>QEPC01008742.1:597533-636356 GCA_003113815.1 Sphenodon punctatus
ACAAACTCCTCACAGCGGGCCCGGGACAAGTCCCCATCCAGGCGGAGGGAGGCCGGACTAACCAGCCCCCGCACCACCCGAAACAGCTCCGCTGGACGCGACTTCGCAGCATAGAAGTTGGGAGTGGGGGGTGCTTCATATTTATTTATATATTTATTTATACCACTATTTTTATTCCACCCCCACCGCCTCTGGCAACTTGGGGCAGCTCACAATGAAAAATAACAATAAAAACAATACAACTTCAATAAATAACAAAATACAAGAAATATCAATATAAAACCATCAGGGAAGAGTCCATAAAAAGCATCTACACCCTAACCCCCCCACCCACTATCCTTCTACCCCACCAAACACCTGGTGAAATAGCCAGGTCTTGCAATGGCATCTGAAGGAGGGGAGATTTGAAGACAAATCGGCCTCAACCAGCAGGAACATGGCTCCTCTTCACACACACGGGACCTCTAACAGGGTGTCCCTGGCCGACCATAGGGGTCAATCCAGACCCCGGGGAGTGAGGCAGCCTGAAAGATAGGCTGAGGCCAGGCCATTGAGAGCTTTATAAGTAAGAACCAACACGTTGAAACGAGCCCAGAAGACTATAGGTAGCCAGTGCAGCAAGCGAAGTACAGGTGTTATATGCTCACAGCAACCGTCCCTGTAAGGAGGTGGGCCGCCGCATTCTGCACCAGATGTAGTCTCAGGACCGTCACCAAGGCTAGCCCCGTGTAGAGCACGTTACAGTAGTCAAGTCTTGAGGTGATGAAGGCATGGACGATGGTGGCTAGGTCCAAGTCCGAAATATACTGTCAAAGCCACCATACCTGATGTAACTGGCAGAAGGCACTCCTCGCCAAAGCTGCCACCTGAACATCCAAGTGGATCTGCGAATCAAGGAGCACCATCAGACTACAAATCTGAGGAACCAGGGAGGGGACAACCCCATCAATGATGGGGGCCTCCACCCCCCCATCCCTCCTCACCAGCATCACCTCCATCTTGTCGGGATTCAGCTTCAGATGGCTCGTCCTCATCAAGTCCCCCTCAGCTGCCAAACACCGGGTAAGCAACGAAACTGCCAGACCTGGGTCATCTGAAAAAGAGAGGTAGAGTTGGGTGTCATCAGCATATTGATGACACCGAATCTCAAACCCTCTCATGATCTTACCCAGCAGCTGCATATATGCGTTGAACACAAAAGGGGACAGAATAGAACCTTGCAGGACACCACATGTAAAATCCCGGGGAGAAAAAAGAACAGTCCCCCAGAACCACATGCTGAGTTCTCTCGGCCAGGAAAGAACGGAACCACTCAAGAATGATTCTGGTCCTGCAACCGGGTCACCAACATCTCATGGTCAATGGTATCAAAGGCAACCAACAGATCTGATAGATCAGGGCCGTTTGACTCTCTTGGTCCTAACTCGCGGCAGAGGCCATTGACCAAGGCCACAAGCGCAGTCTCAGTGCCATAACCTGGACAAAATCCAGACTGCGAGGAATCCAGAAAACTAGTCAGATCCAGATGTGCCTGAAGCTGCCGAGCCTAAAAAGGGAAGGTTAGAGTCCAGCCGATAGCTGTCAAGGGAGTCAACGTCCAAAGATGGTTTTTTGAGCAACGGACACACTAGGGTCTCCTTGAGTCCCCCTGACCCCTCCCAGGGAGGCATTGAGTACCCCAGCCAGCAATTGCCCCAATGTCTCCCGACCGGCCTTAACCAGCCAGGATGGGCATGGATCTAGTTCACAAAACATGGCCCTGACAGACCCCAGGACATCCTCAGCATCAGTGGATGACACAGGCTGAAACTGATCCCACAAAACAGGACAAGGTGGGGCATTCATTACCTCTGGTTCCCCTACTGCATCAAATGTAACGTCAAACCAGTGGTAAATGCGAATGATTTTATCCATGAAATAGTCAATAAACTTGTCACAACGAGCACTGGAAGATTCTAGCTCCAGGTGGAGACAGGCGGCCTGACCAGCCCCTTCACCACCTGGAAGAGCTCAACTGGATGACACTTTGCTAATACTATGATGGCAGCAAAGAAACTCTTCTTTGCTGCCTGCACAGCTTTAGGGGTGTATTCAAGAAAAGGAAGGTTCAGATCATGGATATGTGCCATGGATCTGCCTCCTATCCTTGTGTGTATGCACTCAGCCCTTGCTGCGAGCTCAGTTTTTCAGTGGCAATAGGAAATAGTCCAGGAGTCAGATCCAGGGCTACATAAAAACTTGTCAAGGACTGCATTTGGCCTCTGGGCCTGAGATTCCCCATCCCTGTTGTAGGGAGACATCTGTAGCTGTGCAGCTTATTTTATTTTGTTGTTGTTGTTGTTGTCACCACCCCATTAATATTACTGCTACTGTTGTTACGGGGGGGTGGTTTTTATTTTCTTTTTAACCTGTGGGTTTAAGGGGCTTGTGGGGATGCAGTGAGTGTGGGTTGAGGGCGGGGGGCATGGGGAGTGGGTTAGGGTGGATAGGGCCTACCGCCCTGTTGAGAGGAGGGGAGGTGGCCCTTGGGGAGGGTTTGGGGGACTCCCTGTGAGAGGGGGAGTCCTGGGGAGATGGGCCTTGCCCCCCGGTGAGACGGGGGGGCATGGCTCAAGGGGACTCCCAGTGAGAGGGGGAGTTCCATGGATTGGGGTGGGAGGTTGGGGTGGGTTGGTTAGGGGGGTGGGAGGTAGCTCCTGTGGTGAGAGCACAGGGGGGGAGGGTCAGGGGGGGAGGGTTGCCCACCAGTTGTAGAGGTGGGTAGGGGAGTTTGGGGGGGTGGGGCTCCTCTCGCCGGCCTGGCGGGGCAGCCTATGGAGGGTGGGTGTCTAACGGGGTTCTCTGAGGAGGGGAGGGGTTCCGCAGCTATCGGGGTTGTTACGGGTCAGGGGAGATATGGTCCCAGGGGGAGGTATGTTCCATCAGCGAAGAGGGGGCAGTGCCTTGTGCCCATTCCCCTCTCGAACCCCCATGCAGGTGGGTTGTGGGTCGAGGCCCAGGAGACCCCAGGCCTTGGTCTGGTGCTGCTGAACGCGAGGTCGGTTGTCAATAAGTCATCTACCATCCGGGAGTTAATCCCGGAGTGGGACGCCGACCTCGTGTGTATTACAGAGACCTGGCTGGACAATGAATCGGGTCCTATTTTGGCTGATCTTGTTCCGGCTGGGTTCTCTGTGCAGCATCAGCCTCGGCTGGAGGGACGGGGGGGCGGTGTAGCCATTGTTATCAAGGATGCGTTGTCTTTTAGGAGATATCCGGTGCAGGCTCCACCAGGTGTTGATTGTCTCCATCTTGTGTTGGATTTGGCCGGGGATAGATTAGGGGTGCTGCTGGTGTACCGTGCACCCAACTGCCCGGTGGCATCCCTACATGCTCTTGCTGATTTGGTGTCAGATGTGATCCTCCGGACCCCTAGATTGGTGGTCCTGGGGGACTTTAATATCCACACTGACACCGATCTTGGAGGAGCGAGGCATGAGTTCATGGCCTCCATGACAACCATGGGCCTGTCCCAAATCATCTGTGGCCCCACACATGAGGAGGGACATACACTGGATTTGGTTTTCTGCACCGGCCTTGAGGCGGGGGGTCAGTTAGTAGGAGTTAAGGCTGTAGAGCCTTTGTCATGGTCTGACCATTACCTCCTTAAGACGTGCATCCTGGCGCACGATAGCCCCCGGCAGGGTGCAGGACCTATTAGATCGGTCCGCCCCCGGAGACTTATGGAACCGGATCGGTTCCGGAATGCTCTGGGGGAGTTTCCCCTGGACCTTGACACCCGCTCTGTCGATGATCTCGTAGCCTTCTGGAACACCTTGTTGGCCGAGACCATAGACAGGGTGGCTCCCAGGCGTCCGCTGCCCTCTCGAGTCTCCCGCAGGTCTCCTTGGTTTACTGAGGGTCTGCGGTGTTTGAAGCGGGAGAGCAGGCGGTTAGAGCGACGGTGGCGCCGGACTCGCGACCAGTATGATCGATCGCAGCATAAGAGCAGTTTAAAGGCCTATGCTGTGGTGGTGCAGGCAGCAAAGAAGCAGTTCTTTGCTGCTCTTATTGCATCTGCAAAGTCACGTCCAGCGGAGCTTTTCCGGGTGGTGAAAGGCTTGGTCAGTCCTGCCTGTCTCCGCCTGGACCTGGAGCAATCCAGTGACCGCTGTGACCGGTTTATCGAGTACTTTGTAGATAAGATCGCTCGCATCCGCCACGATTTCGGCACCACAGTTATTGCAGAGGATCATCTTGGGGCTATGGATGCCCCGTCCTGTCCTGTTTTGTGGGATCGGTTTCAGATGGTGTCGCCTGCCGATGTGGATTCCTTGTTGGGATCTGTTCGTGCCACTACTTGTGAGCAAGATCCATGCCCGTCCTGGCTGGTGAAAGCCAGCCAGGAGACGTTACGGCCGTTGTTGGCTGGGGTGGTTGGTGCCTCCCTTCGGGAGGGCAGGGTGCCTGACTGCCTAAAAGAGGCTGTGGTTAGACCCCTGCTCAAGAAACCATCTCTTGACGCTGATGCTCCTGCCAGTTATCGGCCGGTCTCTAATCTTCCCTTTTTAGGGAAGATTATTGAACGGGCTGTGGCACGACAGCTCCAGGAGCATCTGGACCACATCGGTTTCCTTGATCCCTCCCAGTCTGGGTTTCGGCCTGGGTATGGTACGGAGACGGCATTGGTGGCCTTGGTTGACGATCTCCGTCTGGCGTTGGACCAGGGTCGTCAGACCTTACTGGTCCTGCTAGACCTTTCGGCTGCATTCGACACAGTCGATCATGAGGTGTTGGTGACTCGCCTGCGGGACCGTGCTGGAATTGGCGGAACGGTCTTGGACTGGTTTCGTTCGTTCCTGGCCGGGAGAACTCACCGGGTGGTCTTGGGGGAGTGTACGTCTTCCCCCCGGGACCTCACGTGTGGAGTCCCGCAGGGTGCCATTCTGTCCCCCCTCTTGTTTAACATCTATATGCAGCCGTTAGGGGAGATCGTGAGGGGGTTTCAGGGCATGCAGTGTCATCAGTATGCTGATGACACTCAGCTCTACCTCTCCTTTTCCACCGACCCAGGCCATGCAGTCTCCTTATTTTCCCAGTGCCTGTCAGCTGTGGGGGCTTGGATGAGGTTGAGCCATCTGCAACTGAATCCTGACAAGACGGAGGTGATGTTGGTGGGCGAGGGCTTGGGGAGCCTGGGGGTGGTTGAATCTCCTCTTGTTGGGGGGGTTCGCCCCCCCATGGTGTCTCAAGTGCGGAGTCTGGGTGTGCTCCTTGATTCGCGGCTCAGCTTGGAATCTCAGGTTGTGGCCGTGGCGGGGAGTGCGTTTCGGCAGTTACATCTTGTCCGGCGGCTTCGGCCGTATCTCTCAGACTCCGACCTCGCCACTGTCATCCATGCCTTCATCACCTCGAGGCTGGATTACTGCAACGCGCTCTACGTGGGGCTGCCCGAGAAACTGGTCCGGAGGTTGCAGCTGGTGCAGAATGCCGCGGCCCGTCTCCTGACGGGGGCGGGTCGCAGGGAGCACATGACACCAGTGCTCCGGGCTCTGCACTGGCTGCCTATAAAGCACCGGGCCAGGTTCAAGGTGCTGGTTTTAACCTTTAAAGCCCTTCACGGCCTAGGCCCTGCCTATCTGCGGGATCGCCTCACTCCCCATGTACCCGTGCGACCCTTGAGATCGTCCGTGGGAGCCTTTTTGGAGGTTCCCCGGGCGAGGCGGGTGGCCACTGATGTTAGATCTTTTTCTGTGGTCGCCCCTGTGCTGTGGAATTCGCTTCCGGAGGAGGCTCGGCTGGCGCCCACTCTCCTGCTGTTTCGGCATATATGTAAGACCTGGCTGTTCCGTCAGGCTTTTGGCGGGGGGTAGGGGTGGGGTGGGGCTGGGGATAGGGATGGGGGTTTTCCCCATGTAGGGTATTTTAAATTGTTTTAAAATTTTATTATTGTTTTAAATGAAATGTTGTTCGCCGCCCCGGGCTGCCCTGTGGGCAGGAGGGGTGGGATATAAATTTAAAAATAAATAAATAAATAAAATAAACACAGAATAGCATGAATGTTTGTTCATGTTGTTCCACCTTGGGATGATGATGTAGTGTCACCACGTGGTTGATTTTCCCCGTGGTTCATTGTAACTTGTAGAGCCACCATATGGTTGTTTCCTGTCATCCTCTCAGAGCAAGGGAACAAGGGGAGAGCCTCAGCATGGTATATAGGATCTGGAGAGTGAATGGGTGGAATTTTTTTCTATGTATGGTGTTACCAAACAACTCTAGACACTTGTTTTTGGTTGTTAACACGCATTCTTCTGTTACGACTATATGTGCAAACATGCATATTTCCGTGTTGTAGACACATGCTTAATCACACTGACTTGGGTGCCACAAACACGCATCTCTCACTAGCACATAGCTGCTGTTATATCTAGATTAAATGCACCAGTCTATTTCTGGTCTGTGGTCTTCCAAGAAACCATAGAGACATGGGCTTTTGAGAAGGAACATTGCAGAGCCACTCTGGTTCCTCCAGGTTGCCATGGCAGCAGCAGGATGGGCCTAGAAGCCCCCATCCAGGTTTTAAAATGATGCACTGTTTTTGGAAACTTATTTCCTTCCATCAGGTGCATTTAGGAAAACTTTTCCAATGTCTGTTAGCTAAAAACCATGTAAAATGCATACCAAGATACTAGAGCACCAGCAAACCGCTTGTTGGGGAGTCGAGGAGACCAGGGTTTTCACTAAAATGTGGGAGGATGAGAAAATCCAGGAGGCTCTTGGATGGAGGTACTGGAATTATGACAATTTTCCAGTGGATTTCTGATCAGATAGCTGCTGCCCAGGGGTTTCCCAGGGACATGGCCAGTGCTGTCAGTGAGCAAAAGACCTGTACTAGAACTGCAAGAAGATGAAAGACAACTGTTCCCACCAGATAATTCCTTTTCTTGAACTCCTGGACAAGTTTCTGACATATGGAGAAATCATTATATTCAATGCTAATGGAAGCCCTGTTCCATGATGCAGATACAACGGGAGCAACTGCTGGTACTCACAGTATTCAGAAGTAACTCTGTTGTTTGGAATAACTGAAGTGCATGCTAATTTGATGAGAAAAGGGAAATGATTCTCCAACAGATGCCTAATATCGCTTTCTCTTGTGCATTAGTAAGCGCTTGTCGGTGCTGCGAGGAAGTCCGGGACACAAAAGAGAGACATCTTCCGTCTCGTGAGAATGGTGGAAACGCAGATCTTTGTCTGCAAACATGCACATCTGGCAGAGTAGGGGAAATGTACTCTACCGGACGAGCATGTTTGCAGGCAAAGATCCGCATTCCTGCCATTCTCACGAGATGGAAGATGCGGGTCTTTTGAGTCCCGGACTACTTCGCAGCGCCAACGAGCGCATATTAACGCACGTAAGAAAGCAATCTAAGAGACAGCTCCGAATATGCCTACCCCTTCCTCTGTCCCTTAAGATAATCCATCTCTGCTAAATCCCAGCACAAGCAGAGTCTTGAAGGATAACAAGCCCCCAGCCAAAATCAGGAAACATTCTACTCCTAGCCTAGTAGTAGAGACCAGCTTGGGGCAGGAACCTGTCTCCAGTCATGACTGTTTAGCACTAGGCACGTTGCTGGCGTGTGTGTGTATATGATTATTATTATTATTATTATTAACAAACATTTATATAGCGCCAGCAGTGTACCTGGCACTTTACAAAGTAATAAAATAGACAGGGTCCCTGCCCCTAGGGCTTACAATCTGAGCGACAGGAGCTGGGGGAGAGACTTAGGAAGGGGAACAGAGGGAGAGACAAGGGGTCTAACATTCATGAAGATGCGAGGTCTCAAGTGCACGTACTTGGCTTGGTTACGATGAGAATGACAGCAGGCAGGTCCATGTTGCAAGGATAAGGGTAAACCGATCGTAGGTATAGGAATAGTGGCTCAGCAGGATAAAGAGTCAGACAGAGCAGAGCGAAAGAGGTGAGTTTTAAGGAGAGATTTGAAGGTATGAAGGGAGGGGGCAAGGCGGATGTGGACAGGGAGGGAGTTCCAGGCATGGGGGGCAGCAAGTGAGAAGGGACGAAGGCGCTTAGGGGAGCAGGGAAGGCGTGGAAGGGTGAGAGAAGGGACAGAGGAGGAGCGAAGTGCACGGGCTGGAGTATGGAGGGCGATAAGTGCAGAGAGGTAGGGGGGAGCAAGGTTGTGAAGAGCTTTATAGGTGAAGACTAGGAGCTTGTGCAGGATTCGTTCAGGAAGGGGAAGCCAGTGAAGCGAAGAGAGGAGGGGCTGCACATGGTCGAAGCGACTGGCGAGGTAGATGACCCTGGCAGCAGAGTTTTGGACAGAGATGAGGGGAGAAAGGTGAGACCGGGGAAGGCCAGTGAGAAGGAGGTTACAGTAATCGAGGCGAGAGATGACCAGAGCATGAACAAGAGTTTTGGCAGACGAGACAGAGAGAAAAGGGCGAATCTTAGCAATGTTATGGAGGGAGAAGCGACAGGATTTAGCAACAGAGTCAATGTAGGGTTTAAAAGAAAGGGCTGAGTCAAAGATGAAGCCTAGGCTACGGGCTTGGGGGACAGGCAGGATGGTGACTCCATCAATAGTTATTGACAGTGAGGAAGGAGAGGAAGGATGAGGGGGGAAGATAAGGAGTTCAGTTTTAGCCATGTTGAGTTTGAGTTGACGTTGAGACATCCAGGTAGAGATGTCAGAGAGACAGTTGATGAGACGAGCTTGAACAGAGGGAGAGAGAGAGGGAGTAGAGAGATAGAGTTGAGTGTCATCAGCATAGAGGTGGTATTGGAAGCCATGGGAGGCAATGAGTTTGCCTAAGGATGAGGTATAGATCGAGAAGAGGAGAGGGCCAAGAACAGAGCCTTGAGGAACACCAACTGAGAGGGGGAAGGAGGAGGAGGCGGAGTTGGAGAGAGACACATTAAAGGAGCGGTCAGAGAGGTAGGAGGAGAACCAGTTATGGACAGAGCCACAAAAGCCAAGGGAGTGAAGGGAATCCAGCAAGAGTGAGTGGTCAACAGTATCGAAGGCAGCAGAGAGATCAAGGAGGACAAGAATGGAATAGAGACGTTTAGATTTAGCCACCAGAAGATCGTTGGTGATCTTAGCGAGAGCAGTTTCAGTAGAATGAAGGGGGCGGAAGCCAGATTGGAGGGGGTCAAGGGAGGAGTTGGAGGATAGGAAGTCAAGGCAGCGGGAGTAGACAACACGTTCAAGCAGCTTGGAAGCAAAAGGAAGGAGTGAGACAGGACGATAGCTAGAAGGGTCAGAGGGGTCAAGAGTGGACTTTTTGAGAATAGGAGAGACTGTGGCATGTTTGAAGGCAGAAGGGAAAGAGCCAGTAGAGAGGGAGAGGTTGATGATGTGCAGGAAGGAAGGGGCGACAGTGGGAGTAATGGAGGTGAGGAGGCGGGAAGGAATGGGATCAAGGGGGCAAGTGGAAGGGTTGGAGGAGGAGAGCAGAGAGGAGATTTCCTTAAGGGAGGCAGGGGAGAAGGAGGACATGAGAGAAGGAGGGGGAGGAGGGAGAGGGGTGGGAGTGGGAAGAGAGGAGTGGGAAGCGATGTCGAGGCGGATCTTGTCTATCTTGGAGGTGCACACACATATATGCACACACACACGTGTGTGATTTAGTCCTCACCTATGCAATACTTTATTAACTAAATAAAGGTACCGTACATTTTTTTATACACACACACACGTATGTGTGATTTCTTCCTCTCCTATGCAATACTTTAGTTACTTAATAAAGGTACAGTATATATTTATTCAACTTATTGCTTTATTGATAACTTTTTATAAAAATCAAATTTTTAAACCAACACTAATGTCTGCATAATACTTTGATGGAATTGGGTTTCAGGCTGGCGGGAATGGGAATGGATGCTAACTACGAGCAGAAGTATTCCTTCTGGTTTATAGATGGGACAGTGGTTGGGGGTGGAGGTCCAGAAGGAATGCGAGATAAGTCTTTCTGATTCTGGAGAAAGAAAGATATGGTCAGTTTTTACAATGGTGAGAGGTAACTAACTAGTGGAGTGCCCCAGGGATCTGTACTGGGACCAGTGTTGTTTACTATAGTCATTAATGGTCTGGAGAAGGGAGTAAAGAGTGAGGTGATCAGATTTATAGATGACACAAGGTTATTCAAGGCAGTTAAAACCTGAGCAAACTGGAGGATAGCAGGAGAATCTTGTGAAACTGAGGGCATTTTCAGACAAGACACTCTCCGCCCACTACCCACCCACCCACTATACATATTGCAAGGCTGCAGTGTTGCCCTATGAGTGTCCTGTAACATGTATAGTGGGTGGGAGGTTGGTGAGGAGTGTCTTGTCTGAAAACACCCTGAATGACTAGACATCGAAAGGCGATTTCAGACAAGACACACTCTACCCACTACCCACCCACCAAACATTAGTGTTAATGTTGCAGGGCCGCAATGTTGCCCTATGGGTGCCCTGTAAGATATATATTGTGTAGAAGGTGGGTGGGGAGTGTCTTGTCTGAAAATGCCCTAAGTGGCAGATGGAATTTAATGTGGACAAATGCAAAGGGTCTTGGAGTCACTGTGGACAGTACATTGAAATCCTCAACTTGGTGTACAACAACAGTAAAAAAAAGTAAACAGAATGTTAGGAATAGTTCAGAATGGGATAGAGAATAAAACTGAAAATATTCCAGTGTTTCTATATAAATCTATGGTACGACCACACCTGGAGTATTATGTGCAGTTCTGATCACCACATCTGAAAAAAGACATCTAACAGAACTAGAAAAGGTACAGAGAAGGGCAACAAAAATGATGAAGGGTATGGAATGGCTCCCGTATGAAGGTTGATAGGTTGGGGCTTTTCAGCTTGGAGAAAAGACAACTGAGAGAGGATATCATAGAAGTTTATAAAATCATGAGTGGTGTGGAACATGTAAATAGGAAGTGGTTATTTACCCTTTCTAACAGTACTAGAACAAGGGGGACACGCCATGAAATTAACTGGCAGCAGATCTAAAACAAAATAGGAGAAAGTATTTTTTTATTCAGCACACAGTTAACTTGTGGAATTACTGCCAGAGGAAGTGGTCAAGGCCAATAATGTAGCAGGTCTTATAAAGGGATTGGATAAGTTTATCTGCCGCCGAATCACTGTTCTGGTCACTATCGAAGCCCCCTGTAATGATTACCTCTTCTTCCTCGTCAGAAGATGGGGGTGTAAGGTGCTTCCTTTTCACCATAGCCTTTTTATGCTGTGTCGGTGCCGACAGCACCTGATTATGAGAAATGATGATTACCATCGATAAAACCAGCTGCTGAGGCATTGGAGTCGGAGACGTTGTCTGTGCCGTAGCTCCCTCTGGTATCTGTGGGGTCCGTGGCGCTTCAGCCTGCTGTGTATTCATCAACGCCGTTTCTACTGCCGGGGTTGATGCCAGGTGCTTCCGCCTATAGGCTTTTGCTCCTCCATCTAAGCGAGCAAGGCTGGCAAGCGTAACTTTCTATCCTTATGTGCTCTGGGCTTTAGCACTAAGCAATGCTCACATTCGGCTGGATCGTGCCTAGAAACGGATCACACTAGAAACGGGCTAACCCCCACTGCACGCAAGCAGAGTTTCCCGGAATTTATTTTATTTTATTTATTTATTTTATAGATTTATACCCCGCCCCTCCTGCAAAAGCAGCCCGGGGTGGCTAACTAACATGATCTCCACTCCTGGAAGTTCCCCAGTGCTTGGTTGCAAGCGGCCTACGACGGAAATCTGGAGGGAATGAGTTCCACACTGAGGGGATCTTGGATATTGTTTATCAATCTATTTATATATATTATAATTTTTAAAAAAAATATATTTATAAATTTATAAATTAATTTATAAATAATTTATTGTTTCTTGGATATTGTTGATATATATTGGATGTAGCTTCCCTGAGCCTTCAAAGGAAGGGTGGGATAAAAACATGAAAAAATAAATGATAAATAACTTGTTAGCCAAATTCTTCTTGACAACATTCTTTACTTCCAGAAATTCTGGTTGATGGCTCTACGCTTTTTACTGGGTTCTGGTACTACCGAGCTTGTATCATGATTTTTAAAATTTATTTATTTATGTTTGCATTTTTATCCCACCCCTCTCGCCACAGACAACTCAGAGCGGCTAACAGAATACATAATTAAACACAATATACATATATAAAACATATACAAATATACTTAAAACTCTAATCATCATGAAAAAACAATAAAAACACATAGTGCAAAACCCTAGTTTTACCCCACCACACCCATCCCCTCTCATCCCCACTAAACACTTGGCGGAAAAGCCAGGTCTTACAATTTGGTCGGAAGGCAAGAAGATTTGGGCTGAGGCGAACCTCCACTGAAATGAGTTCCAAAGTGATGGTGCAGTCGCCAAGAATGCCCTCCTGTCTGTCCGAACCTGCCGATAATGTAGGACTTCCAAGAGGTCAACCCTGGACAACCGCAGGGGCCCAAGGGGTGAGGCGATCACTCAGATAAGTAGAGCCTAGACCGTGAAGGGCTTTAAAGGTTAATACTAGCACCTTGAATTTATTTTTATTTATTTATTTCAGGATATTTTATCTCGCACCCTCCTGCACAATAGCGACTCGGGGTGGCATACAACAGTTGTTCCAGTAAAACCAACAATAACAAAATAGCAGCTAAAAAATTATTAAAACCATAAAATACTAAAAGAGCAGAAATCCTATTCCCCCCCCCCCCCTCGTCTCCCTCTCCAAAGGCCACTCGGGGGTCGAATTGGGCCTGGAAGACAGTAGGCAGCCAGTGCAGTGCTCGGAGCACAGGTGTTATGTGATCCCTGCAACCCGTCCCAGTAAGCAGATCAAACTGTCCCATGGGCAGCCCTATGTAGAGCGCACTGTAATAGGATAATCTCAAGGTGACATGCATGGATGATAGTGGCGAGATCGGAGTCTGAGACACATGGGTGGAGCCTTTTCACCAGATGTAATTGGTAAAAGACGACCCTGGCCACAGCTAGCACCTGAGAATCCAGATGCAGCTGCGAGTCCAGGAGCACCCCCAGACTCCACAGAGATGGAACCAAAAGAGGACAGACACCCCCAATAATTGGGGAGACCTCCTCACTCAGATCACCAGTCCCGCCAACTAGCATCACCTCTGTCTCATCGGGACTGAGCTTCAGTTGGCTCGACCTCATCCAAACCTCCACAGCAGTCAAGCACTGAGACAGCAAGGAGACAGCGGGGCCTGAGTCAGATGAAAATTACAAATACAGCTGGGTGTCGTCCTCATGCTGATGCAGTGGACCCCCCAGCTGCACACAACCTTCCCAAGCAGCTTCATATACATGTTAAACGAGAGGGGACAAAATGGATCTCTGTAGGACTCCATGCAGGAGGCCACCAGGGGACGAAGTACAGTCCCCTAGCAGCACCCGCTGAGATCTATCTGCGAGGTATGAGTGGAACCAATGTAAAACGGTTCCATCCACCCTTGCAAGGTCCTGCAGATGAGTCACCAACAACTCATGGTTAACAGTGTTGAAGGCCACTGATAGATCTAATAGGAGTAACAGGGTCATACAACTCTTGTCCAATTCCACAAGGAGGTCATCAACTAAGGCCACAAGCGTTGTCGCCGTGCAGTAACCTGGGCGAAAACCAGACTATGTGGGATCAAGAAAACCGATGCCATCCAAATGAGCCTGGAGCTGACAAGCCACTACCTATTCAGTAACCTTCCCTAAGAATGGAAGGTTGGAGACAGGTCGGTAGCTGGCCAGGACATCAGCATCAAGTGATGGCTTTTTGAGAAGGGGCTGAACCACATCCTCCTTAAGGCAACCCGCCACCTTTCCCCATCCCCTCCCGAAGGGAGGCATTCATAATCCCCACCAGCACCGGCCCCACTGTCCCTGGTAGCTTTTACCAACCAGGATGGGCAAGGATCTAGTTCACAAGTTGTGGCTCGAACAGATCCCAGCAGCTCGGCCGCATCGGCAGGTGTTGCCAATTGAAAATCATCCCATGACCAGACAGGGCATTCCTAACCTCCGGCTCTGCCACTGCCTCTGAAATAGCACATATGTGTTGTTACGTATGTAGCTGTAGCACATATGTGACAACAATGGGTGTTTTCCCATGGATGTACCCGGGTGGGTTAGGGTGGGCAGATATGCAAATTTAGAAGACACTTACGAAAAACACTGGTTGCAGGACTGCCCTGGAGCCAATGCAGCCCTGCAACCTGTATTTTTCATATGTCTTCAAACATTTGCATATCAGGCCACCCTAACCCAGGTGGTGGTGGGAGACGTCAGTTTGGCGGGTATCTATCTCAGCTGCTGAAAAAACATAATGGGGGGTGGGGAGATGCACAGATATGCATCTGCCCATTCCTGTGCTTTGTGGAGTAGCCTGTTCCTTCCCCCCCCGGCTGACTGGCAGCCAATGACGGCTGTCATGGCACCCAGTCCCTGCCACCCTGCAGTAAGTAAAGTGGGCTATCGGATGTGTCAGCTCGCTTTGCTTTGGGTCCAGTGACTGTTTCCTGGCCATATTGGTGCTTTGTTCAGGGATTTCCCCGAGTCACAGCCCGAACTAAATGTCAACACCACCTGGGAAACGGCCTGGGTTAACGGTTTCAGAAGTGATGTCCCGCAATTCCACGCAGTAAAAGCATGGAATTGCAGATTATCATCACATCTGAAAACATCCAATGATGAAAGGAGCACTGTCTTTTTTGCATCCAGCCTGTTTTGGCCTGTCTGCTAGTGCTGCTTCGTTATTCCAAGTGTGCGTTCCTCCCCAGTACAGATGCTGCTGAGCTTGAAGCTGAATTGCTCCTAGAGCCTGGTCATTGCATCAGAGTAGGCCTTCATAAACCACAGTTTCAATTCTCAATAGGTTCTAAAATATGTTTAGTATGCTTACGGAACTTATTAATCAGGAGCATGAAACATGAAGCCTTTACCATTAATTTTGAAAAGTATAATCTTTCTACACAGCAGAGACTGGACAATGTAAGCATTCTAATGGAAGCCAGCATAAGAGTGATTTTATCAGAGGATAGGTTTTTAGTAATTAGTGCATGTGTTTGCATAAGCTTGATTATCTGAGCTACTAAGCTGGCGTCTCTCCTGCTGGCTTCCATAAGAACTGTGAGTGCTCAATACAGTTGAAATCAGTACCATATATTTCTTTGTTGGCAGAGATAGCCTGGTGGCCTACAGTAGTACTGGAATAAAGAGGTTTGTCAGATTAACTTCATTTTTTGTTTCTCTTCAAGAAAAAGTTGTTTGTGGTATTTTCCCACTATTTACCCCTGAAGTAGGCATTAGGTTTAAGGAAACAAAAAAATAATTTATCGTTTTGGTTTAATTCAGAGTAAAGAAAGGAAAGGGTTTTAGCTGGGACATTTAACATTGGGTGAAAACAGACATGACGCTTACCACCCTTTAACCACCTTTGGTGGTTATTTATGCATGTTGCAGGGCTGCATAGAGCACCAATACAGCCCTGCAACATGCATAAATAACCACCAAGGGTGGTTAAAGGGTGGTTAGCGTCATGTCTGTTTTCACCCATATTCTAGTTTAAAAGAATTGATTCATATACAGTATATGATGGAGAAAGGAAAGTCATTCAATTTCTTTTCTTTGAGTGGCATATATCAAAATTATTTGTGTTATAGCTATAGAGATATTCCAATAATTTACATAAATATTTCTGTAACTATTTTCCAGCTGTATAAAGCATTATGTAGATTATGAAAGAAAGTAGTCTTGTCTACATTTAGCTGTTGCACTGGAAAGTTAATGTGGTTGCCTAAATTAAACTGGCACAATGTAACCCAGCTTGTACATACACACATCAGTTGCCGTGGTGTAGCATAGGGTGTAATGATCTTCACTGGCTCCCCCTTCCTGAACGTATCCTGTTTAAACTCCTGGTATTCACGTTCAAAACACTCTACAACCAAGCTCCCCCTTACCTCTCGGACCTAATCTCCCTACACACTCCTGCACGCGCTCTCCGCTCCTCCTCTGTCCCCTCCCTCACTCTCCCTCGTTTCTCCTGCTCACCTAACCACCTTCGACCCTTCTCCCTCGGTGCCCCCCATGCCTGGAACTCCCTCCCTATCCACATCTGCCTTGCCCCCTCCCTCCGCTCCTTCAAATCCCTCAAGACCCACTTTTTCCTCACTGCCTTTCCCAGTGCCTGCTAGTCGTTCCCCATATACTTACTGTCTGCCCTCCTCCGCAGACTGCTGCAACCAACCTGATTGTAACCAAGCCAAGCACACGCACCTGAGACTTCGCATCCGCCTGAATGTTTGTTTGTCTTCTCCCTTGTCTCTCCCACTGTCCCCTCTCCCTGTCTCCCCCTCCTTGTCTTTTAGATTGTAAGCCACAGGCAGGGACTGTGTCTATTTCTATGTTCTGTACAGTGCCAGGCACATGGCTGGCGCTATATAAATGTTTATAATAATAATAATAATTAATTAATTAATAATAATCCCAAGCAAGGAAGAAGGGTCCAGGGTCAGCCTTACAATAGCCAGAACCTGGACCAGAGGGGATGGGGCACAGAATGAGCTGAGGGTGGGGCCATTATCAAGATAGTGGATGGGTGGCTCTGCACTCCTGAGGAGTTCCCAGGGCCCCTCTGTTGCTGTTGCTGCTTCCGAGGCTCACTATGCTGGTATTAGTGCCCCCTCAAGAGTGGCCATGTCAGCAGGGGAGGGAGGAAGGAGGACAGGGATTCCCTCAGGAGCAACAACCTTGGTGGTGGTAGTAGTGGGGAGGCCTTGGGGGCCATTTCAGGGCTGGCAGTGGCAGAAGCAGCAGTGACAGCATGGAAGGGCAGTAATCCCAACAGGGGCCCCTCAGGAGTGCCCTGCCCTGCCAGTGACCCTTGCCTTGGATTCCATCTTGTGACCGAACCTGGGACCTCCATGGTCTTGCTACCACACTGATCAGTTCTGCTAATCCATGAAGACTGTTTGCATATAGATACGTGTGTCCATGGTACACTAGGGATTTTTGCAATCAGAAGCCAAACTTCTACATGCACACTTGCAGTTTTATATTAGTTTCTAAGCAGGTGTGCTGTTAAAGAAGATCAGAATGTAGACCAGCCCTTAGAGAGCTGGTCTCATTGAAATAGCCTGAGCCGCCTTCAGACAAATTTTCAGGGAAGAAGTGGGTTAGAAATCTGTGTCATGTAAAAGTAAGTAACGTACACGTTTTATTTCATGACTGATAAAGTCATGTTTGCATTGACTGGAAGAACCTGTAATGATATACTATGTTTTGATTCTAAGAGAAAGACAGTTAAAAATTTCCCTTAAAAAGTAAATATGTCTGACAGCTAGCAGGTTCCTGATGTGACTGATCTCCAGTCTTTTGCAATTTTCTGTTCAATTTAACCCCAAGTCATCTGCATGGCAATACAGCAGGGCTGCCAGATGCCTCATCTGTTCTACTTTTTAATCCACCCTATTGTAGCATTACTTTTTTTTTTTTTAAATGTAGCTTTTGAATACAGCTGAAACTCCTGTATAATAACTAATTTTACTTGTCTTTAGTTGGAAATCATTGCTTACACTCTTATTTTTAGCACATAAAGTAGCTTATTTAACTTATGACTTGTCTAAACATGTTGAAAGTATTGAATATAAGGCATAACATTCACACTCTGAAAAGAGAGCAGTGACAAGTTCAGTCAAAAGGAAAAGGGGAATAATTTATAAAAGGAACTGTAGATAATGATGCCAACCAGTTGTTTTAAAGTGCATCTATCTCACCTTTAATGAATTAGATTTGTCAACACCATATGTTTTATGCACTACGTCTAATGAAGTGGCATACCAGCAATGCACTGTACTTTGAGGTTTACTCCATCAAAGCTTTTTGCTGTCTTAAAGTAGACCTTTTTAAATAATACATACTAAAAACTACATTTAAATAACATTAAGGTTGTGACACAAACACCAAATGACAAACTTCAGGCAATTCAAACTTCAGGCAATTCAAAGTTAATGACAACTTGTCATTAACTCACATTGTTGCTTTTTAAAAAGAAGCACAATAGCATGATTTAAGGACTGAGTGCCAGCTTAACTTTAAATTTCTTTGCTTTTGTTGGTTCCTTAATGTCATTTTTGCATAGGTTTTTGCATTTCCTTTACAGATTTCTGTAAAAAATAAATTGTGCATTGCACCAGAAAGACATAGTGGAGCCTTCAGTAGTTTTAAAGTGCTTCTCAGACATCTGTGTAAGCTGGAGTCGATGGAAATTACAGTAGAAACAGGCGAATTCTCTCCCCCCCCCCCCTTTTTTTGGTGTGGTGTGACAGTGGTGTTTCCAGCTACTTGAGCAGGAGTTATTTTGCACAGAAACCAGCATAGCATGGAGACTACTTTTGATAAAATTTCTACTCATGTATGCAAGTTAATGAGTTTCCCCATTTTTCACATAAACCCCTGTCATTGATGATCTTGCCATGCTTTAGACTTTCCTTGTAAAAGGGAAACATGGGTTTTGTGGGGAGGGAGGATTATATGTGAATGTATCTCTCTGAACTGGCAGGTATGAGTTGGGCTTCCATGGCAGGTACGGCTCTGCACAGGGTCAAGTATTTGCGTTTGTGTTTTAGTATTTGTATATATTTGTATTTGCATCTTTTCCTGTGTTCACTGCATTTCCCCTATATCTGCCAATGTGGAAAAGGCACCTCTGTAGGGGTTATTTTGATGCACAATTGTATTGAGGCTCTGCCAGTTTGACAGGCCTATACAGAAAGGAAAATGTGGCTAAAACTGCTGCTAAGTCTGCTACCAAGGCGGGCACTGGTTTTGGGAAGGGTAGAGAATATGGCTGGTTTGGTGAGGAAGGTGGAATGGGGCATGGATCTGGCTCAGATGTGGTAGCTGGCTTGGGGAGGGAGAAATATTGCAGGGTTCTGGTTTGGGTATCGCTGGCTTGAGGGAGAATGAGACGTGGTTGGCTTGGAAGAGGAGAGAATGGGGTATGGGGCTGGCTGAGGTGGGGGCTGTCACTGGCTTGGGGAGGAGGGAATGAGGCTTGCTGAAGACTCACCATTTCTCCCTGGCTGGGCTGGGCCTTGTTGCAGTGCAGGAGCCTGCCTTTCTGAGACAGCAGCAGCCCCTGCAGGCAGATAGGACTCACTACAGGTTCCCTAAGCAGGTGGCTAAGCTGAGAGTCGGGCTGCTTGCCCATGTTGAAACTAACGTGAGATTGGGTAACGTGGGTAAACTCCCTTCCTCATGCAGGATTGAATTATACGTGAATTTCATCACGGATGACAGTGCTGGAAAGTACAGTTTGAGTTAAAAGTCACGTCTAATTGTAACGTGTGATGGGGAATCTCACTGTAAGGTAAACTTATGGTGAGATGCAGTAACTCACCCAGTGGCAGTGATAGTGGCAGCGGCAATGACTTCTCAAGCTGGCTCTCCATAGCTTTCTCTGGATGCTTTCATTCCCTCACAATGGCGCCTTCCAGGGCAGCTGTGGCGCAGCTGGATGATGTCATCCAGCCGCGGCTGCCCTGGAAGGCCCTATTGGGAGGAGCTGGAAGCGGCCAGAGGAACCTATGGAGAGCCAGCTTGAAAAGTCGCTGCTGCCACCACCAGGTGAATTTACTGGTCTGGGGAAGTGTGGGGGGAGGAATTTCCTGGCACCCCCCCCCAACCTGAGCTGTGGGAGGGTGCGGGGGGAGGCATTTCCTGGCACCTCCCTCTCTCACCTAGCCGAGCCCAATAGGGGAGCATGGTAACGTGGGCATGAGTCTGTTACTTTCAATAATGGATCCATGCCCTGGATGAAAGGTAATGTGGGCATGCAGCCCACCACGAAACTCACCTGTTAGCACGTGGGCAAGCGGCCTCAGAGAGCAGTCATGCTCTGAGCTGGATATGTGCTTCAGTTTCTAGAGTCTGGTTTGAGACCTCAGATACCATGTTTTCCAGAAATTTTGGGTTCACTTGAAACCCAAATACATAGCTGTAGTATTTCGGTTTCGAATCCAGAAGCTAAAAAGCCCTTTTTTGTGTGTGTTTGTAATTTATCGAAACCTGAACACACACCCCCTAATGGCAAGCAATATTGCCACTCTTTCTCCAATATAGATTTCAACCAAGTCAGAGCTGGGATTTACATAAGGCTATTGCCTAGGGTATAGGTTCGTGTGTGTCTCTTGCATGCACATCGTGGGCATGCTCCAAATAAAAGTCAGTAAACCCAAGGTTAATTATAGCATTTAAATTCTTGTGATACTGCACAGATTCACCCTCATCAACTGGAGTTGTTTGAACATATTACTTTAACATTTAAACATCTTAAAGGCTACTTTTTTGTGATTTTATTTCCCTCCAAATGCTACTCAGTTACTTTTTTAATTTATTTTTTTTACACAGGGCCACTGAAAATCTCTTCCTAGTGTCAAGTGTACTCATGGTGGTTCGTTAAGAAGCCTCTGTAAACTGAAGATTGCAGCAGTTAAAAGGAAAATCTGTTTAGTGAAGGTACTGTCCCTAATGTATATGCACCTGAAATACCGGAGATCTTTCAAGATTGTCCTGTTGTTAGTTCTGTATGTGTGTGAAATATGTGAATATGGTAATTGGTAATTGTACATAAGTGAGCTTTGACATCATAATTTGACTTCACTCCCAAAGGAAAGGATCCAAAACGTTTGTGACTTATACCATTGAGTAGACTCATCTGACCTATGTAATTTTTTTTAAAAAATAATAATTAAATAGTTGTTTAGAGAATCATATGGTAGCTGCTAACTTTGAATTTTAACTTTTTTTAAAAAGTAATTTAAAAAAAAACCAAACTGATTGGATCTTTTGGTTAGCCAGCCACTATTGAAATTAATAACTGCCTGGTGGAACAGATGTACTTGCCTAGACTGTAGATAAACTGTCAGATTTGGACTCTGAATATATACATATTTTAATTGAATATGGTGTAATATGCAAATAATAGATTGGTTTTAATGACTGTAAGACACAAGATGGCCCTCTTTACACAGGTGGGACTCACACATGAACACCCAGAAATCTGGGTGTTCCTATGTGGGTGAGTCTCGTGTACATGCCGCGGTGGGGGGTGGGGGTGCGTGCACCCCCGCATGGAGAAACCAGCGAAACAGGCAGTTGCTCCTTGTGTGTGCGATGGGTAGAGGTTGGTGGGCGCTGGTGGGCACCCATCTACACTCACCCACCGCACCCGCAGTGGCACGAACACTGACCCCCTGCACCGCAGCCCGTGTAAAAAGGGCCGATGTCTCGAATTATCTACATTCATTGGCCATATCTGATGTCATAAATGATACATATTTGACCTTCATTCAAACTACTTGTCTATTTTTTTTATTCATGTACAAAATAATATCTGTATTATATAAGCTAATTCAGAGTACTACAAAAATGCAAGAATTAAAGGAATAATTTTGGGTAAAGAACACATCAGGTTTTTTTTCTTAAATTGCAAATTCTGTGGGAGATTAGCTCTTAAATTTAATCAAAGCATATGCAACCATAAAGATATTTTGACACAATTTGTAAAATTTAAAAAACACCATGTCTGTTACTCGTACCCATTCTGGTCTCTTTGCACTACCAAAGTCTTGCAAAAGGGTCAGAAAGCAGACCCAATAAGGCAAATGAGTATTCCACTTCTATAGATGAATCTTGATCTCTGGCTCTGTGACACCTCACTCTAACTTGCTTCCTAGAAAGCAGGTGCATAGTGAGAATATATGTTTCCCTATATTCTTGTATAATAGCTCCTTGGAGAGTGGGCAGATAATCATTTGTATTTAGAACAGTTTTATTGATGTTGTGAGATTACTGAATCAGTCTCCGGCTGCTTAGGTATTTTGAGGAGGCAAATGAGTTTCCTCAGTGAGAGTTTCTGTCTAACTGCACCCAACAGGTCTCTGCCACACCCAAGAATGTGAACCACCACTTTGGGAAATATGTAGTTATATATTGCATGATTGTGCAGTGGGACAAAAACTCATCACCAGACAAAAAAGAGAAGGTGTGGCTAATCTTTTTCACTAACACTGACCATCTGAAAATATATATTAACCATCTTAAAATTGTGCACACTCTCTTTTTATGTTTATCTCTTACTCTTTCTTTTCCGCCAGATCATGGCCTGTTTATCTCATCCAGTTTTGATATCTTTTAGATTGTAAGCTCTCTTAAGCAGGGGTTGTCATTAAACATTAAATGCCTGTACAACACCTGCACGATGGTGCTTAAACTTCTTGCATTTAGTCCAAACTGCAGCATAAATATTGCTGTTGTTTCTAAGTGGTAATAAACTTAAGACTCTGGTCGGACTCTTTTGGTGTTGTAAATTAACTGATTCAATTAGTGCTTGGGTTTATTATGTAAACAAATCTTAGTACATACATTTATGTGTAGAACCAATATTTTAACTCCTTTGTAAGTTTCTGAATGATGTAGTCCTCAAGAAAACTGCATTGGACTGGTTGAATTAGTGGAATCTGCTTCAAGATTGCTTCTACTGCTGATTAAGGGAAAATGTCAGTCAGTGATGCTAGGCTAGCATCTTCAGCTCTCTTCCCTACTCAAGTGTGTTTTTAGTTAGTTGGTTATTTCGTTGGAGGTTTCCCTTGGACTGATGCTATCTGATTGATGGCTCCTGATATTTTCTCAGCCATGAGTTAGACTAAAGTCCAGCAGCCACCCCAGCAAGTGAAGGAGGCTTTGTCTTATGGAGCTTCCTTAGGATGATTGGATGTCAGGTTGATGGGATCACGTCTCCAAGGATTTATTTTGAAGATAGAATGGAAAAGTCACTTTAGGGGAAAATACTACAGTGGAATAATTGAACTGAAAATAGATACTGGTCTCTGTATCAAGAATATTCTGGCAGACCTGTGATTGCACCCAGTTTTATACTATTACATTGCAAAACATATTAATTAAGCCTTAAAAATCTTGAATGTAATATTATTTTCCAAACACTGCCTCATCCTCTTTCTTGTATCTTAATATGTCTTGTTCATTTTTCTTTATGTAAAGGTTGAATAACTGTGATGATCATATTAAGAAAAAAAGAGAAACGTAGTAAATGTTATATGGAAATGGGAAAAGAACCTATCTTTGTTCTGTCTTTTTCTACTTATACATTTAAATATATTCTTCCTTTAAAAAACAAAAACCTTAATTGCAATACAAATGTGTTTAGAAGCAGAAGATCAATTTTATGATGGTAAAAATGCATACAGAATGCATTGCTTATAGTGCAGTTGCACTTCTAGGGGTGTTGCACAATGCAATTGAGGCTTGTAATACACAGGCCATGGTGTTCACTTAAACTTTTCAGCATGAATTCACAGGCTAAGTGCCTTTCGTATTAGAGATTTTCATATCATACCCCTATTACAGTTTTTATGACACAAGTGGGGACAGTTTTCACAAAGGTGTAGACTATAAATTATATGAGATTTTAACAATGTGTCCTTCAACCACAGCCACTTCCTTTCACCTTCCTTCTGGTGGGTTCGTTGACCCATCAACTTAGTTAGCTGCAAGTAGAATCCATGCCATGTTAAGATCATTGCATCATACCCAAATCAATCTGTAAAGGTTGCTAACTGTAGCACTCTATGAAGTGCTCCCCACTCTGAAGTTGAGAAAACTATCACCAAAATACTCCCTTCTCTTTCTAGTATGGAGTATTGAAGTTTAAGAATAATACCTAAATTTTGATATTCCTATTCTGTCCTATGGCATTTAATTATATTATTCCTACCATTAAATCTCTTATCCCTGTGATAATTAAGCAATTATTCTGGAAAGCTGCTGCAACCTTGAAATTGTTCCAGTGCAGTCTCATTGAAGTCTGTGGAACTCTACTCTAGAGTAAATGGCTTCAGGATTTCAGGACGGCAGATGTCATTGGTGGTGGGGTTTTTTTTTACTGGCACACTCCCTCAGCCTGCAGTATAAATTTAGGGGACAGCTGTGTTAGAAGGGTAGATGTTGCCTTAGCCCTGCCCCTTTTCTGATGTAGCCCTTCCCCTGCTGGAGCACTATGATGGCATGGTGCTCAGTGGGAGAGTGACTGTGACAGGGTTCCCTCCCTGTGCCCCTCCTAGGGTGGCGGGTTGAAGGAGCTTTCTGGGGAATTAGCTCAAACCCTGCCACAGACAAGAACATCTGAAGGCCCTCCTGGCCTCTATTCCTATAACGTCTGCACTTCCCTTGGATTCCACCAGACCTAGCCTCCCCTTCCAGCCAGCCTGTGCCACCAGTTGTGCTTCTTGTGCCCCTTCACTACAGGGGTCATGCAGAGTTCAAGTCCCAAATAAATATTCCCCTTCCTGGGGTGCAAAATGGAAGATCCCACCTGTTGCCTGTCCCCATTGCTCCACGCTCTGCTTCAAGCCCAGGCGGTTCTCCTCCTGGTGAGTTCCAGGAGCCCTTTGCCTCAGTTCATTGCTTCAGGCTTCCTCCTGGAGTTAGCCAGCCAACATAAACAACCCCTTGTGCTAGCCAGCCCACCTTCTCTCAGTCTGTGCTCAGTTCCCTTTTTGAGGCTTTTTGACCTCATGCCAGTTAGCCCGTTCTGAGAGGGTTGGGTGCTGTCCTCTAATCTCCAGGTGCCTGCATAAGTACACATTATATCATCAGAATTACTATAGTTCTCAGCTCAGAAATAGCATCAGATATGGTTTCCCCATTTTATGTACAATTGTCCAACAGCTGCCCCCCCTGCCTGGAACTCACTCCCTCCCCACATCCGCCTTGCCCCCTCCCTCTGCACCTTCAAATCCCTCCTCAAAACCCACCTCTTCTTCGCCGCCTTTCCCGACGCCTGCTAGAACTTGCCTTCAATATTTACTGTCTGCCCTCCCTGCAGACTCCTGCCTAACTGCAACCAAGCCAAGCACGTGCACCTGAGACTTTGCATCCGCTGAATGTTATTTATCCCGTGTCTCTCCCTATGTCCCTTCTCCTTGTCTCCTCCCTCTGTGTCTATTAGATTGTAAGCTGTAGGCAGGGACCGTGTCTATCTTATTGTTCTGTAAAGCGCCAGGTACAGAGCTGGTGCTATACAAATGCTTATAGTAATAATTATAATAATAATAATCTTTTATTCACACAAATATTTTGGGAAGAGCAAAAACACGTATGTGCTAACTACATGAATTCATTTGCCAAAGACCATATATATTATTATTTATTTATGTACCACGTTCAGTGTTCAAAGTGCTTTACAGTCCTTATCTAGTTCACCCTAGAACAACTCTGTGAAGTAAGTCATCATTGTTCTCAGGGGACGTTATTGTTCGCAGGAGACAAGCGAACAGGAACAGTAAACAGGGAAGTTTGCCTAGGAGTGCTGTTGTGAGCAGGGGAGCATGCAGAGGACCCAAGGAAGGTAGGTGAAGGGTTTGTCTGGGAGAGGGGTCTTTGTTTGTTTGAGGACAGGCTGTGTGCTCAGAGGGGTTGTTGCTAGGCGGGGTGATCTGGAAGCAGAGTGTTTGACTGCCTGATTGTCCTATTGTGTGTGGAGGTTGCTGTGAATCAGGCTTGAGTAGGGGGCGGAACTAGAACCTGCCAAGCCACCAGAGTATATAAGAAGAGCAGACAGGCAACGGCCCAGGAGCCGGAGGCCCAGGAGACTATCGAACAAGAACAGCAAACGGAAGTTTGCCTAGGAGTTCGCCATAGGAGGGTGCTGTGGAGGGAACACCCTAGACAGGTGAGTGACTGTATTCCCATATACACCTAAGTGTTCTAATCAGCCTTATCACCTCTTTAGTTCCATAAGTATCTTTCAACCTGTTGTTTTGAAGGTCAGCTAAATCCCTAAGATATTAATCCAGAGAGGATACCAGTCCAGGAAGCTTAGCTTCTGTCCCTTGTAGTTAGACTTAACCCTAGTTATGTATTTAACATCTCACTAAACAAGAAGATGCAGACAGCAGACCAGCAGCGGGATAGGGGGCTACCCAGTCTTTTGCAATGAGTGTCACATGTGTGATTATCTTCCTGTTGGGGAGAGGTTGTATGTGTGCACCCGATCAAAGAGCTCCTAGCTGTCCAAGAACATGTACGGTCTCTGGTGGCTAGAGTGGCGGAGCTGGAGGAGCTGAGGCAGACAGAGAGGTATATAAAGGAGTCCTACAGGGACATAGTAGAACAGTCCCACCTCCACTCTGGCAGCCCTTGTGCTGCTTTGGAGGGGCGAGGCCTCCAGGGAGGCGAGCACAAATGTGAAACGGCAGGAAGCAATCCCGTAGCTGGGACCTGGCTTCCGGGTGATGTGTTATCCTCTCTCACTGAGGATATTTCTCCAGCTGTGTGTGCCCAGAAGAGTGGGAATAGGACAACTGTGGTAGTTGGGGATTCGATTATTAGGAATGTAGATAGCCGAGTTGCTGGTGGCCGTGAGGACCACATGGTAGCTTGCCTGCCTGGTGCGAAGGTAGCAGACCTCACATGACACATAGATAGAATCCTAGCGAGTGCTGGGAAGGAACCTGTTGTCATGGTCCATGTTGGTACCAATGACATAGGTAGATGTAGGACCGAGGTTCTGGAGGCCAAATTTAGGCTTCTAGGTAGTAGACTCAAGTCCAGAACCTCCAGGGTAGCATTTTCTGAAGTGCTGCTTGTTCCATGCGCAGGACCCCAGAGGCAGGCAGAGCTCCAACATCTCAATGCATGGATGAGACAATGGTGCAAGGAGGAAGGCTTTAGATATACCAGGAACTGGGCAGCCTTCTGTGGAGGGGGGAGCCTATACAGATGGGATGGACTCCACCTTAACCAGAATGGAACCCGGCTGCTGGCACTAAAAATTAAAAATGTGATAGAGCAGTTTTTAAACTAGAACCTGGGGGAAAGCCGACAGGCACTGTGGAGTGCACAGTTCGGACTGTGGCATCTATGCAGGAGGATGTTAACTTACGGGATTTAGAGTTGCTTAAGACTGAGGAAGGGATAAAAATTAAGGGACTTCAGGTGGAATTCGCTGGAAACAGATAAATAACAATTTATTTACAGTCCCCTATAATGTGCACAGTAAGAAGAATAAAAAGAATACACATAAATGTCTATATGCAAATGCTAGAAGCCTAAAAAGTAAGATGGGAGAATTAGAGTATATGGAGCTAAATGAAGATCAAGACATTATAGGCATCACAAAGACATGGTGGAACGAGGATAACCAATGGGACACTATAATACCAGGGTACAAAATATATCGGAATGACAGAGTGGATAGAGTTGGTGGTGGGTGGCTCTGTATGTAAAAGACAACATTAAGTCAAGTACGATTAAAATTTTAAAGGATGCAAACTGTTCCCTAGAATCTCTATGGATAGAAATTCCAGGTATAAAGGGGAAGAGTATTGCAGGGGCTATACTATCGTCCCCCTGACCAGGATGGAGAGACTGATAAAGCAATGCTAAGGGATTAGACAGGGTACTGAAGTTGACAACATAATAATAATGGGTGACTTCAGTTACCCTAATATTGTTTGGGGGAATGTTTCCTTGAGGCGGGACGTGGAGGTCAAATTTTTGGATGCCGTAAATGACTGCTTCCTAGAACAGCTGGTTCTGGAACCAACAAGAGGAGGAGCTATTCTACATCTAGTCCTGAGTGGCACGCAGGACCTGGTGCAAGGAGTAACTGTGGCAGAGTCACTAGGCAATAGCAATCATAATATGATCACATTTGACATAATTTCTGTAGGGAGAAAGACAAACAAAAGTACAGCGGTAGCATTTAACTTTAAAAAGGGAGACTATGACAAAATGAGGAAACTAGTTAAAAAGAAACTAAAAAGCCCAGTTGCAAGGGCTACAAGTTTGCAAGAGGCGTGGAGGCTGTTTAAAAGCACCCTTCTGGAAGCCCAGATTAAATGCATCCCGCAAGTTAAAAAAGGAAGCAGGAAGACCAAACGTCTTCCACTGTGGTTAAATGGGGAGGTGAAGGAGGCTATTAGAGCCAAAAAGGCATCCTTTAAGAAATGGAAGGCTAGTCCCAATGAAAATAATACGAAAGAGCATAAACACTGGCAACGTAAATGTAAAGTGTTAATAAGGCAGGCCAAGAGAGATTTCGAAGGGAGGCTTGCTAAAGAGGCAAAAACAAGCAACAAAAACTTTTTCAAATACATCGGAAGCAAGAAGCCTGCTAGGAAGTCAGTTGGGCCATTAGATGACAAGGGAGTAAAAGGGGTGCTCAGGGAGGATAACAGGGGCGGCTGGTGGGTTTTGAGGTTGGAGGGGCAGGAAGGCTGGCGAGCCTAGGGGCGGAGCCAGACCAATGGTGGGCGGGGCCAGGGCAATGGTAGGTGGCATAACCCAGCAGCAAGGAGTTCCCAGGGTTAACATTGTATGGACATTACATTACTTAATCCAGCAATTTCAATTAGGCAGGTTATATTCACCTCCTTTGCCAGGTTTAAAAGCAGGCAGACAACCTTAAACCTCACTTACAAGCAGTTTTAGCAAAGATCCACAGGACACAAAGCTTTTCCCAGGGCCCTATCATCATGCACAGATATATAAAAACCAGGAAAGAGAAGATTGGACAACAGGGAAGTCTGTCCTGGAAACACTTTGTACATGTTCCTTTGAGTGAGTGATCTTGACGGTTTGCTTTGTACAGTTCCTAGCACATTGTTAACTACTATAAAAATATCTAAGACTAGGAAGTGGCAGAGTAGGTCAGTTCTTTGGTGGTGGTGGGGGAACAATATTATTTTATGCCAACAATACATTTTTGAAGCAAGTTGGTTACTTGATGCTGTGAATTGAAAAAACTGAAGCTGAATGTGGTTAGCAGTACTAGTTATAAATGGTGACAGAAAATGGGAACTAGATAAACATGTAAACACTACATGGGCATGTAGTTAATGACCAAAAGAAAAGTAAGTGAAGCAGGATATGAAATGAAGACCAGCAAAATGAATCTAAGCATTTGTCAGACACATGTGTGATGTGTATTCCCTCACCTCATCATAAATGGCTATTAGTCAAGTAGGTGTGGGATGCAGTTTCTGTCAGGATCTGACTGAGAGTGAACAGGAGGCCACTCTTATGACCTCTGAAATGGCTAAGAGTTGTCACTGTCAGAGACAGGATGCTGGGTTGTATGGGCCATTGCTCTGACTCCAGGGGCGGCTGGTGGGACTTGAGGTTGGAGGGGCAGTAAGGTGGGCCAGTGGACGGAGCCAGGGCAACGGTGGGTGGAGCCAGGGCAACGGTGGGTGGCATAACCCAGCAGCAAGGAGTTCCAAGGGTTAATGTTGGATGGACATTACATTACTTAATCAAGCAATTTCAGTTAGGTTAGGCAGGTTATAATCACCTCCTCTGCCAGGTTTAAAAGCAGGCAGACAACCTTAAACTTCACTTACAAGCAGTTGTAGCAAAGACACACACACACATGCCTCAGAGGTTAAGAACGCTGCTTCAGAAAGAAGGAACTTGTTGCATGTATGTCGGAGGGACCCCAATCCCTGCTTCAGAAGTCCCTTCTGAAGCAGTATCCTTTCAAGGCCCATGAATCACCAGACTCTCAGTTACATCTCAGGATTTAAAATGCATCTGATTTCCAGCATTGTGAACACACACCTAAAGGTCTCCAGACTCACAACTACATCTTGGGATCTCAAAAGCATCCGATTTCCAGCATTGTGAACACCTAAAGGTCTCCAGACTCACAACTACATCTTGGGATCTCAAAAGCATCCGATTTCCATCATTGTGAACACCTAACGATCTCCAGACTCACAGCTACATCTCGGGATTTAAAAAGCGTCCCATTTCAAGCATTGTGAACACACACCTAAAGATCTCAAGACTCACAGCTACATCTCGGGATCTCAAAAGCATTCCATTTCCAGCATTGTGAACACACACCGAAAGATCTCCAGACTCACAGCTACATCTCGGGATTTAAAAACCATCCCATTTCCAGCATTGTGAACACACACCTAAAGATCCCATTTCCAGCATTGTGAACACACACCTAAAGATCCCACCCTCGGGGGGTGGAAGCAGCGTGGGGGGACCCTTGGGGGGGGAGCAGCATGGGGGGACCTTCGGGGGTGGGAGCAGGGTGGGGGGACCCTCGGAGGGGTGGGAGCAGGGTAGGGGGACCCTCGGGGGGTGGAGGGACCCTCGGAGGGGTGGGAGCAGGGTGGGGGGAGGGATCTTCACTTACCTGGCTGCAGGTCTGGCGGTCCCTGGCAGCCCGGGCGGCAGGCAGAGGTGTGGGTGGGTGGGATTTACTTGTTTTAAATTGCCCGCGTGTCCTGCTCTTCTGGAGCCAGGATACGCGGGCAATTTAAAGGCTAAAAATACAAATAATTTTTAATAAAGGTTCCCAATCCCTGCCTTGCCACTCCCCGCCGCTCCCCGGTGTGCTGTGGACCCTGAGACTTCATGTGCTGAGAAAATGTGGTTTGGGCGGCTGAGCAGCTCAGCCTTTTTGTCCCTTCCGGGACCCACTCTCAGAGCCGCTCTGAGAGTGGGTCCCGGAAGGGGGAGAGAATCTGACAGCAGCAGCCTCTGAAGCAGGTCAGAGGCTGCTGCTGCTGTCAGAAGCGGCGGTGCGGGGTTTGTTTTTTGTTTTTCTATGACGGCGCGGCGGGGGTACCCCACGGCGCATGGGGGGCAGTGCCTGAAACTCCCTGGGGGAGGGGGGAGCCGCCCCTGTCTGACTCTGTATGGCACTTACGTTCTTATGCAACCTACCAACATCTTAGACTAGTGTGTTTAAGAAGCAGTTACAATAACTGAGGCACAAGATGACCATGACCAAATTATATTTGCTGTGGGATTAGCAATAAAGGGTAAAAACATAGGAGACAGTGGCCAGTCAGATCCCCGCCCCATGGAGGGCTAATGCAGCTGCCACTCGTTGAGCGGATGAGGAGCTGGACAAACATGCAGCCTCTTGTGTAGCTGCCACACCTTCCCCTGCCCTGGATTGTGCCAAGGAACTAAACCCAAGGGCAGGACTCAGGCCCAGGAAAAGCAGCTGCCGGATGCCAGAAGCAGGATCGCCCAAGAGAAGCCGTGCTGTTCAGAAGCAACCAGGAGAAGTGACTCTGGGTAGAGAGGTGGCTGGAGAAACTGGGTGACCCCGGGTCGAGCCTGGAAGGGCTGCAGCTGGGGAGACCCTGGACAGAGAGGCTGCTCCAGCCACCTCTCCACCCAGAGTCACCCCGGCTGCCTCTCCTCCTGGGGTTGCTTCTGGCTGGCACAACCTCTCCTGGGTCCAATCTATGTCGCCATCATGGTCCATGGTGGTAGTGGACCTGGTGGGCTGGGTGAAGCCTAGCAGATGGGGGGTGGGGTGGGGGAGGGGAGGGGCACATGTTAGCCTGGATTAGTCAGGCTGGGCAAGCTTTAGCCCATACTGCATCGCCAGCCTTCTCCGGATGACATGTCCAGTAGTAGCCAGCTGCATGCCCCATTGCAGGAGTAGGCAAACATCTGGTGGCCACCAAACAGACGGTGCTGGTGACTTGCGGGCTACTCTGGGCTATTGTGGGCTACTGTCTCATTTGTTTTCACCCATGCAGATGGATTTTGAAGGATGTATGAAGATATAACCATAGCAGAAGGTACTGGATACATTTGAATATCAAATGTGACTCTGAACCAAGGAAAAAAGATCAGGGGTTGAGAGATAAATCTGGGAATCTACATGTATATGGTAATGAGATTGCCCAGCATCAGACTGTAGAGAGAGAAAAGGACAGAGTCAAGAACAGACCTCTGTAGACACTGACAAAGAGTGGAAGTGGGGGAGAGAGCGAGAGAGATGAAGTTGTATCAAATAATAGCCAGACAGCCGGAAATAATGTTTTGAAATATCAAGAGCTTCCTATAAGGGTTGCAGAATATCTTTCTTGAGGATTGAGAATCAGCTTCACTAACCTTCAAAAAAAATTTTTTTTCTTAAATCCATTTTGAGGTTAGCTATCTGATGTATAAAGTGAGTGGAAAATTTAACATTTTGAATCTGATAAACATCCCTGACATGTAAACTACTCAGATGAACTGAGGGATTTCATAGGCAGTTTTTACTTAGAGATTCTGTATAGACTGTCTGGATGGAATAACCAACACTGGGTCTCATATGGGATCATCCTTGTTACACTCCTGAAAGGGCACACAGCTGAAACCTGGATACGTGAAGTGTAAATAAATTGCCAATATGGTATATAAGATACGGAAGAATGTAAGTTTTAATGTATCTTTTAGAATTTATCTTTTAAAAAAGACTTCTAGATTTCTAGACTTCATGGTTGTAAATATTAGCTCCCAAATGTGAATCTAATATAGATGCAATTGTGTCTGAGTATGCAGACAGAAGACCAGATATTCTGAGATTTGTGAACTCGATTGATTTAAGTTCAACTCATTTGGCTATAAAACCTAATGATGTTACTGAAAATGACATAATTGACTGATTAAATGCTGACTGTTTTAGCCTGCAAAATAGAAATAAAACTTTAAGGAACACCTTAAAGTTGTTAAGAAACATATTAAAGTTGAAGAAGAAAGAGAGAGGAGAAGGCAGGGAAGGAGAGAAACAAAGGAAAGGTGGATGTGAATGAGGGAGAAAAGCAAATAACAAAATTAGCAGCAGTCCTAAACAGAAAGATACTTTCCCTTTGAGTAGGAAACATTGAAATTTCATAACCAAAATTTAATTCAAGATCCACTTTGCATGGTATGATACTTCTTATAAGCCCCACCCCTGATAGACTTACACACACCCCTCCTGACATTGCACGTTCATAAAGAGGGGCATAAGCTCTTCTGCTTGTTGTTCTACTTAGTTTCTTGTCATTCTGTCATCTCCCCGTTGTCCTTTCAAGTGCTTTTCCAGGGAGGGAACCAAGAAAGAGGGGTCTGAGGCTTGAATACTGGCCTTTTTGTCTCTCTTGTGAAAGAGGGACATTGACCCTCTGAAAAAGGGACTGTGGACTCCAGCACCCAAAATTGGACTGTCCCTTCTAAATAGGGACTATTGGGATTTATGTATTTTTTCTGTCACCAGTCATTAGAGCTTTCTTGCATCAGTATGTTAGGGGCACATAATGAATGAATAGAACAAGTTAATGATTTCAGCATTTATTCATAAAAGCATCCGTTTTCAAGATAAAGACCTTCTGTTTTCCCCCGTTCTCTAAATCAGATCCCATCACATACTTCCCCCCCCCCCTTCCACTTTAAATCACGTCATTAGTACATAAGACCAAATACCATCAAATACACAAGTTAAATCAAATGTCACCATATATCATCAGTTGTTCAGGTTAAATTCCATGAAATGCCCAAGTAAAATCACATGCAAATACCCAAGATCAAATTCTTTCATATGCCCAAATTAAATCAGTGCCTGCACATGCATATTTCATACTTCCCAGTCCCACATTCCTGCACTGCACACAACTCATACTCCCTTCCGTATACGTCACGCACATGCCCTACAATTTCACCAATGAAAATAGGTATACTAACCACACTTCTTCACTGGATAAGACCCATCCCCTCACACGTGTGCCTTCACATTCAGTCTCACATCCATAAACACTCCATAATGATGTCCTATTCATATATAGGTTAAACACTTAACTGCTAACTGTTGTGCTAATAAACAATGTCCCCTCTCCTTGCTTCCTGTGCTATAGATGGAGGCGTCAGCACTTACTTGTACACAGTGGATGCAGGACTATAGGTGTCTCCAGATGAGACAGGGAGGGGAGGCTACCACGCTTTGGTAGCCTTACCCTTCCCTGGGCAGATGGGCCACTCAGTGCAGTGCATTGCATAGCTGACAGCAGGCAGATGTTCCCCCCCACCCTATGGGTAAGTTGTGGGTAAGCGGGGTAAGATTGCCCAGGGCAGGGCAACCCGTGTGGCTGGCCCCTTCTACCTGCCATGTGACGACCTCTGTGGCAGGGATGGGTGCTGGTGCCTGTCATGCAGTACCATAGCCGGGGGCAGGGTTTGGTCTGACTGGGGGAGGGAGGCGGGGCAACGCCAGGTGTATGGTTCTGGGCGGCGTTGCAGCCCACCCCAGCTATGGCGGAAGCTCTGACAGGGCTGGCCAGCCCGGTTCCCCATGCTTTCCACGCTGTGTGATGGCAGCCGTGCGGGGATCTGGTTACTGCTGCTTGTGTGGAGACACCCCTGATCTCAATCCTATATTTTGATTATAGGAGAGGTAGTTGAATGCAAATGTTCTTTCATTATGTAATTAATATTATTTTGCAATCCAATATAAAAATGCTACAACTTGACATCTGTGTGTCTATTTGCAAAAGAACATTTTTTGACTTCTTCCAAAAGACAACTAGTGTCTACTTTGGTTTAAATATAAACTACTGGATTTAGTAGCTTTGATTGACTTGTCTTGTTGTGATTGCCTACGGTAGAATCGGTTAAGAGGGCATGAAATTTCAGATTGAACTCCAGGAGCAAAAAACAAAACAAAAATTAAGTCGCCAGACTTTATCCTGATATTAAACTGTTCCTGCCCCACTACACCCCTGAGTCAGTAGGCAGCCTCTGTTTTCTGGGCACCAATGGCTTCCAGGTGCCTGCAAATTTTGTGCCCAGTGAGTCAAGGTTATTTTGATTTAGCTCCAACAGATGAGTATCATATTCTGTATTTTAAAAATGTTTTACAGCTTCAGATTTTCAAAAGCCTCTAGTAATGTCTGGTATTGTTGTTTTACATTGGCTAATAACACTTGAATATCAGATATTGCTTTTTCCAAAATATATTGTTTTTATTTAATAATATAGCCTAAACCCCATAACTTCCCAATAGCCTTTCCTGACTAGTACTTTTGAAAAATTTCTCGGTATATTTGAATTGACCCATATTTTAAATATAATGCTAATTTTACAATCTGCTCTCTAATTTATTCATTACTTTAAACTGATCCACTCAAAATAGTGCATTATGGTGCTAAATTTACCTTGAAGACAAATCAAGTCAGCATGGGGGGAAAACCTTTAGATCAGACCCTTTTGAAGCTTATTTGCCTACAACACATTTTCAGAAGTCAAATTTTCACATCCCTCAGACATTGCTTTAAATATGAACTACTGTATTCAGTAGCTGTTTGATATCATGCAGTATTTAGTTAGAGCACAATCCAAGTTCCATCAAAATAAATAAGAAAAGCTCCCACTGACTTCTATGGAAGATGGGTCAGGCTCTTAGTGAGTTTATGATATATGCTGTAATTCTGGCTAAAATCCTCTTGAATAATTTCTTTTATTTTATTTGTAATGTACCTTTCTCCTAATTAATGCTTATTTTTTTAGCTCATAATGTGCATTGCCATGTCTTGCATGCTTTCTGATCTGTTAACTACAGCTTGATTAATCTTTTAGCAGAAAATGCTGGGTTCTTTTAACACAATTACAGTTGTTGGTCTGCTAATCCCGTGAGTCAATCTACACTAAACAAGAAGCTTGTATCAAACTCTTGGCAGCCTCAGTTAAAATTAAAACGCATGCTTTACTGTAGAGATTGTCAAGAATGGAAATAATATTTGTCCAGCTGGACAGCTTTCTTTTGTAGTCACTAAATGAAAGTTGAGATTCTGTCTCCTCCTTGAAAGCTTCTGTGTCAAGAAGGTAATTTGGACTGTTTGTGGTTTGACAGGGATTATTAAAATCAGATGAAGTGAAGGGAAGCAAGTGTGAGAAAGCAAAATTGACACTGACACTCTCTATTATTTGCCACTAGGATCATGATGACTATGTTGATATGATAGATTCTAAATGTTAGATTCACTGTTGAGATATGTTAAGCAGATAATACAGTAACATGCAGTTATAGTGATGGATTTTCTGATATAACACTAACAGATATAGTATTTATTTTCACTGTGCATTTTAAAAAGCAAATATCAGTTCTTTCCTTGTGAATTGACTTAACCAACAACACATTATCCTTCTTTGGAGTCTGTAGAGCTGGCATGTATACTTCAAAGGGAATAAAATTGAGGATTAGGAATTGAAGGAACAGGTCATAGGATTTCTTTTTCTACTGTCTTAAGTTTTGGTGGGAAATTTGGAGCATACCAAACATTAAGGATTGGGTACTGCAGTTTAATTTTTCATTATTTACATTGTGATATATTTACATAGTAATTTCTTCTGTCTTATTTAAGTAAATATTGTAAAAAATCAAATGATTCCTATATTTATACACTTGAATTTTTATTTGGTAAAGACACAGAGCTGCACATTGTATGCATATTTATTTGATACACCCACTATGAATAATTTAGTCAAATCTCTTTGTGTAATCTGTTTGACATATATAATGTGTTTTCAGTATATGAATAAATAAATACAGAAGAAGTGTGACATACCAATTGCAGTGGAAGATCCCATATGTATGACCTGTATCCGTGCTTTCTTTTTCTATACGTCAAAATAAGTATTAAATTCATCTAAGAATTTTCTGTTTATTATTTGAGTAGCAACTAGAGGTGCCAATTTATTTCAAATTCCTTTTGTGCCAGTCTCTTAAAATTACATTTTAAATAGACAAGACGTAAAGGGTGGGAGAAAGGAGATAGTATGGTTTCCATTTAACAGATGGCAAACTGAGGCGTATAAAGATTAGATGACTTGTGCAAGGTCATGCAGGATTGCCTGTGACAGAGCCAAGCTTTGAACCCAGATCTTCTTGAATTACAACTCAGAATCTTACTCACAGGCTATCTGCAAAATATTTGTGTTTATTATCAAATAGCTGAAAACGTACCAAAAACCCCCACACTACTTCAATGTCAAAGGACTGTACAAGCACTGAATGCTTATATTCCTTTACTAGTATGTATTAGCATCCCCATTGCATAGTAGTATTTAGCAGTTACCAAACTGTGGGCAGGGTGCACCATCTGCAGGTGGGGTCACAGTCCTACCTGATATTTGATATACTTTGCATTTCTTTGAGGCTTTTTGGGGTCACTGGATTAATTTTAATCCTGAAGCTGAGGTGCAGAAGCAAAAGGTTTGGGAATCATGGCAGTAGAGCTAGAGGATAATGTAACTTGGAAGTGGGTGGGAGAGAAGAAGGTTGCTGGTGGTTATACTTCTTTGTAGCATAACTGTGCCTGCACAGTTCTCAAGTTTAAGGGCTGTGAAGTGCCACAGCAAGAGAATGAGTAACTGCACAGTCCCTTGAAATCCTGTAATCAAAACCGTAGCATTGGAAGGGGCCTCAAGGCCTCTGGCCATCAAGTCCAACCCCCTTCCCAGAGTCAGGACCCCTCTACCTCTAAAGCACCCTTATGGATGTGTGTTCAGTTCAATCTTTTCTTGAAAACCTCTGGGGAACAAAATTCCATATCTTTCCTAAGCAGCGTGTTTCACTGCTGAACTATTCTAACAGTTGTAAAAAAAATATTATAATGTTTAATGTAAACCACCTTCCTGTAATTTAAGCCCATTGCTTCTTGTCCTGTCCCCAGTGGCAATGGAGAGAAAATATTCCCATCTTTTTGTGGTAACCTTTTAGATATTTGAAAACCACTATCATGTCCCTCCTTAATCTTAATAACCATACCCAGCTCTGCCAGTCTCTCATCATAGCCATATTTCAGACCCTTGATCATCTTCGTTCCTGTCCTCTGAATCCTCTCAAATTTGTCCATATCCTTCTTGGAATATATAGCACCAAATAGTACCAGAGCATGAAATTTCAGATCCAACTCCAGAAGCATTTTTTTTTCCAGTTGCCAGACTTTATACTGATATTAATGTGAAGTCACACACACCTACTGAATTTCAGTATCATTCCAGACTACACTATGACTTAAACAAGTACAGACCAGAATAAAAAACTGCAGGGTTTAATAGCTCTGAGAAATAAAGAGCCAGTCCAATATGGTATCACAAGGTTTACATACCCCATTCTAGAACAGCAGTTAAATGGTTAAAAAAATCAGGGGCTTCTGACTGAGCTTAGGAGCAGAGATGAAGGCATGCACAGATTCATGGACCCTTCTCTTTCTGAGCGCACCCCTGGCCCCTAGCCTGTTAACATTTCGGCGACACTGTAAGACCTGGCTGTTCGCCCAGGCCTTTGGGAGGGAGGGGTGGGGGGGGTGTTTAGTGCCCCCACCTATTTTGGGGTTTTATGCCGCTCGCTGCCCTGTTTTAATGTTTATAATATGTTGAATGTTTTTAAATTGATTTTATTGTTTTGATATTTTGGAAGCCGCCCCGAGCTGCATGGCAGGAGGGGCAGGGTAGAAATGCATAAAACAAAATAAATAAAAATAAAATATTAAACACCCTTGCCCACAACTTCTGTGTGGCCCTTGGAGCTTGTGCTAATTTTTGAAGTGGAACTTGGTAGGGAAAAAGTTTTCCCACGCTTGTAAATAATGATAAAACACAGGCTGATGTACAATCTAAAAACAGACAAGAACTACAAGTGCCTGCACCAGTGCCATTTGCTTGGAGCCAAAGATACAAAAAACAGTATTGTATCTGACTATTTTGCTGCAAACCCTGCACATGCAGGGTGTGTGCGTGTGTCTGTGTAAATAATTCCAAAATAGACACACACTACCAACCACACAGGAAAGGAGCCTAATAATGGGTGATTTCAGACGTTACGTGAACACGGTGAACCACGGTGAATACCCACCTGTGGTCACCGTGTCCCGTACGTCTGTTCGCGGCGCGCCAGATGTTGGCCACGGTCAATCCCCACATGGGGTTC
>QEPC01008742.1:648740-694650 GCA_003113815.1 Sphenodon punctatus
AATAAACAGCCCACACAAAACACACAATACCCCCCCTGCCACCCCCTGCAGCCCCCCAAAGTGCCCCAAAAGTGCCGCGGCCGCCGGCCTGCGGCTCCGCCGCTGTCCCTGGGGCTTTATGCCCCCGCTACTTCCGGGTGGGGGGGGAGGGGACAGGACAGCCCACGTGGCTGCCCTCTGCGTTCCCCCCCCAACCCCCAACCTTACTGTCAGATAAGGTTGTAGTTAGCTAATATATTGATGCACCAGCTTTCGCCATGGCCATTAAAATATAATAAAATAAGACATAAGCAATAAAACAATAAGAAAAAGATACACTAGCGATAACCAATATAGCAACATAAACACAAACATTATACAAATAATAAGCACAATTAGCTCATAATTATTTGAATCTAATACTCTAAAATGCATCAAAGCCCAGCCAAATATTCTTCAGCACAATACCATTTAACTTGATATCTAAAATTAACCATGCCCTTGCAGATCTGTACTTTTATGACCCCACTAATTTTCCTGAGCCACAAACCCCATACATATTTTAGAGGCCAGGAGTGCAAAAGATTCTACTGCTCGCATTCCTTCCTCGGTATTTATGGCCAGGAGCAATTCAATTTTATGTTGTATCGACAGGTATTCCTTCCCCTCCCACAATGGCTGCAGCCAAAGTTGCCGAATATTCCAATAAAGTGAACAGTTGAACAATACATGCTAGAGATCCTCTATTTCTGAAATGCCACAAGAACAGGTTCGTTCCTTATAAGGTTTACCAGCATAATGACCAGCAATAACTGTAGAGTTGTATTGTTAAAAACGCAGTAACACAAAGTTCCTCCGTAACTCTGGTTCAGCCAATTTATCTAAATAGTCTTCAAATTTGTGCTCCTGTTTGAAATAATGGTACCAGGGAGCAATCTTCCAGGAGGTGACCACTGACAGGTCGTCTTGTCGGACTATATCAGCAGCTTAATACCTTTGCTCCAGAAGCATGCAGTTGACAGGCCCATATTTCTCAGATGGAACAGCAAATGGGTTGACCAAGGATCGTGCAAGACACCATCATACTCCAATTCTTCCGTCAAACATTGAGAAGTCAGGTTCGCACTATCCTGATTGTATAGCTTAATCCAATATCTGGTGGGAGGCCTGTCTACCAATGCAACTGACTGCCAGTATGCCCGTCTCCGCCTTTACGACTGCATGGATGAGGGTGACCAGGTTGGGTCTGGAAATGTATGGACGCAGCCTCCACACCAGATACAGCTGGTGAAAGGCAGCCTTTGCCACCATCTAAATTGCCCCCAGCCAAATCAAACACCACATGGAGGGCCTCAGTCCCTGGGATCTCCGGGACTGGATACCTCCTAACAGGCCATGTCTCTCTGAAAATAATAGCTACGCACACCCCCAGCGCGGGGCTGGTGCTGCACGGCATACCCAGCTGGAACGAGATAGGTCAAAATTGGCCCCGCCTCCTTGTCCAGCCAGGTTTCTGTAATACATGCAAGGCCCGCAGCCTCATCCAGGATCAGGTCCCGGATTACCAGGGCCTTATTTGCCACAGACCTTGCATTTAGCAGCATCAGGCCCGCACTGGCAGACCTTAGATCCTGTTCCTCCTTCACCTCAAGTGGGGGGGGAGGCTCTTTTGACCTCCACAAGGGACCTAGGTCCCCTGGGAGCTTGAGCCACACACCCCTGTGGACCATACCGTCCCCGCCCCAGACCACCCCTATGGCCGCTTCTCCCTTCCTGACCACACCATTCTGACCCCCTCCCACCGGCTGCTCCCTAAGAGCCACCAGAGATTCCCCTCCCCAAAATATCCCTCCCCCATTCCCCCCCTTTCTCTGGGACTCCCTCTCTCACAGGGAGTCCCCAGCTGTTATCCAAACACTGCCCCCCTGTCTCACTGGGGACCAGTGTCCCCCCCCTCCAACCCCCTCCCCGGGACCACCTCTCTCACTGGAGGTCCCCACCCCATTCCCCCCTCCAACCCCTACTCGGGGCTCTCTCTCCCACAGAGAGTCCCTGCTTCCCAAAAAAATCCCTCCCCCCTCTCCTCCAAATGCTGCCACCATGTGGTTTTCCTTGCTGGGAGCACTGTCCTGTCTCTCACTCAGGGCAAGTGCTCCCTGCATTCCCCCCCTCCTCCCATTTCCCCCCATACATATCCCATTTCACCCCCCTGCCCCACCCCAACTCTATCCCCTCCCAACTTCACCCCTGCCCATACCACCCCCACATCACACCCCTTAAAACAATTAAAAACCTTTAACAGACAATACCATCTCCAGCTCCATACCATAAAACCAAACACTATCCCTCCACCCCTAAATGCTGCCACAGGCTACCCGCCTGCAAATCAGCAGCTCTTTGTAAAGTCCCGAGGGGGTGGGGGCAGGGTTGCAGCCCCAGGTGATGCAGCAGAGCCCCCTCAGACTCCCAACACATTTCCCAGCTGACATATGAGTCAGTTTGGGCAAATTCTTTGCCTTTTATGTTCCAGCTGTATTTCTGGGTTTTCCCCCAAAAAACCATGATTTGCAACTTCTTGAGATTTATTTCAAGTTCATTCTCTTCTCAATACACCAAAAGGTTCTCTAGCTGATTTCGTATGCCTCTTTTGGTTTGGGACAATAGCACAATATCGTCCGCATACAATAGTGCCATTACTACTCTCGATCTTTAACCTTAGGTGGGTGCCTCTCCTTATTTGACAGCTTCTTAATAAGGTCGCTCAAGTATATATTAAACAACAGGGGTGCTAATACACCCTTGCCTAACCCCTCCTAATACTGGGATAGGATTGGACAAGTTCCCACAGGTTCCTACTCGTATCCTTGCATAATTGCCAGTATGAAATATTGAAATATTAGCACCAGCACATCTTCATTAATACCCAGCTGACGCATTTTATGGCATAATCTCTACCTTGATACAGAATCGAATGTCTTTTTTAGATTGATGAACATTAAAAATAACCTTCCAGCCCTTATTTTAGTATATTTAAAAATAAGGTCAGCCATTATGAAATCCAGCGTAGAGCGATTTTTCCGGAATCCGAACTGTTCTTCCGGTATCAAATTTTGCCCAAAGACCCAGTTTTCTAGTTGCCTAAGGAGGAGCCTGACATACAATTTGCCCATAATTGGCAACAGGCTGATAGGCCTGTAACAACCCGGGTCACTGGGATTGCCCTTCTTAAATAATGGGATAATAACACTTATACCCCAGGCCCGAGGAACCTTCTTCAATCTATCTGGGTAAAATAGTTTGCCAGCATCGGCGCCCACCAATATGGGTTAACTTGTAAAACCGCCCAAGGTTGTAAATAAATGCATACACGGCTAGTCCCAGGCGTGAGTAGTATTTAAGGGACATACAGTGCATGCTAAACCGGGGCACCACAGAGGTACCAGGGCCTAGCGTGCCTCTCGCAACTAAAACGAAGCTCCAAGAGGAGACAGCCGCTGAGAATGCCTCTCTGCATGCATTAGCTTGTTCTTTGTGTCGAGGTGTGTATGGCAGCTGTTTCACATGTCTTCCAAGGCGTTTTTTACAATACATAGTCTAGTAGCAGTTTTAAACTTAATTAAGTTTACCTTTTAAAGAGTTTGCTTATTATAGATCCACAGGAGCGGCTCTATTGTCAAGGCGAGTTGTACTCTATTAAAACTCTCACAAAAGTCCTAGTCTTTCTAAAATTGAGATGATTTATCCCATCAGTTTTAAATTTTGTAGGGAGGATTGCTTGGGTGAGGGGTAGAACATGTCCAGATTTCAAGCAAATTGGATGACAAACAAAAATGTTAGAGACATTTGAAGGTCCAAAGTAGATGTGTTTTCTGTGCCTCTTGTGATGGTACTGCAAGGCCATTTGGGCTCCAGTTCCCGCTGCCTCACTCTACAGAGTAAGCAGGCTGCAGAGAATGGACTGATAAAGGAAGGGTAGCAAAATTTTATTTGCCTAGGGTGGCAGAAATTCTTGTGCTTGCCCTGCCAGGCACTTAATGCCTTAAAGACTGCAAAGGTTGGGTTTTAATGGGTCTATTCTGGAGTACGTGGTTTGTGAATCACAATCCAAGTTATCAGGGTTTGCTGGGGCAGTGGAGGGAAGGGTCCAAACTGGGCTGGCTCTGCTCTGATTTGTGTGTCCTGGGTACAAGCATGCCTTCTTAGAACAGCTCACTCTTCTGTGTGTGTGCTCACTTAAGCAGCTGAGGCACTGAAAGAAAGAAATTCAGCCACTGATACTGCCTGACTGGCTGTCACTTTCTCTAATCTTGCTCTTGCATTTGTGTAGAGTAGATCTACTTTTTAAAAGCTCTGTTACCTGCTACATGTGGCTGAATCCAGGCATCTAGGGAAAAAAGCTATGTCCTATAGCATCTGCAGTGACTATTCCTGTTACTGAGGAGATCAGGTGCCTATTTTTGTGACGGTCACTGAGCACGATCAAGCTGTGCTGCTGTCCTGTGTCAGATGAAAGTATAGGTCCTTTTTAAATAGACCATGGTGTGCTGGGGGTGAGGGGAGGGAGATAGGTGAGAGGGGTGTGACCACCATTATACGGGCACACACCCACCTCCACACATGGAGCAACTGCCATTTTCGCCGGTTGCTCTGTGCATGGGCTATGGGTGGTGGAGGTCGGTGAAGATGAGTGTAGTGCGGGAGCCACATGCACCCCCACCCACTGCGGTGGTCACACAGGTGGCACCCACTCATTCCCATGCAGCAGATCTGCGTGGGCCTATCTCGTGTGAAAAGGGCCATAGTGTTCCTTTGTAGGTAGGTGCTGTCTCACTATCATTCCCTGCTTTGATAAACATCCAGCACTGTATTAGTGTTTGTGAGAGATAGACAAGCCCAGCCACCCTGCACCCATTGCCCAGATCCCCAGCAGCTACTGCCCAACTAGCTGCAGGGCGAGGGGGAGAGGTAACCTTTGGCTCTCAGTTCCTCAGGCCAGGGGGAGAGGAGACGGTATGGTAGGTTGTTGGACACTCATAAAACTACTGTTGTCCAGCCCATGCTCAAAAAACCATCTTTGGATGCTGACTCCCCAGCCAGCTATTGGCCTGTATCTAACCTTCCCTGGTGGCCAGAAGAGTTTTTGCCAACTCCATCTGGTGAGGAGATTGTGGTCCTTTTTTTAAAATTCAGATCTGGTCTTCATCCTCCATGCTTTCATTACCCCAAAGCTAGAAGATGATAATGATCTTTATTTTTATATAGTACCCCCTTGCCATGGCACTCAAAGTGCTTTACATATAACTAACAAACACAACTTTTAATCCTCACAATTACTGCAGATTACTGTAATGAGTTCTATGAGGGGCGGCCCTTGATGACTGTTCAGAAGCTGCAGCTGGTGCAGAATGTGGCAGCTCACCTCCTTTTGCGGGTGGGTCGCCGTGAGCACATTACATCTATGCTATAGTCTAGTCTGCACTGGATTCCTCTAGCTTTCTGGGCACAATTCAAGGTGCTGGTTTTTAACTTTAAAGCCCTAAATGGCCTGGCCCTAAATGGCATGGGCCACTCAAGCTCGCCTGGCCCCGAGCCTTTTGACATTTCGGCGGAACTGTAAGACCTGGCTGTTTGCCCAGGCCTTTGGGAGGGAGGGGGGTGGGCGGTTTTAAAATCTACTAAATAAAATAAATAAAAAAATAAATAAATATGTGAACAGCCGCCTTCCGTTGCTCCATGCTCCACTGTGATCCCTGCAGTCAGCTAGGAGTGCTTTCTTTCAGGTAACACCTGCTAGCCTTGTTCNGGGCGGTATAAAAATCTACTAAATAAAATAAATAAAAAAATAAATAAATATGTGAACAGCCGCCTTCCGTTGCTCCATGCTCCACTGTGATCCCTGCAGTCAGCTAGGAGTGCTTTCTTTCAGGTAACACCTGCTAGCCTTGTTCATATGACAAGGGCCTGCAGAGGAAAACCTCTCTTCAGTAAAAGCATTCGGCATTTGGGGATAGGGGTTGAGGTGGGTAGACTTCTGGACTGAGGGTGGGGATTTTTAAAAGGATTTTACTGTGTTTTTATTGTGCTTTGTGTGTTTATATTACTGTAAACCACCCAGAGCCTTTTGGGAAGGACGGGGTATACATTTTACTAAATAAATAATTAAGCTGATGTCATACAACTCTGTCTCTTCATCACTATCCATTCCCCCTTCATCTAGTCTTGCATGATTAACTGTCTCTGACATCTCTGTTTGAATGTCTCACCATCATCTCAAGCATTACATTTCCAAGACATCCTCTCCCACATCTTTCCCCATAAGTCATTCTCTCCCGCTTCACTCAACCCCCTTGACAATGGGTAAAAACACACGTGACACTGGGCGAGTGTCACAGAGGGGTTGCCAGATGTGAGTCCAGTTCCTACCCCGGCCAAGTAGGACCCAGGAGGGAAATGTGGGCCTGGTATGAGCCGGGTCCACAGTCCACGACCATCTGGGGCAAAGCAGGTCAGCTGCTTTGCCTTCTGCTGGTGTTGGGGAGGTTGCCATGGTAGCAAGCCATGGCTGGCTGTAATAGGCAGCCATGGCTGGCTGTAATAGGCAGCCATGGCTGGCTGTCATGGCGGGGTGGGATGATCATCGCTTCTCACCCTCCCTTCCCAGCTGGGGGAGGCCACGGCAATGTTTGTTCCCACAGCCTGAGCATACCCAGCTGGGTGAAGCTCTCCTCTCCCCAGGGTGGGACAGATGTCAACATGTGCTGTCAGCTACCACCCAGTGTCACCACCCATTCCATCCCCAGAATTGAAAAATTACACCTCCTTGCCAAATAGTTTTGAAACATTTTTTAGCTTTCTAAATGACAAGTGCCATGTAAGGGATTTATTAATGTATCTATAGTCTTCAAATACATAGCAATTGCTATATATCACTTACATTTTTTTCTTTAAAAACTGACTTCTATTTATTAATTTATTTATTTATCTTAAATTTTAATGCCACTCTTCCTAAAGGCTCAGGGTGGCTTATAAATCATAAAAACATTAAAATACAAAAAACTCTAACCTCGCCAACCCAACCTAAACCCCACCACAAACTTACCCAATACCTACCCTATGGCTGCCTTTCCTTGCATACTTCGCTGCGATCCCTACGGTCGACTAGGAGCGCTTTCTTGCAGGTACCACCTGCCAGTCTTGTTCGTATGGCAAAGGCCCACACCACCCCAATCCCGAACCCCCAAACCATCCCAATCCCCAATTTATCCTCTCCCAAATATTTTATGCTATATTAAATAATAAAACATGTTTGTTCTGATTTATTCCTTATAGTATGAGGAGAGAAAGTACATTTTGACCCTAATGTGAGCACATCCTTCTAGTACTGTAAATTGCAAGTCATGTTAAATAAATAATCTGATCTTGATAGATCTTTTTTCCCCTTCTGATTTGAACTAATTAAGGATGCAAACATAGTCAGAGCTAAATTGAAAAATCTCTTCAGCATAAAGTATCTTTCAGTTGTTCATTGAAGGAAGAATTATACTCGTTCGGGCATACTTTGGATTTACTATGTTTTCAGACGTGATGTTCGCCATGGATTAATCTGTGCCCAATGTCACATTTTAAAACTGTTGTCCGCTTTCATCATGGTCTGGCTCCCGACTGTGGTGGTGGAGTTTAGCCTGAGCTGTGAGGTGCAGAAATCCCCAAGTCACAGCCTGGTCTATGACGTTTGAGAGCTAGCCGCCAGACACAGAGTAAAGTGGACTACCACCCAGTCTGGAGTGGCGGCGAGGGATGGGTGGGATGGTGGCCATCATGGCAGCCCATAAGCCAGGGGGAAGGACGCTGTTCACAGCATGGGGATGGGGACGTGCGGATGCATGGCCGCCGTCATGCTTCTTTGGCGGCCCAGTAATCCTGGCCAGGGTGAGGGCTGTCTCCACTGTTCGGAGAAGTCCGTGGCAGTGGAGATAGCTCATCACATGTGAAAACACACTTTATCTTGTAAAACATTGAGTGAAATCCTGCCTCCACTGAAGTCAGTAGAAGTTTTGCTATGGATCTCAGTGGAGCCAAGATTTCTCCCAAGGTTGTCAAACCAAGGTATTTTCTTTTATACTTTCTATTGACCAGTATATATTTCTTCCGTAAAAGTTCATAAGCCAAATGTTTATTCCTCATTGCGTTACACAGCAGAGAATATTTTATATTTTGTGTATACTTGTTCTAATGGTGACTTTAAACAGTGCTGTTATGATGGCATAATCAGAAGCTTTTCCCTTCATAAGGAATATAAGCTAAGGAGATGATTTGATAAGCTAAGGAGATCATTTGAGAGAGGAGCAAATACATTGTTTTGACAAATAAACTGAGAAAGTATGACATAGAATCCACACTGGAAAGCATATGTGAAAACAAGCTGTCAAGTTTATGAAATTACTTTTTTTTAATATGCAGAATATGAAATAATAAATGGTTTACATATAGAATCTACTACAATTTGCAGTTATATAAGATTGGAGAATCAACATAAATCTTTACTGATTAGAGTATTTTTATAAAGAATTTGTAATAATTTAAGAATTTGTATATAAATGTAAATAACAGTATGGAAGTAGTTTCTTTATCTAATATTCACTGTAACACAAATAATTGTAATCTGTAGGAATGGTTAGTGCCCCAGGTTTGTGCTAAACTCAAATCATGAGAGTTAGCATCTGATATACTTGTCTTTATTAATGCTGAACCTGAAGCACTATGCAAAGACTTATGCATCTCACCAGGTTCTCTACAAAATTACACGGGTGTTTAACTTCAGGAAGGGAAACTATGCAAAGATGAAGAAGTTAGTTAAGGGGAAACTAAAAGGGAAAAGTCATCATTGAAAACTACTATCTTAGATGCCCAAATTAAATGTATACCCAAAAAGGGGGGGGAGGGGGACAGGAAAAGACCCAAACAAATGTCTGCATGACTAAATAGTAAAATTAAGGAGGCTATTGGAGCCAAAAAATTGCCCTTCAAAAAATGAAAAAGTATTCTAAATGAGGTAAATAGAAATGAGCACAGGCATTGGTAGAGAAGGTAAAAACCGTGATGATACAGGCCCAGAGGGAATTTGAGGAACTACTTGCTAAGGATTCAAAATCCAATAGCAATTTTCCCCCCCCAGTACATCAGAGGCAGGAAACTGGCTAGAGAGGCAGTTGATCCGCTAGATGATCAGGGAACAAAGGAGGTGCTCAAAGGGTGTTTTCATATGTGATGGCGGCAAGCTGCCATCATAGACTTACCTGGTCCAGAGATGAGCCACCGCTGTGAGCAGGATCAGGCTGGGGATTCAGACTAAAGTGATGGGGGCCAGGCTGCTGAGGAGGGTGAGGAGACGCATGGATGTGTGTCTGCCCCACCCCCACGCTGCATCCAACAGCCTGCCCCCCCTCCCGACAGGCAGCCATGATGGCCACCATGCCACCTAGAACTGGCAGGGACTCCAGACCGAGTCCAGTAAAGCGGGCTTTCATATATGATAGCCTGCTTTGCCCCTAGTCGGGTGGTCAGATCCTGGCCATGGTGGAGGCTAGTGTGGACTGTGACTTGGAGACTTTCCTGAGTCACAGCCTGGGCTAGCCGCCACCACGGTCTGGAAATATCCCGTGCCAACATCTGGTGGCCAGGAACAGACATGACTGTGGCCTACGGGTTAAACCAGGTCAAAGTGTAGTAAAGCAGATATTTGAAAACACCCAAAGTAGACAAGGCCATTGCCAGATGGCAACAAAAATATGCAAAGTGTATTTAGTGACCCCATATGCCTATAGCGCAACACCACAATTTGGGTCTCAGCTCATTTACTGAAAACTTTTAACCTATAGAAAATGACTGGGGCTGTACTAGTTTTACACTCCTTGAAGTCCACTCCCATTGAGTTTAAGCCTTCATTTGTTCCTATAAACTACATGACCACACTGACAAAGGGTCTCATATGGCATTTTGTCAGAGGAAACAAACCGGATCAGCTTCTTTAACTCACTGTTTGCTTCGTCCCAGAAAAGCTATGGAAACTAATCGCCATCATCAACTGTACAGCTAGTGTGTGTAGATCCTGCCCTTGTGTTGACCTTTGCCACTTGAGGAGAGCATATTTAATTACAGTATCATCAGTTTAAAAAACCTCTGGAGTTGTAGGTTTTAATAGCTGTTCCTTCTTTTGCTGTATTCCACAGAGGCAACGTTGCCCTGTTTCCCCTCACTGTTTTACCATGTAGTAAAAATAAAAGCAAGGCAACAAGGCTTGTACCAGTAAATGTGTGCACCAGTGCAAATTAAGACAGTAATACTTGTAGTTGTATTTGATCAGATGCATTTTTAATAACGTGGTTTTCTGAAGCCTAATGAAACAGAATAATGTAAAACTTCCTTCTCTGTAACAAAATAATTTTATATGGAAAACCTATTATTTTTAATTTACTGATTTTGTTTTGGACTAAGTTGTGTTACCAAAATCCAATATATTTTATCTAGTTTTACAGCATTTATTTTGCTGTATTTTGCTTTATGATGTTTTGCAAGCAGTTCCTATACCTCACACAAAAAGCATGTGGTGGTCTCTAGTTTAGTGTTTTGTTGGCGATTATGTGCTACTAATCTAAGCATAATATTGCAGAAGAATTATACCTCTATCAGTGTTTATACTTCTGTTGTCTTCTCATTTATTTCAGCATCTGGAAATGGAGTGGGGAGGTGAATATTCCCCTGATTCTTCCAACTTGGATTGCTTATTAAACATACTTCCTGGAGACTTGGAGTTTCAACAGATTCTTAGTGACATTGACGAAAAAATAAAGAAAAACACTGCCAGGTAAGTTATTTTAAATATCTGCCTGCCTGTCTCTTTCTGTCTGTCTATCTATCATGTCTATCATGTTGGAAGTATCAACAAATGTACCTTCTTATTTTGAGAACAATTTTCTCTTATTGGTAATGGAACTACGTAGTTTGATATAATAGATTAGGAAGTATAAGGGTTATTCCTCAACATATCAGAATGATTCATATTTTGAACTTATAATTTTCCTTTTAAAAAATTCTGTTTAAAAAGTAGAAAGCTGGTTACATTTTTAAATGCCCATTTTAAATAAGCCTTACTATATATTAAAATAAGAAAATATACTATAGCATAAGCCTTCAAAATCAGATAGATTTTGGAATATATTCTTAAGTAATATTTGTCACAAGATACTTGGCTCATCATGAACAAGTTTTAAACGGTGAGTGAAAGAATCTGCCCCTTGATCATCAGCAGTCCCACTGCTCCACTTGTGGCTAATTGTCCACAGCTGGGAGTAATTAAGAGGAAACTACCGGTCTTCTGGGAAGGCAGCTGTAAAGGCTGAGCCACATGCTTAGTAAAATGCTGACCACCAGGGAGGTCAGACAGTCCTGTAATTGTTCTAGCTAAGAAGGGTCTGGAAAGCACCAACTCAGATTGGGAGAGGCTGGCAGACTGTCATATTGCTGAACATGACAGAATGGGGAAGAGTCAACATGGATTTAGCAAAGGGAAGTCGTATTATGCCTCGCTAATCTACTGGATTTTTGATGGTGTAGATAAGTATGTGGGAAAGGGTGAGCCAGTCAATATAATGTACCTGATTTTTCAGAAAGTGATAAGATCCCTTACGAGAGTCTCTTGAGGAAATTAAATAGTCATGGGGTGGGAGGCAGTATCATAGATCGGTAACTGGTTGAAGGATAGGAAACAAAGGGTAGGACTAAATGGTCAGTTTTTGCAATTGAGAGAAGTAAATGGGGTGCCCCAGGGATCTATACTGAGAATGGTGTTGTTTAACGTATTCATTAATGATCTGGAAAAGGGAGTAAAAAGTGAGGTGATCCTATTTACAGATGACATATTAGTCAATGTAGTTAAAACTCGAGTGGACTGTGAGGAATTGCAAGAGGACCTTGCAAGACTGGATGACTGGGCAACTAAATGACAGATGAAATTTAATGTTGACAAGTGCAAAGTGATGCACATAGGGAAAAACCATCCAAACTATATGTACACAATGCTGGTTTCTAAATTAGAGGTTACTGCTCAAGAAAAGGAGCTTGGAGTCACTGTGGACAATACATTGAAATCCTCAGCTCAGTGTGTGGCAGCAGTCAAAAAAGCAAACAGAATGTTAGGAATTATTCAGAAAGGAATAGAGAATAAAACTGAAAATATCATAATGCCTCTTTATAAATCTATGGTGCAACTGCTCCTGGAATATTGTGTGCAGTTTTGGTCACTCTATCTCCAAAAAGATAAAGTAGAACTAGAAAAGGTACAGAGAAGGGCAACAAAAATGATAGGGTAAAGCCTGATCCCCTGCTTGCCATAGGGAGGCTAAACACAGCCGCCACACTTTGTGCTGGCAGGAGAGCAGGCCACACAATCTCCCCCACCCTTGCAGGGAAACTGGGTGGACCATTGTCACAAGTCCCGCCAGCCCCACCCTGTCCACTATCCTGCCCCCGGCCTTGACATGGATGCATAGGAATGGTGAATTGCGCCTGCTACTGGGGCCTGGCCTCATGGGAGGTGACCTGTTAAACACACTTTGGGCAGTGTTATCCCACTTTGTGCAATGTTACCACGCGATGCGTCACCGGCCTTCTCCAGCAGAGCATCACGTGTCAGCCAGCTGCCTGCCCCAGGGTGGGGCTGGGTGAACATCTGGTGGCCGCTGGCCATACAATCAGTTGCATCACATAGCGCTACCCAAAGTATGTTAACAGGTTATGTGGCCTCATCCATAAAGGGTATGGAACAGCTTCCATACGAGGGTAGGCTTGATAGGTTAAGGCTCTTCACCTTGGAGAAGAGATGACTGACGGGATATGATAGAAGTTTATAAAATCATGAGTGTGGTATGGAACATGTAAATAGGGAGTGGTTATTTATCCTCTCAAGTAGTACTAGAACTAGGGGACACTCCATGAAACTAACTGGCAGCAGATTTAAAACAAATAAAAGAGAGTAATTTTTTCACTCAGGATACAGTCAACGTGTAGAATTTGTTGCCAGTGGATGTGGTCAAGGCTAGTAGTAGAGCAGTGCTTTTAAAAGGATTTGATACGTTCTTGGAGCGTAGGTCCATTAAAAGGGTATTAGCCAAGTAGGTTTGGGGGACGTAACCTCTGACTGTCAGGAGTTGGGAATGAACAACAGGGAATGGATCACCCCTTATGACCTATTGGGTACTTCTTCCAAGCGACCGGATGCTGGGCTTGATGGACCATTGGTCTGACCCCATATGGCACTTCTTACGTTTTTATGAAAGCAGAAATCCTTATTTATAAATTCTAGCTACAGAAGGGCCTGCAACTGTGAGCTTTGCTGTCCCAAAGGCAGCTTTACTACTATTACTAATCGTTTCTATAGTGCTACTAAGCATACATATCACTTTACAGTCACAGATTTTCAGAGACAGGTCCCTGTCCAGTGGGCTTACAATCTAAGATGGACAAGGATGAGGGGAACATGAAAAGACAGACACACACATATTCCCATTTTACAGATGGGAAACTAAGACTGAGTAGTAGTGACGTGCCCAACGCCACCTACTCATTGGCTAGGGCAGGGGCGGGGAACCTTTCTGATGCCGGGGGTGCATTTTTGGTCCCCTGGGGGCCGCATGTCAAAATCAATTTAAATTAATTTTAAATCAATTAAAATTAATTACAAATAAATGTAAATAGATTTTAAAAATCAATTAAACTTTAAATCAAACTAATTTAAATCAATGAAACAAACCATTTAAACCATTACACTATTTGAACACACACAGAATACACACCCACGCTGCCTCGCTCCAAGACTCACCTACGCCCGGCTCGGTGCCAGCCCTATACTCGGCGGCGATGGTGGTGGAGGTGGCATCCCGTTCAGGGGTCCTGGCCCAGTGCCTGGAGGGGCAGCTCGGCACCGGGGTGTGGGTAGCAGCAGAGCCCGGCAGCGCAGCGTGCCGTGTAGACTCTGCAGGACTCCGCCTCCAGCCAACCATCCTTGATCTGCAGGCAGACTGTGCCTTCCCCATTATGTGCGACCTGCAAAGTCCCGCTTGGGCCACAACGAGTCTGGCGATGGGCCGCACACAATGGGGAAGGCCTTAGCGGTCAGCAGGCCACAGGAAAAAGCCCCACAGGCTGGAGGTTCCTCACCCCTGGGTTAGGGTAAGATTTGAACCCTGGTCTCCCACATCCAAATCTACCACCTTATCCACTACACCACACTGACTCTCCTCACTGGCTTTACTCTTTGAGAGAAACAAATATCTTCCTCTGATGCTGATTTGGAATTAGGCCATGGTAGTATAGTCCCGTAAGTCACGAAAACCTTAAGAAGGAAAACCTCTGATACACTTACTGCAGAATTCTGTATTTCCACTAAACTAAGTTAGTTGTCTGACAGGTCAGATCAAGAAATATCAGAAAGTAGCTCTGTGGTATTTTGTATCTGTAAATGTCTGTTGCATGAGCAAGTTTTTAAAATGATACACAACATCTGGTATGATTTTTTAAATTAAGGTTATTTTTATTGCTAATATATTAAAGGTAACATGGAATGAAATCATTTCATGTTATCATTGATCTTTGCAAGTGGTATGATAAGGCAGCTGCTGAATGTGCTACTATGATGCAATTGGAATAAAATCCATTTTTCTTCTGATAGAGTTATGCTTTATTACACTACAGAGAATAAACATAATAGTATATAGGCCATATATTTTAAAAAATAAAATTGTGTGTAAAAATTATGATCCAGAAGTGTGTAAATCACTTGTATACTCATGTATTACCTTTACTCAGAACAGCTTTTAGAAAATAGTATGACATGACAAATCAGTTTGCTACATTCTACAGCAGTTGAATTATCATCAGTATTTTTGTATTGAAACAGTTCTATTTTCTTTCTAGTGGTATAAACAGAGAAAAATGACCATATTATAATGGTCATTCCTTGTAATTCCTAAATTTGAAGAAAATAGTTAATTTTTTGTACCTAAAATATATTTTATTACACTTGAATTTTAAATTTATTTTTACAGCAGTTTCCAAAGACAGTCAAGTATGAGCTCTCCGCCAAGGTTATGAGCCTCAGTGTCCCTTTTGACTCCAACTGTGGAGTCAAAAGATAAATTTAAGATAAATTTAAGTTACTTTGAGCAATTTGAGCAATTTGTAGAACATTTATTCTTCCTTTACATTTTAAACTGTAATTTCATTCTCTTCCTTTATCTGTTTTCACTTTCATTATCATACTTGACAACAGCTTCATTGTCTAATGTGTAGGCTTTAAGTTTCTTACTTCAGCTGGTTTATGAAGCAACTAGATGTCCCAACAACTTTGTTGTACGATTTTTTTAAAAACAAAGTCCCCCCCTTGCAATTAGTGTAACAGTGGGATATACTGATATAGTACAGTTCTGCTGAAATGTGACTATGTAAAAATGTAATGGTCTTCCTTAGCAGCTTCCCTCTCAGTGAACCTTATAGTTTACTTTAGTGATGAAAACATTGCAGTACCATTTTTACATTATTATTCCTAATAACACTGCAGAGCTAACACAGACGTCAGAGAATGATCAGCAGAACTGATTCTCATCCAATCAACTATATTTCTGCAGCCTTTCTGAGGACCAAAGATTTACACGGGTGGTTATAAAGGCCCTATTTTACCCTGGAGATCTGATACATGAGACAGTATTTAACTTGATTTTCTGATCACAGGTTGAGTTTTCTAGTTAAAAAATAGAGAACAGAATAAAATGAGCACATATGACATGATGCCAGTGATACAGAAATATTAAATGCTCAGCCACAAAGCTCTATTTTGGGCACTTTTCACTGCGCTAATGGGTTTAATTCAGTGGGTGTTACCACAAGTGACGGTGGACGACTGCCGTCACAGCTCAGTTCAGACTGGGAAACCACTTACAAACTGATCAAGATAGGGTCTGGCTGTGGAACAAACATTCATGCAGCCGAGTTGAGAGGTGGACGAGGAGCTGCAAGAACGTGCCCTGAACCCAGTGGCCCCCCTCACTATGACAGACTGCCATGGCGGTCCCGATCTGGGCCAGGTCACGACAGGCTATAACAAATGTTATAGCTCACTGTAACCTGCTCTGGCCTGATCGGGGAGATGGTTGCCTGGCCTATGATCCTGGAGGTCTCCGGTCACAGCCCAGTCTAGCCACTACCATGTCTAGGAGAAATATGTGGCGGCCAGCCAACAAATGTGATGGTGGTCCATGGGCCAATGTGAGCCACAGTTGGCACCGTCACATTTGTTAACACCCAGTGGTAGCTGAACTGGGTGTTCACATTCTCTGTTACCTCTTTACTGCTGACCTCTACCTCACATTTCAGTATATTAATAATAATAAAAGAAATAAAATAATGATAAGAAAATAGTCATATGCATTGCAAGAGCTTCCTCTGTTGCAATTCTTACCATCCACAACAGTAAGGATAAGAGGAGTCCTAATCTGGAACTTTGTTTTCTCACAGGACTACCTTACTATTTCTTTCCCCAAATTGGACGTGGGCATGTATCGACATTCTCTTTCTCTCATTCACAATTTTTTTTTACCTTGAGTTTTGTTTCAAGGAATATTTAGTGACTGTTTTCCTCTCTGAATCTCAGGAAGCAGCCTGTAGGTGTGCTCGTTTCTGTTTTGGGATTTTTGGGGTGAACCCACTTCTTAGGAGAAATAGCACGTACTTCCCATCCCTACCCAAATATTCCACATAAAGTGTTTGAAGGAGATTGGGGATCTTCTTACTTTACTCTCTAGTACGCACACACACACACACACACACCCAATTAAAACATTGCACAAGAGAGACAGTACTTTGATATTGGCAACTTGGGTCCAAGTCATAACACAGTTCTGGAAATAGACTTAAAGTTTTCTGTTACTTATGCACAAACTTGTATTATACTATTAGAATTTATTGTACTGTAACTTTTAATAATGTATTAAATTATCTATTTACCCACAACAGTGGCAATAGCCACTTACCCACAATCAGTTGTGTGATATGGACATTGGATTGGTAGAAACCTATCTAAGACTGCTAACTCTTTTAATCCATTGTCTGAAAAGCCACAATCAAAGAGTAATAATTAATAGATAAGCATTAAGCTAAGAGGAGGTATCAACTGGAATCCTGCAGGGGTCTGTCTTGTGTTCAGTGCTTTTCACATTTTAATTAATGATATGGATGGGAGAGTGGGGAGTATAGTTGTCAAATTATACTCAGAGGCAATTATATTGTCAGAGGCAGTTGAAGCCCCATCTTGTCCTGTTTTATGGGATCAGTTTCATTGTGTCACCCTCTGATGCGGAGGATGTTCTGGGAACTGTTTGAGCCGCTCATTGTGAACTGGACCCATGCCCATCCTGGCTGGTCAAGGCCGTCTGGGAGACGTTGGGGCCGTTGCTGGACAGGATAGTCAATGTCTCCCTTAGGGAGGGCAGAGTGCCGGACTGCCTCAGGGAGATGGTGGTGTGGCCTCTGTTCACAAAACCATCACTTGACGTTGATGCTCCGGCCAGCTATCGACTAGTCTCTAACCTTCCCTTTTTAGGGAAGGTTATTGAGTGGGTGGTGGCTCGTCCGCTTCAGGAACATCTGGATTGAATCAGTATCCGAGATCCCTCGCAGTCTGGCTTTCGTCCTGGTTTCATCCTGGTTATGGCACTTGTGGTCTTGATCGATGACCTCTCCTGTGAGTTGGGCTAGGGTCGTTCGACCCTGTTGATCCTGTTAGATCTCTCGGCTGCATTTGATCATTGATCATGAGTTGTTGGTGACCCGGTTGCAGGACAGAGCTGGAGTGGGCGGGACTGTTCTTGAATGATGCCATTCTTTCCTGGCGGGAGAACTCAATGTGTGGTGCTGGGTGATTGTTCATCTTTTACCCGGGACCTCATGTGTGGAGTCCCGCAAGGTTCCATCTTATTCCCTCTCTTGTTCAACATGTATATGCAGCCTCTGGGGGAGGTCGTCAGAGGGTTTGGTGTAAGGTGTCATCAGTATGCTGATGACACCCACCTGTACCTCTTTTTCGTCAGACCCAGGCCTGGCAGTCTCAGTGCTTGCCTGGTGTTTGTCAGCTGTGGAGGACTGGATGAGGGAGAGCTGCCTGAAGTTGAATCCCGACAAGGCGGAGGTGATGGTTGTGGGAAAAGCCGGGGGAGTGATGGCCGCCATCATTGATGGGATCCTTCACCCCTGGTATCTCAGGTCCGTAGTCTGGGGATACTCCTAGACCCATGGCTCTGCCTGGATGTCCAGGTGGCGGTTGTGGCAAAGGGTGCATTTCGCCAATTACATCTGGTGCGATGGCTGAAGCCGTATGCCTTGGACACGGACCTTACCATGATCACCTATGCTTTTATTACCTCAGGATTGGACAGCTGTAACACACTTTATGTGGGGTTACCACTGGTGATGGTCCAGAGATTCCAGCTGGTGCAGAATGAGGCGGCTCATCTCCTTAGGGGAATGAGTCCTCGCAAGCACATTACTCCAGTGCTGTGTTCTCTGCACTGGCTGCCAATAGTCTTCCGTGCCCAATTCAGGTTGTTGGTCAACTTTAAAGTCCTGAACAGCCTGGACCCCACTTATCTGCAGGACTGCCTCACTGTCCGGGTCCTGGATCGGTCTCTGCGGTCGGCCAGGGGCACCCTCCTTGAGGTCCCCCGGGTTTCCCAAGTGTCGACTATGAGGAGGACGTTGTTGGTGGTTGCACTGCAGCTATGGAACCTCCTCCTGTTGGAGGTCCGTCTGTCCTTAGACCTCCCCTCTTTCCATAGACAGTGTAAAACCTGGCTGTTCCGGGCCTTTAATGAGGGAGACGGATGATGGGTGGGTGGGTGGAGTTTTTCTTCACTGCCTGGGTTATTTTAGCATTTTATGTTTAATGATTTTATGTGTTTTATTTTAAGATGTTGTTAGCCACCCTGAGATGCATAAGCAGGAGGGGGTGGCGTAGAAATGTGAAAAATAAATAAATATTAATACATTTGAAAGTGACACAGAACCAGGAGGGGTTGCAACGACTTTAGTGGACAGGACTGGAAAACAAAACAAACTGGAGATCTGGGCTGGAAGAATGAGTTTTAACAAATACAAATGCGAGCTATTACATGTAGGAATGAAAAAAGTAGATGCACAAGTATAAAATGGGGGACAAGCGTCTAGGGCAGGGGTGGGGAACCTCAAGCCTAGGGGCCAGATGTGGCCCTTGGCAAGTTTTTATGTGCCCCCTTTCCAGTGCCTGGATCTGGGCTTTAGATCTATTCTCTACCCCCAAGCACTGAAATATTGAGCTCAGGATTAATGGAGCAGAGAGGAGGGCAAGGGTAGGGGACAGATCCACAGCAGAGATCCATGATCTGGGCCCTCCTTTCCTTGAGTAAACCCATTAGGCACCCCTGCCTCCAACATCTATGTGGCCCTCGGAACTCGTATTAATATTCAATGTGGCCCCTAGGACAGAAAAGGTTTCCCGCCCCTGGTCTAGGGAATAGCACTGCAGAGAAAGATCTGGCAGTTACAGTAGTAACCAAACTGAACATGAGCCAATAATATGACACTCCTGCTAAAATAAATAAATAAACAAACAAATTGCCGTTTTGGTCTGCATTATCAAAAGCATTGTGTCCAAGATCTCACTTAAAGTATTGTATTCAGTTTGTGGCACTGCACTTCAAGAAGGATGCTCATAAATTGGAGAGACTTCAAAAGACAGCAACAAACGTGATAAAGGGACTATGATTGTAACAGAAAAGGTTGAAGATTGGGGAATGTTTAGCCTGTAGAAAAGAAGACTAAGGAGGTGTGGGCAGACATGATAGCAGTTTTCAAATATATAAAAGGTTGGCACAAGAAAAGCGGAGAACAGCTGTTCTCCACTGCCACAGTAGGTAGCGCAAGGGGGAATCGGCCAAATTAGTTCATTTGTTATAGTTGTGCCTTTCTTTGTGGTTTTACTCCTGAAGTGTTCACGAAAAGAGCAATAAACCAACATTATTCAGAAGCAGGAAAAGAAGTTTGTATATCTCCTCCAGTTTGTATTTTAGTAACTGTTTGTGTGAAAACCTATTGGTGTGAGTGTGGTGGTTCAGCGATCATTAAGGATGCCTTCACACAAGCTGCAGCGAGCTCGATCCTTGCACGCCTCATGGTTGGCAATTGCTACCAGCAAACTTTGGGCCATTGCAGGGAGCAGAACAGATGGTTGCTGCCCCCCACCCCCTTCCCGGCCAGCCGGTGGGCTGCTGTTGACCATCCTACCATGCCCTGTGGGAGACTGAGTCACCGACCACATGAGTGGGCGCCCGGCCCTATCCCACCCCTGGCCCTCCTACTATACCACTGATGGCCATGATGTGGCTGTGTGGAACTAGAGCTAGTGCCCACTACTCAAAATCATGCAGCGGACCTAGCGTCACAATGGGGCAGATGGGGAGTGGGCACACGAGCGGCGGCATGCTACTGTGCCTTGGGCAGCCTTGCCCCACTTTGGGTAAGGCTGCTATGTGCTGCATCCCTGGCTTTTTTTCGAGGACTTAGCATTTAGCAACCAGCTGTCTGCCCTGTCAGGTGGTGGGGTACACAATACGTTGCATTGTGTGGGAAGGCTGCCCAAGGCACAATAAGATGCTGTACCTTTTCTGAGGTAGAGGGAGGTGGCTGCAGTAGTACTTTGGTTTACACTGTTTGTCTGAACACTACCATGTATGGAGTAAATTACTTCAGTTTATACTGTTTGTCCAAATGCTACTGACGTGGAGCAGTTACTTTGATTTAATTAAATGTAAGTAGTTACTTAATTTTATCTTTGTTCATTGAGTGTGGCCTTTGACTTAAATTGTAGTAAGGTACATTTCAATTAAGTATTAGGAAAAACTTTCTAACGGTAGAGCAGTCAGGCAATGGAATAGGTTGGCTAGGGAGAATGTAGAACCTCATTTATAGGAATCTTCTTTTTTTTAAAAACAACCCTCCCCCACCCCCCACAAACTGGGTGGTCAAACATGTTGTAAGTATAGGACTTCCTGCCTTGGAGTTTGGGGTTGAGCTATTAGACTTTTGAGGCCCCTTCCAACCATCCAGTTCTATGACTCTGTTACTCACTTTGGCCACCAAAACAAAGAAGAGGAGGCCATGATTTTTAGTTCTTATTGACTTGGGTGATTTTCAGTTGCAAGGTTCAGTTTTCTAACAGTTCCTTGAATGTGTAATCCTTTACTAAGAGAATCATGACGTTTTCTCTACTCCCTTTTACTGGCAGTATAATATAAAGGAGCCTGGAGGGGCTAAAGATTGCAAGACAGTATATTACATACTGGAATACCATATCCAATTCAGGTTCAATTCAGGTCCAATTCCAATTCAGGTCCAATCCAATTCATACATTAAAAAGCATGTTGAAAAACACTAGAAAGTGTTCATAAATGAGCTGCAAAATTGATATAATGTCTGAAATAACCTATTTTAGAGTCAGAGACTTTAAAAAACAAAAGTAAGGTAAACAGGTGACTTGATTAAGAGACTACAGGCGAAAAGATGGTCTCTTGTGGCTTTAAAAGTGGAGTTGTCATTTGGAAGTAACTAAATAGAACATTTAAATGTATCTAACACAATTGATAACATGCTATGTAGTGATGTATTCTGTAAGTGGCTAGAAAAAGGACTTACTAGTTTGTGATTTCCGTAGAGCACGGCTGCCTCCTCCTTAAAGTTCTAAGATGACTGAGGGTGTTCAATAAATAATAGTATTTTGAAGCACTGGTAGTGGCAAGTTCCCAGTCTAAAAAAAAAAGAAAAAAAAGAGAGGGAGAGAGAGAGAATAAAAACACATCAATTCCTTAGCTTTCCTTTTATTGGGGCTTTTCTTCTGAAACCCAGTTAGATACGAAATACTAGCAAGATTATAGAACAATAAAATGAAGCCAAAGCATGGAATAAATACAATTACTTAACAGAGCTGCAAATATTAGGTAACAGTCAACTCTGCATTAATGGAAGCTAGCTATACTTTCAAATCAAATAGTCTCAGACCATCCTTCTGCCAAGGGGGTCATCATTGTTATGTTAAGTGCCCATAAGAGGTTGAGGATAGGGAGTAAACATGATATCAATAATTCCACACAGAATAAGCCATTAATTATATAGAATTGAACAGAATATTCATTACAGTGATGGTACTGTATTAATCTTATCTCTCTCAGAACATTGAAAATTATAACAATTTACAACCGAATAATAACTGCAAGTTATCTGAAGTAGTGAGTATGACAAATAAAAATGGGGAAACAGTCCTGACCTCGAAAATGTCAAGTGAATACTAGGTTGAGTTGTCATTACTTTATAAAAAAAAATATTTTAAACTTGGAACTTATCCAGATGTTTGTTTAATTTTGTGTTACAGGGGAAACGTGATTTATCTTTTTTACTGCAACACAAACCTACTGATGATTACTAGCACACAATAAACCTGACATAAACTTTTGCCAGCAGCAACCTGTTTCAGAAACTTATGACTCTTGCTGCCTGCAGAAGCTTCTGCCTCTCTTCACCAGTTACTCCTCTCTAAGGTTCCACCCTGCCTTAGTAGCACTGAAGTACCAGTGTTCTCCTTTGAAACTGTCTCTTAGTCCTGCACATGTTCTGTTGGTCACTTGCTTGCATTAGCAAGAACTAGATCTCACTATATTCACCAGTTTACCCTTTGAATGCCTCAAATAAAACAAACACACCAAAATGTTTATTCCCATCGGGACTGGCTCTACCATTAAGGCAAAGTAAGTGCCCACCAAGGACAGGGAATGTAAAAGTTGGAGAGGGGAAACATCCCCTTCACTATTGCTGCCGTAGGACAGAGGTAGGGTGAAGGTGGGGAGGTCAGTGTCACTAGGGTGGAGCATGGGCCACAAGAGTGCAGCAGTGGGGCATGCTGGGACAGAGAGGGGTAGGGCTAGCAGGACCGCCCAAGTGCTTTGTCGGGTGGCCCTGTCCACATGCAGAGTACTCCAGCAGGCTTGCCAAGGCCTACAGCCTCTCTGCCTCCACATCATGGCTTGCCCCACTTCCCTCCTTGGCCTTCCTGCCTAGGTGACCCTGACCTCCCTGCTTAAAGTATTTGGTGAAGTTTCAGCCACTGCAAGACCTTCTACTCATGTGAATAATTACTTTGCATCCCTACTGAAGGTTTTTGATGTAGTGTTGGTCCTGCTCAGTGTCCTGCTTGAAGCCCATTTCCGTCATCTAATCTGAAGTCTTCTGCTTCAGCAGTAGCCGTTTCACTGGGACGCCTTAAAAAAATTGCTGTTCTAATTAAACAAGAGAGGACCTTAGTCATACGTATACTATATTAATAATTTACAATATTAATAAGAAAGTTATTTTTTACTGTTTTATTAACAATATAAGAAGTACTACACTGGGTCAGACCAATGGTCCATCCTGTCCAGCATCCTGTCTCTGACAGTGGCCCTCTTCAGACACTTCAGAGAAGCACACAACAGGTCATAATGGAGCAATCAGTTATCTGCTGTTTACTCCTAGCTCCCAATAGTCAGAGGTTACACATCCCCCAAACAAATTGGCTGACTTATGGACCTATCCTCTAAGAATGTATCCAGTCCTTTTTAAAACCCAGTATGCTATTGGCCTTAACAATAGCCTCTGGCAAGAAGTTCCATAAGTTTATTGCATATTGAGTGGGAAAAGTATTTCCTTTTATTTATTTTAAATCTGATGCCAGTTAGTTTCATAGTGTCATCCTCATCCTAGTATTATTTGAAAGGGTAAATAACAGTTTCTGTATACTTGTTTCACACCACTCATGATTTTATAAACTTCAGTCATAATTCCCCTCATTCATCTCATCTCCAAGATTAAGAGTTCTAACCTATCAAGCCTCCTCATACAGAAGCTGTTCTGTACCTTTGTTAATTTTTCTTTCCCTTCTCTGCACCTTTTCCAGTTCTACTTTAACTTTTTTTGAGATAGGGTGACCAGAACTGCACAAAATGTTCAAGCTTTGTGTGCACCATAGATTTACATAGAGGCAATATGATATTTTCTATTTTATTCTTTATCCCCTTTGGCCCTTCCATGTAATTCCTAACATCCTGTTTTCCTTTTTGACTACTGCTTCACATTGAGCTGATGTTTTCAATAAACTGTCCACAAATTCTCTAATATGGTAACACCTAATTTAGATTTCAGCACTGTGTATGTATAATTAGGATTGTTTGTCGACGCACCGAAGGAAAACAAGACACCATGATTGGGATTTGAACGGCCGCACTCTTTAATTCAACCAATTATAATCATAATTCAGGTGGGGATAATCGCCTAATGCGATATGGGTCCAGTACTTGAATCTTAAATTCGCAAACAACAAACCCCGTGGGTGGTTCCTATGTACCCTCGATTACCACCCACAACTGTCCATAACGTCTCCCCCTCTCCGTGACCCACAGGTGAGGGGGACCACAACTCTCAAACATGAGCAAGGATAAAGGCGCCTGCTGACGGGGGACCATACTTGCCCCTACTGCCCTCGCTCGACGCCCCTCCTGGAGAGGCTTCCCCGCCACTTGCCATACCCTGCATTCCGGCGAGTGGCCTTCCCATCTCTTGAGGAGATGACTCTTACTTATGCCCTATCTATCCTATTCTAACCTATAGTACTGGACCCCTGCCACAAAGGGGTCACCGGGACTCCCGGACGAGCCCGACCCCCACCTAACCTGACTCATACCTGAACCTTTCTAGTACCTGAACCAGTGTCTTTCTCAAAGCTCCCAGGTACAGCGTGTTACCCTCAGGCGACAGGTGGACACCATTCTCCCTGAAAAGCGCAGAGGATTTATGCGTCACTGCCCAGCTGTCGATGAGCTCACACCCCAAACCCGTGAGCCACCTTCCCATGTCCCTGTTAACAGTCTTTCTGGTCCTGTCAATCTTTCTGGGGTGCACCCTGACGAGGATTTTCTGAAACGAGGAGGCTGCAGCTGCAAACAGCAAATACTCTTTATTCAGCAGATTTACACAACGCGTTGTGGGCCTCTAGGATCAAGGAATCCCTGAGCGTACCTACAACAAAGAGTACTATACTTTTATACTAAAATCCTTGGGCGGAGGCCCATATATGTTTTGTCGCATCTGCGCACTTTAGGACCATTACCACATAACTCTTAAACTCATTATTTAGAGAAGGGACAGTTCACTTCTAAGTTCAGATAAGAAAGGAATTAAGGAGGTTTAGGAGGGTCTAATCTTAGGCCGAAACCCATTGTATAAAGGAGCAGTCCTGTAAACAAGGTAATCTTCAAAGGTAGGGCTTATCTAACAGAGGAGAACCAGAGTCTGTCTAATATTAAAAGGTAAAGCAAGCATTCCTAGCATGACGGGGTAGCTATAGGTTATAAACTCTTTAATATTGTCCAAGATGGCAGAGGGTACTATAGGACAAGACAAAATATTGGGTTTTTCTCCATCAACCCCTGGTCCCCACGTCGTCCGCTCGACTAAATAGGTCCAGATAATGAGGGCAGATGGGAATCAGTTTTTAATTTCCCACAGGTCTCTTTTTATGTCTTTGATCAATTACACTTCAGGTGAGGGATGTCATTCTCACCAAGATGGATCACAATGATGTCCGGCAGGGGGCCCCGTCTTGGGACCTGGAGGGTGGAGACGAGGTGGTGCCATCTCATCCCCCCCCGCCCATCCATTGTATCTTCGCTTGTAATGATAAACCCAGCTGTGATCCCCAGTTGGTCCAACTGGCCGCCTTGCCCGTCCATCTCACCAGGCTGTGGCCGACAATCCAGATTCGCTTCCGAGCCCGGGGGGTGCACCTAAAGAATGAGAAAGACTTCAGAGCTGGTAATGTGCGGGGGCAGGCCGCACATACGTACGGTAGGGCCCCGACCTCCAGCGGCCCACCGACTGGATCCCCTGCTCAGACATGCCAGCCTCCGCTGCGAATGTAGCCGCCCCTATCCGGAACGAATGTGTCCCAAAGGCAGCGGATGGCAGGCTGAGGCGGGACAGAACGGCACAGAATGCCGCTGTGAATTGGTACCTAGTCAATTGGTGCCCGCTGGCATGTCTAAACGGGGCCCTGCGCGGACTGACGCACCGTGAGAAACGCTTCAGTTGCCCTGACTGGGAACGATTCGCCAACCTCTGCCTATTCAATCTTACAAGCTGGCCTCTGCCCCTCTGGTCGGTTTTTGAATGCCTTATGTGCAGGGCCATTCTCGTTGGGCCGATTTGGACGTCACTGAGACGCAACGCCCTCCCTGAGGTGTCTTTTGCCGATTCAGATACTAATTTGCTCACGCGAAAAGCTCCAAAAAATGCTAATTTAAACAATAAGTTAAACATTAAAACTTGGTAACCATTGAAACAAATCTGGGGCAGCACTTCACACATGTTTAACAGTAAAAATGGGGCAATGGGGACCCGTTGGTCTGGCCTCGTGACCTGTTCCCTGTGCCAGCTTTCAATGAGGGATCTTGCAAAAAAGCCCCGATGAGGGGGGGAATGTCCCATTAAATTGCTAACGAAACCCAATGCAGCCAACTTCCCAGCGATGGTGCCCGGGGCCGCCCCCCTGTGCCGCAGATGCAGAGCAAACCGGAGCATTTCGCCCTCTGGGATAGGGAACCTCGGGGCCCACCCCCGTGCCAACCGGTACAGCTGAAAATCCCGGAAGGCTCTGTCCTAGGCTTCTCTTGTGCGCGGCGCCAGGGATCCCAGGACAGAGGTGCGCAGCTCTAGCACCCAAGGCTCCATACTGCAGGCGGCAGCGGTTCTGGGGTCGGCCTGGCCTGTGGTGCGAGCAAGCGAAAACGCTCGATCTGGAAGCGAGAGAGGGCGTCTGCAACACTATTGTCTAGCCCTGGAACATGCCTGGCTTGGAAAAGGATATTAAATTTCAGACAAGTGAGTACAAGAGCCCTCACGAGCTTCATCACCGTCTGTGATCGAGAGGACTGGGTGTTAATTATGTGGACCACGACATGGTTGTCACACCAAAACAACACTGATCGATTTTCCAGCTCGCTCGGCCACAGGTGGACTGCTACCACAATGGGAAAGAGCTCCAGGAAGGTAAGGTCCCTGGTAATTCCTTGCTCTATCCATTCCCTTGGCCATGGGGCAGCCACCCATCGCTCCCTGAATATTACACCAAAACCTGCGCCCCCGGCAGCGTCCGAGTGGACCTGCACCTCCGCTTCGAGCAACAAGCGATCCCTCCAAAAATTGGTCCCGTTAAATTTGGACAGGAAGGTTGCCCAAATTTGTACGTCCTCCCTCATTTCTTTTGTCACCCTGACATGATGGGGGGGGGTTACCCGCCAGTTTTGTATAAAGACGGGACAAGAAAGCACGCCCTGGGGCTACCACCCGACATGCAAAATTCAGGCTACCTAATACTGATTGGAGGTGGCGAACTGTCACCTTCGTCACCCCCAAGCATTCCTCTACCTTGACCTGGAGTGAGGTCAGCTTCTCCTCCGGGAGGCAGGAGACGTCCATAACCGTATCCATCTCAATCCCGAGGTAAGTCAGTCTAGTTGTGGGGCCCTCCGTTTTCTCATGGGCAAGGGGGATGCCTAGTTCACCAGCTACCTCATGAAAAATTCTCATTGGCTCGCTGCGGTCCTCCGTGCTCGCCCTCCCGATGAAAAGGAAGTCGTCCAAGTATTTTGTCAGCCCTCCCCCGGCGTTTCACTGCTGTACTATCCACTTAACCAGAGAAATGAATCTCTTGAAAGCGGAACATGAAATAGAGCAGCCCATTGGCATGGCCTTGTCATAGTAGTACTCTCTGTTGAAATGAAATCCAAGAAGAGGAAAACTATCCGGGCTCACCGGGAGCAGGCGAAATGCAGACAATGTCGCATTTGCCCAAGACTGCACCAGGGCCGAAGGACCTAACTAGGGATACCGCGGAGTCGAATGAAGCATACTGGACGGAGGTGAGGTCCTTGGGTATGGCATCATTGACCGACCTGCCTCAGGGATAGGACAAGTGATGGATTAACCTGAATTCTCCGGGGGCCTTCTTGGGAACCACGCCTAATGGGGAGATAACCATGTTGCTCAAGGGGGGGGGCAAAAAAGGGCCGGCCACCCAACCTTCCGCCTTCTCCTTATCAATTTTTGCTCGGACCACATACTCCAATCCGGCTACCGATTTCAGGTTCGGTGCCAACCTTTGCTGTTGCACTTCCTGGGCTGGTATTTTAAACCCTTGCCAGAACCCCGTGACCACATATGCAACCTCCTCCCTGGCAGGGTGGTCGAGGAGGGAGGCCTCAAGCTGGGTTGCCTTAACTGATGATCGGGCCTTTTCCAGCGGCACCCGCGCTGCCCGGCCCGAAACTCCCTTTGCTAGAGGAGTGCTGTTTACCTTTTGTGCCGGGCCGCCCTCGTGGACAAGCGGAGTTCGCGGGTGACCCCTACAGGTGGAACATGCGTGGTAAAATCTACATGCTGCCCGCAAACACTTTCCCGAGCGGCCAAACTCGAAACACTGTGCCGGGGAAGACCCAGTTGCCCTCTTCCCTTCCTCTCAAAAGGACTCTAAGGCTGAAGAAACCCCACCCTTTGCCAGGAGATGCCCACTGTCTGACCTCGGTATGCTCCCTGATCCGCTCATGCAGTTGAGCCACAGGTCGTTGGCATGTAGGTCCCACCTGAGTCCTGGGGTAAATGCTGCGCGGTGACGAAAAGCTTCGTCATAGCGGAGCCATGCCCCGGCCGGGCCTGCCTCATATGCCCGCCGCACTATGTCAGCGTATTTTAGCAAATCAGCAGCCCGGCCTGGGTAAGCCTGAATGCTAACCCCTTGATAAATAGAAAAAGCCGCGGTCCAATTTGACCAATTCCTTTCAACTTTTGGCTGTTTGAAGAACTCTTTTTCTTTCTTTTCCTCCTGCTCAGCTGGATCCACAATGGGATCGCTGAACAGCAGGGCAAAAATGTCGACATACTCCCCTCTCCAGATCTTTTCTCTAGTCGCCGGGAGTAGATGATCTCCTATAGGGGCTGATACCATCGAACGCCTACTGGGGGAGGCCGGCACGAGCGCACCGCGGGTGCTTGTGTCGTTGCCACCCCGTTGCTCAGCGTTAGCGGATATGGGCATGTAGGGGACCACACCTGCAGGAGGTGCATGTTTAAAAGGGGTGTGCTTTGCCCTGGGGCGAGGCCCGCCCCTATTGGGGCTGTTCCAGTACTACCAGCGGGCACTGGGGAAGGGGGGCGGGCACGGCGACCCACGTCCCATTCCACCACACAAGCTGGTTCGTTGCAGCCACTCCCGGCTGCTGAGAGGAGGTCACTGCTCCGGTGGTGCCCATTGTTGCCCTTCCGAATGCTCTGCCCGGAGGCTGGGCCGCCCACCCGGTGCTACCGTCCCTTCCCCATGGGAGGTGTCCACTCTCACCTGCAGCTTGACGAGATGGCATCTCCACTCCTTGGTGTGATCTCGGTTGCCCAGCCCGTTGCTGCACCAACGTCTGTATGGTGCTCTCGATCCTCGCCACTCGCTGGTGCAAGTCGTTGTTGTCGTCTTGCGGGATGGCAGCTGCAGGTGTGGACCCTGCAGACAAGAAAGGGGGCAAAGGCTCCACGGCTCACCCCCGGCCGGAGGCCACTCTGCCCGCCAGCCCTGACCCCACCGGGGACCTGGCAGCAGGTAAGGGTCCCCCCAGTACAGGAGGGGTCCACCAGTCCCTGCCTGATGGTGCGGCTGCACCCAGCTGCTGAATCCCCCTGACATCCCCCCTGATCCCTACCATTGGGTAAACAAGGGGGGTGGGGTTCCCTACCGCAGGGTCCACCGTTCCTGCGAGGCCACTTGACGCAGGCGCACGGGAGTGGGACGCCCGTGATGTCCGGGGGATCACGGTAGCTGGCTGGGGTCTTGCTGACACGCCCACCCCTATGAAGTGGAGGGGGGCCATGGAGGGCCTGGGCTCCCCCTCAGGGCAGCCACCTGTGCTCCTGTGCTCGGTGGTGGGACCCTCATCCCGGGTGTGCTCGGTGGTGGGACCCTCAATGCCTGGCCGAGGGATGCCTCCAGGGGGGCAGTGGACAGGGGGTACTCCACCCCCCCACAATACCTTGCAGCCCCCAGGCGGATGCTCAGACTCCTGCGGTCTGGTTGGAGCTCAGGCCCGTGAGGACGGCGGCTGAGAGTTGGTCCCCCCCCCCCACGTTGCCCCCATGCGGGATCAGCGTTGTTCCCTGAGGTATGGTTGGGGAATGGGGCGGGGCCCTGCAGGAGCTCCCTCAGCAGGGCCTTGCACCCCTCCAATCTTTCGCCTAGGGGTCGCTCCTCCTGTGCCTCCCCACACACCCCTGCAGGCGGGGGTACTGTTCCCTCGCCTGCTGGGCCCTCTGATGGCTCCCACTCACCCAACTCTGCCGTTGGAATGTGGGGAGGTGCCTGGTCATCGGCCTGCCGGTGCTTGTTTGCCGCCGGCTCAGCCGCCTTTTTTTGGGTCCATCCCATCGCTCTGCAATCACCTTGATGGGATGGCTCTGCAGCTTGTCCAGCTGCCGTTTCCTGGGTTGCTCGGGCTGCAAGTGGGGCTGGAGCTCAGTCTCCCCTCTGTTGCCAGGTTTTAAGGTAATATTTATTTATTTGGATTCATTTTTTAATTGATAATTAATTAATAATTACGTAGGTTTAAAACCTGGACAAACAGCTAAATTATGCTAATACCCGGAGAGATTAAAATGACTACATAAATAAAGAGAAACACATCATTAGTAATAAGAATATAATTGAAAATATTTATGAAAACATAGAAAAACATCTTCTATGGGACAAGACCCCAAAACAGAATAAACCCTTAATAAGTGGTTTATATAAAAGTATTTCAAGGTACATGTTACATGGATAGAATTAAAGTTAAACTTAAGATTGTTTTAAGTATTAAAAGTACAAAGGTTAAAATAATAAACTTAAAACTAGCATAGTTACCCAGGCATACAGGCTTAAGAAAGATGAAGGAAGATCATGTGACCAGAGGATCACCATGGTGACCAAAGAGCACCACGAGAGTGTTCATGGCGTCTAAGGTAACATTTCCTTGGTGACTTACTCTTTTATAAGAAAACTGACGTCACACTCAGGCTAAGTAATTCATATATTATTAACTGCCAATAGCATGGTTGAAAAGGGTTGATGCCTGCATAAAATTATAAATGTATGACAACGTTTGTGGTTAAGATATTGGGGAACTAAAGTCATTACCTCCACCCATGAAACATCCTGTTTTTATAAACTGTTTTAAACCTCAATCTTGCAACCCATTTGTGCAACAAAGATGTTCCATCGAGTGTATGCCTCTACTTCCCTAAATATGAACTTACACATATTTTCCTAAACATTAACTAACAAGGTTAAAAGTTAAGCAAGAAAAAAGCTATAAAAAAACCAAATATGTCCAGGCCTTTATGTCCAAACTAAAGCCAATATGTTCAGACTATAGCCAATCTGTTAAACTTATCTTGCATAGGTCAAAACTGAGGGCAACATCTCCCAACTCCTAGTACACGCCCATCAGGCGTGCCCCACGTGACTGGGCTCCTCGAATTGGAACCGGCGGGGTTGCTGTAGCAACCCCAGCCGGGGATTGTATCTAGGCGCGGCCACCGCTTTTTCCCGCTCCGGGGGTCTGCAGGAGCCCGGAGGCGGGAAAATTCCCTTGCAGTGCCCTGCCTCCTCCTAATCGGGCGCAACAAGGCACCTTCCGCCGTCCACCATCTCCCGTATGGGAGAGGGGAAGGCGGAGGCCATTTTCCCTACATGCATAACTTTGCAGTTTTTGACATTGAATTTCATCTCTCTTTATTGTCCAGTTGTGCAAGATCATTCTGTAATTCTTCACAATCCTCATTGGGCTTAACTATCTTGAATAAGTTTGTCTCATATGCAAATTTGGTCACCTCACTCTTCACCCCTTTTTCCAAATCATTAATAAATATATTAAACAACATAGGTTCCAATATAGACCCCTGCAGCATTCTGCTATTCTTAACCCTACCCTCTGATTTAACCAGTTACTGATCCATGACAGGAGATCTGACTACTTAGTTTTCTCTTGAAAGACCTTGTCAAGTGCTTTCTGAAAATCCAGTTACACTATCAACTAGATCACACTTTCCCACATGCTTGTTAATGCCCTCAAAAAATCCCAATAGGCTAGTGAGGCATGACTTCCACATGCAAAAACTAACATGGCTCTTCCACATTATGTCACCTTTGTTGGAGCTCAGTTGGAATATGCCTGATAATTCTATTCTTTATGATGGTCTCCACCAATTTTTCCCATACTTATTTCAGGCTCATTGGTTTCTAGTTTCAAGGATCCCCTTTGGAGCCAGCCTTTAAAATTGGTGTTATATTTTCTGCCCTCTAATCTTTAGATAAAGGGCAGATTTATGTGATACTTTATATATACATTATATATATGTTATGGTAGTTAATATGTTATGGTAATTCCACATTTGAGTTCCTTCAGAACTCTTGGGTGAATACTATCTGGTCCTGGCGACTATTTCTGTTTAATAGGGCTGAAACTCGATTCTCGGTTTCTCATGTTTCTCTAAGAGAATCGCAATTCTTGTCTCATTCTTGCAAATGAGAATGAGATGAGAATCGGCTGGATTCTCACAGAGAATCATGAAAATCTCAAAAAACAAAATGCCCAGTGCTGAAGGGTGGGGAGGGGAAGTTGGAAGCCAGGTTGTCCCCTCCCCAGCTCTCTTACCTTGTCTGAGTCAAATCAAATAAAATCATTTTATTATACGTGACCATAGGTCATTGTCAAACATACAAAGCATACAAAGCATTCATCATGCTATGAATAAATAAATAGAGTAATAAAGAGATTACAGGATTTAAGGGGAAACTTCTTGATACTATCAATTTTACCTGAATATAACATACAAAAATGTTAACATTATGGGTCAGAGGAAGCCTTTAAGCAAAGAAACTGAGTCCTAGAGTTAAACGCGAGTAGCAGAAATGTCATTGTTTGTAATGAGGTATCCAAAGATTTGTCCCTTAAACTATAAACCAGCCGACCCCATTCAGTATAGCCAGAGAGATGCTCTAACGTTGGGCCCAATATTTTCATCCGCAGCTGATCATATAAATGGCACTCAAACAGTATGTGCAGTGTTGATTCCGTGCCCAAATTGTCAAATGGGCAGAGATGGTCACCATAACATATGCCCTGTAGTCTGCCTTCATAAACCTTTGAGGGGAGAGCATTTAAACAGGCAGCGAAAAATTGTTGCTTTTCCCTAAACGTAGAGGCAGAGCTCAAATACCCTGCCATTTCCCCCAAAGGCAAGAGCCAGAAACTATTTTCTCTCATATGGGCTGTACTAGCTATTTTTGTCAGCTCCTCTTGTCTTTCGATATCCCGAATCCTTTGAGAAACCTCACATTTCCCCACTGCTAGATTTTGGCTACTAAAATAGTCAACAGAGAACCCCGAATAAGCTAGATGATTTTCAATTACCTTAATCCATGAACTCTTGTACCCATCTCCTAGTAAGTATTGTACTAGTCCACGGTTGGGGCTCTTCCTCCACTGAAGCCAAAATTTAAGGGCAAGCTCCCAAGCCATAGAAGCCCAACTCCTTTGGCCACACTCCATCCTGACAGCTGCTGAAGGTGTGCCATTTGGAACTTTTAAAAAGGATTTTAAAAAGTAGGTTTGCATCTTATTTAAATCTTTCGCTATAAGTGGAGTCCAAATCTCAGCCCCATATAGGAAAGAAGCCCTTACCTTTGTGTCAAAAACTCCCACTGCCAGATCAATACGCCTTCTACCCTGGCCAGAAAAGAATCTAAGGATCGCATGTAGAGTACCCTTGACTGTCGTAGACGCTGCATGATATTGATCGGCCCATTCCCTTGTGTATGCAAATGAATTCCCAGATATTTAAAGATATAAAGTTGCTTTAAATAATGGTCATCAATCGACCAACTATACGTTCTTCTACTATTGACAAACACCACCACCTTAGATTTATTATAATTGATGGTCAACTTGTTTTTTGCGCAGTACTCTGAAAATGCCCTTAACTGCTTAATCAGGCCAATACACGATTGCGAAAGAACTGCCAGATAGTCGGCAAACAGAAGTGCCCCAATTGGTCTAGTGGCTAGTTTCGGAGGGGAAAAACTTGGATGTGCCAGTAAGGGTGCAGCATTATTGATATATAAGTTAAATAACGAAGGTGCCAGGACACACCCTTGCCTAACTCCCAGCCCAAACTCAATCTCCTTCGTAGTATGGCCCTCCTTACTAATTTTAACCACCAAGGTGGCATTCTTATAAAGATTACGAATCAGCATCAATAGTCTTTTATCTATTGTTGATTGTTCCAATTTCCCACATAAGATGGTTCTATTGACCGAGTCGAATGCCACCTTGAGGTCGAGGAAAGCTACATACAGCTTCCCCATACGACACCTATATTTCTCAGTTAAATGGAGCAATATTAAACATTGTTCTGTCGTTGTCCGAACCACTTGAAACCCGGCTTGCTCAGGACATAAGATCTCATTTTGATCTATCCAATAGGTAAGTCTATTCAGCAGTAATTTTGCAAAGATTTTACTCACCACACTAAGAAGGGGACTTACAGTCTAAAATAAAAGGGAGGGGTAGGCAAGGGAATGGTGAACCTCAGGAGAGACAAGAGTACATTCATGAGGTTGAGAAGTTGTAGGTACACGTACTTCACTTAGTTACATGGAACTAGATTCTGAGTAAGAGGTAAGATATGCAGTTTCACTCACGACAAGCTAGGGAAGGCCTGATGGAAGAGGTAGGTTTTCAGGAGGGATTTGAAAGTTGAGAAGGAGGGTGCAGAGTGAACATATCCAGGGAGGGATTTCCAGGCATGAGGGGCAGCAAGGGAGAACGGGCAAAGCTGCTTAGAGGAGCAAGGGGGTCGTAAGCAGGCAAGAGTGGGGACAGAGGAGGAGCAAAGCTCCCGGACAGGAGTGTGACAGGATACAAGAGCAGAGAAATATGGGGGAGCAAGGCCATGAAGAGCCTTGAAGGTGAAGACCAAGAACGTGTGCTGAATGCATTCACATAAAGGGAGCCAGTGTAGGGCAGAAAGGAGGTGCTAAATGTGGTCAAAGCAATGGGCAAGGTGGATGATTTTGGCAGCAGAGCATTAAACGGAGATGAGAGGTGGGGAGCGAGCTCAGAGCAGGGGAGGCCAGTAAGGAGCAAGTTCTAATAGTCAGCTTCATAAGCATCCTCTTAAAAGAGAGGTATGGTAACCCTATGTATCAGGAGCAGAATGACTAGCCACTTGTTGACCCATACAACAGATAGTTGTGGTTGTGTATGTGGCAACTCACACCAGGATAAACTTAGGTGACTAGCCATGTGCCATATTGTGATTGCCACTTCACAAGTGTGCACGCATGGCAGAAAGATGGGCAAAGTTACTGCTATTGGGCAAGCTCCTAGAGTGGATGCCACTTCACAAGTGTGCACGCATGGCAGAAAGATGGGCAAAGTTACTGCTATTAGGCGAGCTCCTAGAGTGGATACACATGTATATTTCCACTTTCTCCAGAGGAGCTACATGTGTAAATGTGTTTCCAAGATCAGGCTCTTTAATAATAATCTACGTTCATGTAAATAGCTTGTACTGGAGGCAGTGAGACTACCTCCAGCAGTAGGGGTTTCTTGCATCATGAATGGATTTCAGAATACAGCCCCATGTCCCATAGGCAGATGCTTAACTTTATGCACTGTAAGAAATCTCAGTAGCAGTCACATTTCATGAAGATGTTTTCAGGATCAAAGTCTAAATTTGTGTGAAGTACGACTTCAGTCTTAGGGCATTTTTACACAAGATGCTTCCTCGAATGTCCAACCAGGGGACACGTGGGGGAGCGCCCATGTAAAAGTGATAGTGGGTTGGTGCGCACTCCCGCAACTCACCCATCTCCACGCACGGAGCAACCAGCGGACAGCAGTTGGAGCTAGAGGTGGGTGGAGATGGGTGTTTGCCTGTCTGACGCCTCCCCCCGTGCACGGCCCCCACCGTGGTCCACACACGGGCCACCCCTGCCACCGTGGTCTGTGTAAGAACAGCCTTACTTAGCACACTGTATTTTTTACATTAAGAGCCTGCCTCATTTACTCCACTGGGGTTTATGTTGTCAGAGAGGTTTGAATATTGGGCTGTAAATCATAACTTTCATCAGTTTATAATTACTTGATAATATTGTTGACAAGTGATTTAAAATAAGTTGTGCCTGCACCACCCACATGAACAGACAGAGACATGCTCTGGGGTAAGAAAGGCCTTGGCTGCCACTTTATTACAATATAACTTACACATATAAAACAGACAACAATAGTAAAGAAACTGTGTGCATAATAGCGGGGAGGAACCATGCTACATAAAGCAGGCAAGGGGGTTGAGCTAAATCTCGCCCACCTGCTCGGGTGAATCGACCCTTCGAGTTCACCCTCCCCTTGGGTCAGGGTGGGTTTGCAGCCCCCAAACCAGCCGTTCCGAGTCTGGGCTGGGGCCCCCGGCCTTAAGACCCCCCCCCGCTCCCCGAGTGGTAACGGGTACAAATGTGGCCCCTCAGCTCATAGGGATCCTTACCACAGCACGGTTCCTACCCCGCTAACCACCATGAAAATGGGGGAGGCAACACTACTCCACCCCTTTCCCCCACACAGGTATCCCAAAATGCAAATGTATGACAACCCGCAAGTCCTCCAACCAGATCGTGTTCCCCTGAACTGATGAATGTACCCCATCCCGAAGGAAGAGGTCTGCGTGCTGGCTCACAAGCCTTTCATGGTGCACCACCTGGCCCCCCAAGTGCCCAATAAACGCCCACATGGCCCTGTTGATTTTTCGCTTGGCACGCTCAATGTTGCCCGCCAATCAAGAGATGTTATCCTTCATTGCGCCCATGAGCTTCCACGTGCTGTGCAATCTGAGATCATTTACCCCCAGATGGATGATCAGGATGGCGGGCAGCCCAAATCGTTCGGCCCTGCAGAGGATCGAAGGCAACAGATGCTCCCTGCGCATACCGCTACACCCAAACCAGTAGAGGCGGGCATGGAGCCCACAACCAAGCTGAGTACCCAAGTCAGAACTTGCCGCATGGCATTCGGCCCATCGCACAATGCTATGCCCGCAGATCCATACACTTGGCAACTGGTCAGTGCCTGCGGATAACAAAACACAACAGTAGTATTATATCCATGTCGGGCCGACTGCGGGGGGTGAGGGTTGGACGAACGGCCTCACATAGGTGCGATAGGCACCAGACCACCAACAACCTATAGCCATAATCTGCGATGCTGGCAGGCCCCCTGCAGCTGTCGTGGAAGCCGCACCGATCCTGAAAGAGTGCGATTCGTAACCAGCAGGCGACAGTCCCAGTGCCACCAAACCTTTCTTAAAAATGGTCTGGAATTGAATTTCGTCAAACTTGCCCCAGCAAAATGGATGAAGAGAGGGCCCTCTAAAGGCGGGCGAGCTTCCAAATATTTACCCATTGCCGCCACTGGGCACAGTAGCCCTACCATGGCTCAGTGCAGCGTCAATTGCTGACCCCTCTCCCCTTGATCGGTCTTAGATCGCCGAATCGTGATGGTGATAGAGTTGGAGGCATGAGTTACGTCCCTGAGCTCCAGGGCCACACCCCTCCAATTGCCCTCTGATGAGGGCACCAGTTCACTGATGCACAATGCCCCGAAAATTGCAGTTGAAAAAGCAGCCTGGAAAAGCAACCCTCGTAGGGGGACAAGCAAATGCGAGGCAGTGCTGCCAACAAGCAACCCAGTGTGTCAACTGACACCGGTTGGCGAGTATTCCTCCATGGCCCCTGCTCTCTGGCCCAACCTTCGACAGCCCTGCGAAGCCGATAACTCACACACGGGTCGGCAACCCCCTGCGCCTTGCTGAAAAAGGCGATGGCTGCTAGGCGACACCGTATGGTGCATGGCGCTAGCCCACAGCCATTCAAGTGCACCGCAAACCACTCCACTTGACTGTTGGGGATGGGCCATGACTCCTGCAACCCGTGGGTTGAGAGGTGGGGTGGCATAAAATATACAGCATAAGATTTAAAAATTCAGTAAAAGCAATCATTTCCCCCCAACCCAACACCACCCCTCCCCCTAACCGTCTCCCTCACCAAATGCCGGGAGGAACAACTAGGTTTTCGATTGACACCTGAAGGAAGGTCCAGGGCCAAATGAGCCTCCGCCGGGAGGGAGTTCCACAACTGAGGCGCGGCTACCGAGGACACCCTCTCCAATGTGGCCCCCTGCCGAACAGAGGAAACCTCCGAAAGGGCACCCACAGCCGACTGCAGCCGCCGTTCCAGAACCCGGGGAGTGAGGCGGTCCCACAGGCAGGTAAGGCCCAGACCATGGAGGGGTTTATAGGTTTGCACCAACACCTTGAATCAGGCCTAGAAGGCAACAGGCAGCCAGTGCAGAGAACGGAACACGGGTAAGCCCGTACCCATAAGGAGATGGGCCGCCGCATTCTGCTCCAGCTGCAGCCTCCAGACCCTTATCTTGGGTAGCCCCATGTAGAGTGTGTTACAGTAATCAAGCCTCGAGGTGATGAAGGCATGGATGATGGTGGCAAGGTCGCAGTCTGAGATATATGGCTGCAGTATGAAATATATGGATTGACTCCCGCATGCCCTGGGGTGGGCAGTTGCAGCCGCCACACATCCAGGCCAGCACGGAGAGCAGGGCATATGGTTCTCCCCCTGCCCCTATGCAGGGAAACCAGGTAGGCAGGCCACTATCAGATGTCCCACCACACCCCAGGTGGGCCTAGCGCTGGCTACATGTGCAGCTGCCCATTCCTAACCCACCTGCCCTTCCCTGGCCCACCCACTATCCCAACCCCAGCCATGATGTGACTGACTGTGCAGGAATGATGACAGCACCTGCCACTCAAAGTCCCGCTGCACACCTCACCGTGGGGTGGGGAATTTTATTTCATTAAACTATTTGACATCCCGCCCCTCCTGCCAAAGGCAGCTGGGGGCATCTTACAATATATAAAAATATAAAAGCACGAACAAAAATACACAAACAACAACATAAAACCTCTAAGAAAGGGGGAAACATCCCCCCCTGAGAAAAGAGGAGGAAGGGGGAAAAAAGAAAAAAATATACAGTATACAGGTACTGGTCCCACAAGTGGCAGTGCAGTGCTGCGATTTGGGCAGCCTTACCTCAGTTTGGGTAAGGCTACTATGCCATGCATCCTCACATTTTTTTTTGAGGACACAGGGCATAGCAACCAGCTGCCCACCTCACTTCAGGGTGGTGTGAACATCTAGCAGCTGTTGGGCACATGAACCACTGCATCACATGATAACAGTGCCCAAATTGGGGTAAGGCTGTTCAAATCATGGTACTGTCTCGCGTGGCTGTACCCTTAGAAATTAAAACACAAGTAATCAGAAATCTTTATTTTTCCTGAAACTGAAACAGCACATCTGTTTAAAGGACTATATTTTAATCTAGGTTTTTGACTGGTAGAATAGTTTTAATGCCTACTTACTCAGACATAATATGACAGAAACACTGTATTAAACAGATTTTTTTCCTACACTTTGAAAATTCACATAAAAATATTAACTTGTTTATGCGGTGGTTTGTTGTCAATAGCTAGATTCATAAATATTTAATTTATGTTTTAATTCATGCAGTGGACTATGCATGTATAATTGAATAACTACAAACAATATAAAGTGCCTCATAAAATATATAAAGAATTAAAGGGAAAGTAATATGTCTGTTTGACTTAAACGTGATGTGAACTAGAGTATGTAAAGTTTTTATCAAATGCAAAAAGTACAGTTGCAGAAAGAAAATTGATGTTTATTTTATTGTGATAAAAGGATTAAATAAAGTGAACTGAACTGTCATGATTTGTACCTACAGGGAGGTCCACTGAAATTTACCTGCCTAATCCCCCTTATCAGTGTTAGGACAAATTACTAAAATATCTAGTTCTGTGAAGGCTTTAACCTGTTTATGGTTTCTAGTTGTTGGCTAGCACCCAGATTCAGATGTCAGAGATTAGCCTGAAAACAATTCCTAATTGAAGCAGATTTAGATAGACTTACAAGAATTGAACTTTTCCATTTCACAATGCTGTAATCTATTCAGTTTGATTCAGTGAGACACATCAGGATACCACAATAAAAGCCTTTGATAAAAAATTTCAGGAGCCAAGGTGTATACAGAGCATCAGATTTCACAGCATTGAGAACAGCTTACACAAGTTAAGAAGATACATGCCAATCTTTTGTCATGTTAGAACTTCTATTCATGGATGGGGCTATTCCACCAGGAAATTGAGTGTTGGCCACAGGCTGAATGGTATTGTTTTTCATAGAAGTCCTTTGCACTCATGAAAAGGCTCTTTGATACTGAGAAGATATTTGTTTCAGTGCACTTCATTTTAAACTCACTCATGCTCAGAGTTTTCTTGAAAAGACCTTTTCTTCACCTTTTTATATAGTGTGTTTTATAGGCCACCCACACATGATTAAATTTAAAGAGGCTTTCACATAATTTAGAATTGGCAGTAGTCACTGAGTTTGGTTTCAGAGGATGATGCAGCTATAAAAATTGGTATCTTCATTTAGCAGAGTAGATTCTTTCTACACTGTTCACTTCAGACTTTGTCTTTTTTTTAAGTATATGATAATGCCCATTCTCACAATCATTAAAATTTAACTGCTGGTGGTATGAATGGGAAAGAATACTATTGTAAAAGGACATAGAGATGATGAGATTTTTTATTTTTTTTTAAAGAAAGTGATATACTGATAATTAGTTTGGAAACATGGAAACTCATTGTGTCTCCTCTCCAAAATGTTACTGTAGCACAGGAATTAATGAGGCAATGATTGTCCTTTGCATTCCTTATTTAAGTAGGCATTTTTAAATTTGCCCTGACATTATTATTGATTAGAATTCTTTTAAAGGTACAAGTATAGAAAGGTTCAAGTTTCACCTATTATAAATGTTTCATTGGTAGTATATTTCATCTTACGAGTGTGGAAACTTTAACTTTTTTTAAAAAAAGCAAATAATAGCAGCAGCAACAAAAAATATTCACTAGTTATCCACCAACCAAATTTTTCCAAATCACTGTGCAGATTTTGCCACATAACCACTGAAAAGAAGCAGTACAAATTAAACTTTGTTTACAGTGTTATGATTCAGTGCTAGAGATGAAATTGATGCTGATAGAAATAAGGCAGTAAATGAAGCAAATGCTTAATGGTTATGCTGAACAAGAGATGGAGACAGAAAACAGTGTAATGTTCATTCAATAGAAAAGCAAAAGGAAAATAAATATTTTCTGGCTTCTGCAAAGGTAACGCAAATAAATGCTAAAAGCTGCAAAAGTGGTCACTAAGTAGATTAAAATAATGTCTCTGCATCTTTGATTTCTGATTCTAATGCAGTCCAAGTTTAGTTGTACCTGAACTTTATTTATTTATTTATTTATTTAATCTTGTGGATTTCTATCCCTCCCTTCCCTGAAGGCCCAAGGTGGCTAACAACATCATAAAAATACATATAAAATGCAAAGACTAAAACCCATAAAGCCACATATAAAATAACTATTAAACCCCCCCCACCCCCAAATGCTAACAATTGCCTGTTAAATGCTGGACTAGACAAATAGGTCTTACCCTTGTTTAGGCTTTGCCACCTAGGTTTTCCCAAATAGGTTTTACCACTTGACAACTTTATTTTGCTGGCCTTTGTGAAACCAGCTGATTTGCCGTATTCTTTGACTAGTCAAGAAATGCCGCCCAAACTAGTACTTCATCAGTTCGTGTTCCAAAGATCTTACAATTCGAACAGGTCAGGAATTACCCCTTGGAAAACCTGCCCATGAACAGCACAATTTCACAGCCGGAAGAAGTTGGAAGCATGCAAGAAAGTGTTGAAAAATATCTTTTTTCTTGGTTTTCTGACTACCCTGTTAATTCTCTAAGGTGAAAATCTCTTTAGGGCAGAAATTCCATTTTTCAATTGGATTTATTTATTTATTTATTTAATCTATTTATATCCCGCCCCTCCTGCAAGCAGCTCGGGGCGGCTAACAAATTTCAATTAAAACAATTTTAAAAATATTAAAACAATCTTAAAAATATTACAAGAACAGGGAGGACAGAAATTTACAAAAAATAATAAGGAAGGGTAGGGTGATAAAAACCCATTAACCCACAATCCCAAAAGGCCTGGGCGAACAGCCAGGTTTTACAAACTCGCCAGAATGTTAAAAGGCTTGGGGCCTGGCGAGCTTCCTCTGGGAGGGAATTCCAAAGGCGCGGCGCGGCCACTGAGAATGCTCTCTCCATTCTGGCCCCCCGCTTAACACGGGGGGACCTCCAAGAAGGCACCCCCGGCAGACCGAAGGAGCCGCTCTGGAGCGCGGAGGGTGAGGCAATCCCTGAGATATGAGGGTCCGAGACCGTGAAGGGCCTTATAAATCAACACCAACACCTTGAACCTGGCTCGGCACGCTATTGGCAGCCAGTGCAGAGCCCAGAGCACAGGTGTTGTGTGTTCCCGGCGACCGGTCCCCGAAAGGAGGCAGGCCGCCGCATGCTGCACTAGCTGCAGCCTCCGAACCAGGAACAAGGGCAGCCCCACGTAGAGTGCATTGCAGTAGTTCAGCCTCGTGGTGAAGAAGGCATGGACGAGGGAGGCCAGGTCCGGGCCAGAGACGGACGGACGGGACCTCCGCACCAGATAAAGCTTGCGGAAGGCAGCCTTCACCACCCCCTCTACCTGCTGCTCCAGGCGGAGATTCGTATCCAGCACCACCCCCAGACTCCGGACCTGTTGAGCTACAGGAGGGCAAATCCCCCCGATCGGGGGCCGACACCTCCCTTGCTCTCCCCACCACCATCATCTCCGTCTTATCGGGGTTGAGCTTCAGTCTGTTCTGCCACATCCATTCCGCCATGGCCCCCAAACACTGGAATAGCAACGAGATGGCAGGGTCTGGGTCAGCTGAAAAAGAGAGGTACAGCTGAGTATCATCAGCATATTGGTGACAACGCACCCCAAACCCTCTCACGACCTCCCCCTAGGGCTGCATATAAACATTAAATATTAATGGAGACAGAATGGAACCCTGCAGAATGCCACAGGACAAAGCAGGGGGGCAAGATGTTTCAGCTCCCAACAATACCCGCTGGCTTCTCCCCGAGAGGAATGAACAGAACCACTCAAGAATAGTCCCATCCAGCCCCCCCCCCGGTCACGCAGCCGTCTCAACAACAGCCCATGGTCCACGGTATCAAAAGCGGCCGAGAGATCTAGCAGGACAAGAAATGTTGAACGTCCTGCATCCATCTCCCGGCGGAGATTGTCGGCCAAGGCCACCAACGCCGTCTCAGTGCCATAGCCGGGGCGGAACCCAGATTGAAAAAGGTCCAGGAAACCAATGCTATCTAGATGCATCTGGGGCTGGATCGCCACTGCATGTTCAACAACCTAACCTGAAAAGGGAAGGTTAGAGACAGGTCGGTAGCTGGCGACTGCGTCCACATCCAATGATGGTTTCTTCAGCAGGGGGCGCACCACAACCTCCTTGAGGCTGGACGACAACCTCCCCTGCTTCAAGGACGCGTTAACCACCCTCGCCAGCACCGTCCCCAACATCTCCTTGGAGGCTTTCACCAGCCAGGACGGGCACGGATCAAGTTAACAACAGGTGGCTCTCACAGGCAGATGAGTATACGGTACACTAAGAAGTACAAAACTGAAAGTGCAAATCTTTAACAAGGATATGAAGTGAGCATGGTAGTTTTCAGTTTCCAACTTAACCAAAAACATTTGTCATGTAAGGCAGGATTGAACTCTCCACCTGCCACAGCATTTTACTGCACTAATCTCTGTTGTTTGCCCCCATGCACAGCAATCGTTCTTGTTGCCTCATGTGAAGATGTTGGGTGACAAACTTCAAGATATTAGTGGGTCTTTGCTTAGCGCCATAGGCCAATTCATGAAAGACAAAGTTTGGCACGCAGATCACAGGGCTAGCCAACTGATGGCACCAGTATTTTCCTTCAACTGTGATTTATAAACAGGCCCACTGAGAGAAATGTGGGGCTCCAATACATGATCTTTGGACAAATTGGTACTTTGGTGCTAGTTCATAGTTTTGGGGGACCTTCTAAGCTTTGGAGGTCTGTTCAATTAAACCTCCATTCACCTCAATCTCTCTTATTTATTTATTTATTTATTTATTTATTTATTTATATAGCGCTAGTGGTGTACCTGGTGATCTACAATCAATAGTTATAGACAATTCCCTACTTCCAAGGGGCTTACAATCTAAGAGACACAGGAGGGGAGACAAGGGAGAGGCAAACATCGGAGAGATTCCACGGAAGGAGGGTAAAAGAGGAAAACTAAGGGCCCTTGCCCGTGGGCCAGGCTATGTTGGGTGTGGGGGCTGCCGGGGCTTGCCTCTCCTCCCATGCTCCCCAGCCAGGCAAATCAACTGTCCTGGTGGTACCAACAGCAGCAGCAGCTTCTCCCAGAAACTTTTCAGACGGCTCTTTCTGACCACTCCTGGCCCCTCCTGATGGGGTCTCTCCCTGAGAGACCCCGTGGGGCACCATCTGGAGAGCCACTGGGATAAGCTGCTGCCGCTGAGTTGCTTTGCCAGGCAGTGAACGATGGGCGGGGAAGCAAGCCCCAGCAGTCCCCATGGACAGGGGTCCTGAGCACTGCTGCTTCTCTCCCTCTCTCCAGTATGGTCGCTGGCAGGGCTGAAAAGGGAGAGGGTAGCAGCAGCTCTCAAGAATCCTGCTGCTGCCGCTGTAGCCAAAACCAAGTAGGCTGGGGAAAGTGAGAGGTGGAGGCAACCCCCCCACCCCACCCCAACCTGACCCAGCTCCCCCTTCTGACTTTGAGCCATACTGAGTCCCCCCACTGGCTCCCAGGCTAGACCTCTCCTGTGTGAGAATAAAGGCTTGTGTGTGAGAGAGAATTAATCTGTGTGAGAGAGAATGAGTGTGTATGTGTGTGTGTGTGTGTGTGTGTGTGTGTGTCAGGAACCCATGGCCCTTGGGGTGCTGAGCAGGCTCTCCAGCACCCTGCGCCACCTGGTGGGCTTGTGAGGGTGTTGGGTTTTCCCCCTTCTGTCTCCCTGCTCCGTGAGAGCTTATGCTTGGTCCCTTCTCCCTGCTCCGTGTGAGCCTATGCTTGACCCCTTCTCCCTGCGCTGTGTGAGCCCATGCTAGATCCCTTCTCCCTGCTCCGTGTGAGCTTATGCTTAGTTCTGTCCCCCTGCTCTGTGAGAGCTTATGTTTAGTTCTGTCCCCCTGCTCCGTGGGAGCTTATGCTTAGTTCTGTCCCCCTGCTCCGTGGGAGCGTATGCTTAGTTTCCCCCCCTGCTTCCAGGGTAGTGGTTACCCCGCCAACATCCCTGTGGTGGGTTCCTCCCTTGGCTCCGGACCCTGACCTCGATGATGAGTCGCGTACCTTCTTAGCCCAGGGTGCCTGGTAACGCTGCTGAGTACATAATCTCTCGGGTGCAAGAGAGCGACTGAGAGGTTTCAGAGGGTCGCCTTGGGGCCACCCTTTTCCCCCCGGTGTCCAGGCCTAGATTCCTCCCTCTTTGTTTCCCTCTCCCCAGCTCCATCTCCTGGAACCTGGTAATTCTGGCCTTCCCTCTCCCTCCTTGTTCCCTCCCCAGCTCCGTACCCCGGAGCCTGACA
>QEPC01008742.1:722223-734351 GCA_003113815.1 Sphenodon punctatus
TTTTTTTTTTTTTTTTTTTTTTTTTTTTTAAAAGAGGATTTGCACTACAGAAAAAATTTGCAATACAAAAAATTCTTCCTGCTGATATGGTAGAACGTTGAGCAACATAACTAAAATTTCTGATTTTCAAAGGCTCATCATGTACTGAAATGTGGCTGCCCCTGGGGTATGAAAAGCAATAACAAATCCTCCATCTCCTGAAGTGCAGAGTGTTCATGTGGGTTGCAAAGCTGTGCGGAGGGGGGAGGAGAGTGGACTAAAAAGGTGTGCACCAGTCTGGTGACACCCATTGGTTAGATTTTAGAATGTAGAATTAATCAAATCAGACTCCGTCCTACATAGAGAATAAACTGACAGGATCCAATCTTGGTATCTACTACACAATATCTGATCTCTGTTAAAGAATTATACAGGCACGAAAAACTGAATTTGCCAGTATTTTTATTAATACAATGCAATGGAGAAAATTCGTGCTGCTGGTGCAGTAGAATGATGAGCAGTGTAACCATTATGCCAGATTAAACCTGAGAATTTATGCTGCGTGTGTCCCTTAAAATCACAAAATCAGGTTTAAAATCACGAGATTGTTAAGGAGAAAAAGTATTACGGTTAGGGGAAGTGTTTAGGAGATTTGAGGGTCTTGTATTCATTGTCTAAGCTAGGGAAGGACATTTCCCCCCTAAAAATCTCATGATTTTGAAGTTCATCTTGTGATTTTTTTTATAAGATTTCAGACTTGTGATTTTGGGAAACTTTGGGGTCCCAGGTCAGGTGAGGCACACAGATAGTTCTCTAACTCAGAATCCCCGCTCTCCTTGCTAACTTAGAACAGGAAGAAGTGACTAGTTTCGTTTTTTTTGAAGACGCGGTGTGGGGAGGAACCAGATGCTGGAAGTCATTCTGGCATCCAGGTCCTCCCCCCACCACTTTTTTGCCTCGTGGGAGTTGCTGCTGTCAAGTGTGAATGCGGTCTTACACACATACAGTATATGTAACTTTTAATAAAAATCTGTGTCTGTGTAAAGTACATACTATCAGACCCTTACAAACACTTGGAGCACATTCACACATGGTATATGATCATATAATAATATATTATCTTTATAATAATTTTTATAAACGTCAGTATGCAATGCACTATCAGACCGTCCAAGATAAGGAGAGCTCCCCACTCGGCTTGTAGCAAAAGGGAAGGAAGTGCATTCCCTCCCATGCCCCTTTAATTTTAACCTGAGTGTCGCGAAGGGAAAGAATAAATGTCACTAAAAATAAAATGAATTGCTACTCCTAAACATGAAACACAAATTAATGCTCTGGATATAGTAATAACAAGAGGAAATTAACTTGACCTGTACTATAGTGGATGTCAGAGACGATGCCCTTAGTAGCACAGATCTATGGAGTTCATGATACATCATCCAGTCAAGAAATAAACTATTTGCAAGATGATGATAGAGAGGAATCACCTCATGTTTGTGAAGAAAATACCCTCTGCAACAATTAAAGTACCCCTCCCTGTTTCCAGATGGGAGCTGAACAGAAGAGGCAGGCTCAGCACAGCTTTTCTACATTCTATTGGGTGCTCAGACTCCTGCTAGCCAATAGAATGCTGAAGATCTGCTCCCTCCATCCTCCTCTCCCCACTCCCATCTGGAAAGGATTTCTAGATGGGAGGGGGGAGAGCTTGAAGGAAAGAGGCAGGCTCAGTACAGCTTTTCAGCATTCTATTGGCTGCTGACTCCTGCTAGCCAATAGAATGCTAAGAGATCAGCTGAGTCTGCCCACTTCCTCCTGCTCTCCCTGCTCCCATTTCTGAAAAATTGACTTTGGAAAGCTTTCCCTGCCAAGACAGCTGCCAGCCCCAGACAAAGTGAGAAAGCCGGGCAGGGAACAACATGGGTTCCTCCTCCCACACTTTATTGCACGTGCGCAGAGGGCAGACAGTTGCCAGCAGGGAGGGGCTGTCTTCTCTCTTCCTCTTGGCACATGCTGCCCTCTGGTGATTCATTACTGCACATGCAGGATGTTATGAGCTTTCCCATAGACTTAGAATGATTTTTTAATCTTAAAAACCACGGAAAAAGTCAAGAGCCAGAATCTCTAGGGAAATGCCCCTTAATTATATAACATCATCAAACGCCAATGCAATCTTTCAGCATTAAGTACTGATGCAGAAAAAAAATGTTTTAAATATTGGAAGTAAAAACATTTTCTGGTCTGCACATTTTAACTGCTATAACCTTTTTGTCTCTTGTCCAATTTGCATGAAATTTAGGCAGGTGGTACCTCCCACCATAGCAACCCTTCCTGCCACATTTCAGATAAGTGGGATAACTATGCCAATTTTATAAGCAATAGAATGTACAGGCTTTATAACGGAGAGTGCATTCTGGCCTTAACTATGGAATAGATGCCGCTGCTCCATAATAATAAGCTGTTAGCATAGGTGCCACATTATCAGTCTAGTTAGACTAGATGACCCTAGAGGTCCTTTCCAACTCTAAAATTCTATGATTCCTTATTTTTTATATATATACATCCCTAAGTCAAGAATTAACCTGTCAGATTCTGAGACTTTACTTAACAATATTAAGAGGTGGTCATTTTTAAATATCTCTTATGGTGTTATGTTTCAGATACCTCTTCTACAGGCTATCAGCAGTGCTTATCCGTCACTTGCCGCTTGTTTAGAATGTGGCAGAGCAGCTTCTTACTGGTTTAGGCAGCCATGATGTTTTGCATTGGCTGCCTGTAGAACGGCAGATTGAGTTTAAGATTGCGCTGCTGGTTTTTAGGGCCCTGAACAGTTTAGGCCCTGGCTATATTCGAGACCTCCTTCTGGAGCCTCACCCTAATGGGTATCTGTGCTCAGGAATCATCCACTGTTTGGGGGTTCCGCCACCGCTCCTTAAGTCTGCGGGCAATTGACCTTTGCTGTGGCAGGCCCCTCAGTGTGGAACTTACTCCTCCCAGATGTTAATCTCAGTTCCTCCCTCCTTACCTTTAAAAAGCACCTGAAAACATATTTATTTTCTAGATGCTTTTAGGATCCACTGCTGGTGCCTTTAATGTATTTTGTCCTCTCCTATCTTACAGTTTTTAATATTCTTTTAATTGTTTTAATTTTTTTAAATGTTTATATTGTGCTCAGGGACCCAAGTTGACTGCACCAAAAGATCTTGAATTCTGCAACCAGTGAAGCCAAATTCTGCAAATTCACCACGAGCATTAATATTTGCATAATTAACTTGATTTGCATAACTATGCATGCTGGGAAGCAAATTTGCAATAGGTTTGACATAGAATCACAACTTTGCTAATCAAACACAACTCAAATTCTCTGGAATTTCAGCACCTCCCTCACGCAAACATAGGGCCTTCAGACCCCACCCACCCACAATTAATCTCCCAGGGGCCTATTTACCCTCAGGTCATGGTCAGGAATGGCTGAGTCTGCAAGGATTCTGCGAGGATTGGCTGATTCTGCGAAAATCACTGCAAATTGCAGCAACGCAGTCAACTCGGGTCCCTGATTGTGCTTTTATGTAAAATGTAAAGTGCTCTGAGTGCCATGTAGGCAGGGACTATAAAAATAAAATTATTCATTATTGTATTCATTTTATTAATAATAATAATAATTATTATTATTATAATTATTATGTACAGAAATAGAGAGAAACACTTTAATAGGTAGATTAATTTATTAAATAATATGATCACAGAGATACCAAAACCTTTTTTAAAAATCAGTTTCTATACTTTATTTTATATATGTTTATAGAAGCCCAGGTAGAACGTTGGGTTATGTTTCCATGTATGCTGTTTTTACTTGTGTAATAAACTCATGGGAGACACATAGTTACTTCTAAAACAGCCTCTGGCCACCATTTTGGATATGCTTTTCAGAAACTCCTGCAGCATCTTTTGAAGCATTTTTAAACATTAATTTTAACTACAAAAGCTTATTTTAACATAGGCAGTGTTCAAAGACACGTTTGAAACTGGAAACTAAGCTTTCAAAGCTTCAAAGTCAGCTGCGGGGACCCTTTTTTCAGGAGTACCAACTCCAAGATGGTGTCTGCAAGCCTCCTGGTGACCATTTTTAAAGCTTTATTTTCAATTTGAAAAGGCTTTGAGCACTGCTTAGGTTCAGGTAGGCTTTTGTAATTGAAAATTATTCTGTTTAAGCTTCAGAAGCAACACCAGGGATTTGCTTGTGCGTGGTATCTTGAATTCATCTTCTAAAGGAATGAGACCTATTTGCTGATCTGACGGCTATTAAATTTTTGTTCTGTTTTTATTAGAAAAACATATTTGAATATGCATCAGACAGAATCCATTTAAACATTGTATTTCTAGTGTGTGCTACAAGGTATTTTAAAGATGTACTAAATTGTTTGTTTTAAAAAAAAATGTGTTGCTTATGCTAGCGTTTTTGTGTACATTTTTTGTATGATATATATGTAAAAAATAAATATTTTCATGTACATGTATATAATTTAACTGCATAATAGCTTCCTCTAAAAGCTGTCCTTTCTCCGTTGTCCTTTGCCAGCCTAGTATAGCATTCTACAAGAATATAGAGAAAAGAAAAATGGAAAGTTGTTGTGATATCGGTGACTTCATAAAGGCACCTGATTGGCTGATTTGTTTGTTAGTTCTTATGTGTCACCAGTTAGAGGAGATGAGCTAGCTAGATAATGTTTTAATTTTTTTTCTTCAGTGACGATATCACACCAATCCTTTTCTTCAGGATTACCTAGTTTAGCTTGGAAATTTTACTTTTCTCCACATACACATGGGATTACTCTACAAAAAGTAGTATAGTCCACAGCCCAAGAACTGGATTCTCACAGCTAGCAAGGACCATGCTGTGAGAATACAGCTCTACAAAAAGTAGAATAGTCCACAGCCCAAGAACTGGATTCTCACAGCTAGCAAGGACCATGCTGTGAGAATACAGGGAGCGCAGGAGGTGGGGCCGTGCGGCCGCATGCTGCATCGCACGGCTCTGTCCCCTCTGGGAGGGGGGGTTGCCCAAGAGACGTGACAGGCGGCAGCATTGACCCTGGGCCGTGGTTCAGCGGTCTACACGGCCGGGGTAAAGGGGTGAATGCTTGTTGGCGCGCCCCTTCACACCTGCCTGTGGTCCGAACCACCCCACGGCCGAGGGTCTATGCTGCCGCCCATCACGTCTGAAATCCCTCTGTATTATTGCCCTGTTTTCCCCATGGGACTGCTACTTGGTGCTAAAAATCCTAACAAACTCTCATGAGTTCTTGAGGAAGGTCTCAGAGGGATTTTTTGTTGTTACAGCTGACTTTCTAATGGTTAGTTGTTGAGCCAAAAGAACAGAGGAAAATATATTCTTTTTCTTTTTAGGAATCCCATCTTTTTGTTGTTAAAAATATCAGGGAAAACGTTGTTTTTTTTCCCAATCTCATGTTTTTGAGCATGCTTTTCTTTTTCTTTTTTTCTTCCAAAGGTGCTTATGCCCCTCAGACCAAAAAGGCTCCACATTCTTGTTAAAAATACAAGAAGCTTTGTGAACTGATGTATTCCCTTTAGAATCATGGTTGTACTTACATTGCATCTCCATAGGATTACAGATTTAATATTACAGGCTTTGCAGACATTAGTTTTGATAGGCAGCTCTTATGTCTTTTATTTTTCCAAATAACTATTTCTTGTGTGCTTACATTGAGGCATGGAATGAAATTTGTGAATGGTTGTTTTTTTTTAAGCCATTAGTTTGGTTGCTCCAGATATTCTGTACTAATAATATATACTGCCTGGTATGTTATGTGAGCAAAATTTTCTTCTGTATTTTTTAGAATTATTTTAACTTTTATTGCTTAAGGAGTCTTGAACTGGGAGATACTGAAAGAACTTCCTTTTTTCCTTTTTCTCCTCCCCCCCACCCCCTTTTTTTTTTAAACTGGTAGAAGGATTTATACTTTCAGTCTGTGCTGACATAAAGGACCTTGGGGAAGTAAAATTAACATGTAAGAAATGATCATTCTGTAGTTAGCAATTAAGAATAATTTGCATCTTTTAACAAAAAGGAGTTAGCTTTGTTCAGCAGGGTTATTCACTTAACGTATTTAAAAATACTATATAATTTACATTTTTAGCAAAGCTTGCTGAAGAATGAACAAAACCAAGAAGAGATGATACTTCATTTTCTTTTGGATCTCTCCAGTCAGTGTGGCGTCTCATTTCCGTGTACCCCAAGTGGGACATCTTTTGAATTTACATCCAATGCTTCCCTCCATGCCATTGAGGATGATTCATCTCTGGATGTCAAGTCAGTTTGGGATGATGTGAGATTACACCTTCGACGTTTCCTAGTAAATAGGCTGCAAAGTCATCATGAAAGAAAAATTGGTTCTTTACAACAGCAAATGCAGTTTAAGACGCAGTGCATACAACAGCTTATGTTCCTTTATCCTGAATCAGAAGTATTAACCAAGTACCAAAACATGCAGAATAAATTGGTTCGTGATCTACTCCAGAACTGTGTTCTGGCAAGTAGTGGTGAAACAAATTTTGATAAAATGGTTCATGGTTACCAAAGTTCAATACCCACATTGTGCACAATGATAAAAGAAGATGTGTATTTATTAAGTGGAATTATAGATCCTTCTTCAACATTGAAGTTTATTAATGAAACTTATTTGGATACCATCACTGAAGAAATGACAATTCTTCTTGAAAGACTTTGTGAGCTGCAGTTCAAAGAAAATGCTCTGCATATTAAGACAACCAAGAGTTCAAAGAAGAATAGAGGAACAGTTCATGTTTTGGGTTAGTAGCATTTTTATTTTATATTTATTTCAGCTACATTTTATTTTACCTTTTCTTCTGTTTCGTTTAATTTTCATGTAGACATAAAGGCATTAAATTAACTCGAGGGTGATTTTATGAATATTCATTTAGTAATACTGTTTTTGTAATATTAAAAATACTGTAACTTTCTTGAAGTGTTTTGCTAGTTAATACGGCTGCATGTTATTGAATTTGAACAGAAAGTCTGCAGACTATTCCCCAGAGTTGTTTTAAATTGAGTAAAATTAAAAGTTAAAAATATTAGACTGCAGCAACCAGATTCAGTAAATTTAATTATAAAGTTGTGGCACTAAATCCCACATCACAATTGATCAGGAAGATTTACAATGAAGACAATCATCCACTAAACATTGATTTGCATTTTAAAAAATTCCAACATTGCAAAATTTATTTAAAATAAAGGTTTTGATAAATGGTAATGTAAAGGAAAACTTTTGATTGTAAAGTGGATCCGTTTTGTTTGAAGATTTTTGTATGGTAACTTTATAATTTTTATTCTTGGATTTCAAAACTTCTTATACAGGTAAGTCAGTTTACCTATCCTGATGTAAGGTAGGAAACGGTGGCAGAGAGATGTTAAAATATTTTAAATCGCATGAATCAGTAAACAAAGTTGGATCGCAATTATTTTCATATCAAGAAAGATAATATCCCTTCATAAGCATAAGAGAAGTGTAGTCTTCAGCATCGTCCTTTGGATACTGTACTATAGAGTAGAGTCAAAGGAATTTGCTTTTAAAGCAAATCTTTGCATTCTACCTTGAGTTAGAACATGAGCTGGTCAATAGGTGCAACTGTTTTTAAATTCCTGATGTTCCACAACATCCCACAATTTAGTTTTATTTTAAAGAAGGCATTAAAGATCATATTTTGAGCTACATCCTCCAATTTGACAGTTTAAAAATGTACATCCATGTGTTTAACTTTGTACTTAATTATCCTCCCTACCACGAACCTGTCGGGGGAGGGGCCTTGTCCCTGTGCGCCTTTTGCAAAAGGGGGTGACATGGGGTATTAAGGACTGGCAGCTGGGACAGCTTCTGAACACACCGATCTGGGTGTTCTTTTCCCAGGGAGGGAGGGGGATCTCTCAGAAGGAGAACTTTCCCCCACCCCATGTAAGAGAGTTTGGGAGGGTGGGACTGGCACAATCTTATCAGCACTGAGAGCCTGAACACCCACCCACCCTCTTGGACTGGTACCACAGGCTCAGCTGGTCACCATTATTGGGGCCAGGAAGGAATTTTTCCTTGTTTGGGATGGTCGGCCAGACTACGAACAAGGTTTTTTCACCATTATAGTACCGTCATCCTCGACGTTACATGATTTACAATAAAAGGGTGCATTCAAGGAGAGGTGTAATCACTTGTTGCAATTCTAAAGTAGCAGTGGCAGAGGTGTGCGTTTTGGCTTTACTTTGAAGAAATTTGGAATTAGAATTATATTGAGGTACCTCCTAAGAGGTGTGGGTGGGAGGGCTGCTGATCAGGGGATAAGAGACCCACAGCGTCACCTCTAGCCCTGGGGGGTCTAGCTAGCAGAATGAGCTAAGCAGGATAGTACCAATCCCTAGCGTAGGGCACTAGTCACCCCTCCCTCTGGCCCTCAGCTAGGGTGGGATCTTGGTCGGTTTAATCGAATATGTTAATGGACCTAGCAAGTTTTAAGGGGGCTATTGTTGGGTTTGGTTTTTCTCCTGCTCCCCTTTTCCAGACTGAATTAGGTTAATAAAGACTTGCATCCTTTTTAACCCCTGACGTTTTGTTGCCTTCTTTCATGCTGCGGGGACAAGTAATTGTGCACAATGCTGTTGGTTTGAATATGCTTTTTTAAAATATGGACTTCAGAGTATGAGTAGCTGTAGATAGTTCAGTGGTTTTTAAAAAAAATTCCCATTGCAAGACTTAAATATAATCCGGTGATTCCAGGCAACAACAAAATACATGTAAAGTATATCAAATACCAGTCGGAATTCTGACACCATCTGCAGACGGTGTACCTCCAGCTGGGGCCCCGGCTCACAATTTGGGAACTTCTGAGAGAGTTTTTTCTTGATCTCTGAATTACTGTATAAACGGTACTGTGAGATGTTGAGACAGAATGCATGGTTGGGCAGGTGCTTAGTAAAGAGGGTAGGATCTGGTCTGCAGGTCCAGGACCTACCCATTAGCACGAACCATCATCTCTGCTATATTCCTCCTTAAGATGCTCCTTCACTGCTTGGGGCCAAATAAAAAACATTTGTAATTTCAGCTTTTTTCCTTTATTCTTGAAATTGTAATTCTCAATGGGGTAACTAATCTTTTACTCATGACTAGCTAAAATTGTCCTTATTAGCTAAAATGCAGGTATACTAGGGGCGGTTCCAGGTGTTTGGACCACATACACACATGGCCCTGAAACAGACTGAATTTCACTTTGCCAGCCTTAAAAGTTCTGAATAAGGTTGCCTGCCATTGGAAGAAGGGGTCTGCCTTAGTTTCCACCATAGAGAGAAAAGAACCTTCCACACTCCATTTTTAACTGGCGTATGGACCTGTAGTATTTCATATGCATGGGGGGGTTGGGGGGTGAAATTTAAAGTATTTTTTGATTGCCTGGAATGAAACATAATTCAAGCAAACTGTAAGTACTATAACCAAGCCAAGCCAAGAGCGTGTACCTGAGTTCTCTCATCCTCATGAATGTTGCATCCCTAGTCTCTTCCTCTCTTCCCCGTTCCCTGTCTCCCCTCCCCCTGTCTTTAGATTGTAAGCTCTCGGGCAGGAATCGTGTCTATCTTATTCTCTGTAAAGCGCCAGGTACATCGCTGGCGCTATATAAAAGCCTATTATTATTATAATAATAATAATTAATAAGATGTAAACACCTACAATCGCTTAAGGTGTGTTCTCCAGAGTGCAGCCACACAAGCTGCAGCGGGCCTGATCCCCGTATGCCTCGTGGTGGGAAATCACTGCTGCCACACTTCGGTGCTAACACAGGGAGCAGGGCAGACAGTCACACCCCTCCTCCCTCGGGGAAGCCAGGTGGGTGGGCGGGCTGCTGTCAGCAGTCCTTCTGCATCCCAGGGTGAGCTGAGGAACTGGCCACATGAACAGCTACCCGGCCTGCCCACTATCCTGCCCCCTTCCATGCCGTGGCTTTATGGGACTCGAGATAGAGCCTGCCACTTAAAGCCCCTCAGCAGACAGGGATCAGGCACATGGGTAGCAGTACGCTACTGTGCACTGACAAGCCTTAACCCACTTTCGGTAAGGCTACTACGTGTTGTGTCCCTGGCCTTTTTCCGAGGACACAGTGCATAGCTACCAGCTGCCCATCCCGCCATGGGGCTGGGGAATATCTGGCGGTCACTGGTCACACAATGCACTGTATCGTGTGGTAAGGCTGCCCGGAGTGGAGTAAGACTGCCCAAGGTGCATTGTGTGGCAGAGTTTATTTAATCAGTGTAATTTATTCTGCAATATGTCTAAATTATGCTCCTGGTGATGGGTTCAAATTCCCCATTGAACCATACGTTAGTCACTGTGATCTTGAGAAGAACATAATCCTCTATCATCGTCATCTTTATAAAGTGTAAAAAGATCTTCTAGAGTTCTTAATCTGGAAGAGATGATTGTTAGAACACCTCTTTATTTGTAAAGTTAGTATAAGATATGTTCACATGCATTCATATCCCCAACTCACTTTCACCGTATCTGTATTCACAAGAACACAGGGGTTAAAGCAAGGACAAAGAGATGCTAAGAATATTTGCGAACAAGTGGGGATAAACTATGGAATGAAAGTCCTACTCCAGAGGAGATAGATCATCTGTACAGACAAGGGAAATTTGTTAATTTTTCTCCTTGCAGTCCTCTGCTATCCCAACATCTTTGTCCCTTGCACTGTTGTTGTTGTTGTTGTTGTTGTTGTTAAAATTTGAATTTATTTGGAACAAGTTTATTATTAACTATTAATAATTAAATTTTGAATTTAAAAATTTTGAAATCCGCTCCTCCTCTGTTCGCTCTCTCGCCCTCCCACACCTCCCCTGCTCCCCTAACCGCCTTTGTCCCTTCTCCCTAGCTGCCCCCCATGCCTGGAACTCCCTCCCTGCCCACATCTGCCTCACCCCTTCCCTTCGTACCTTCAAATCCCTCCTCAAGACCCACCTTTTCCGCTCTGCCCTCCCCGACTCCTCACTCCCCTCACCTAACTCCTGCTAATACCCTCCATCTTAATCTGTTACCTGAGGTCTGTGTACTCATATCCTCACCACACGGACCAGCCAGTTATCATTCTTGATGTAACCAAGCCACGCACGTGCACCTGGGACCTAGCATCTTCATGAATGTTACACTCCTTGTCTCTCCCTCTGTTCCCCTTCCTTTGTGTCCCCCTTCCCCGCTTCTGTCTCTCAGATTGTAAGTCCTAGGGCAGGGACCATATCTATTCCATTACTTTGTAAAGCACCAGGTACATTGCTGGTGCTATAGAAATGCTTGCTAATAATAATATTAAATTAAATTTTAAAAAATTTAAATCTGATTTAACTAAAAATAACCAATTTTGTAAAGATTTTTCTCCATCTTTCATCGCTCTCTGTATTTTGCACTGACAGAAATTTGTGTTTTAAAAAATGAAGAGATCCAAAAGTGCTATTTATCCAATTATCCATGCTAAACATATGAGAATACATCCAATGAAGTGTACACATATTAGGGGTGGGAAACCGGTAGAATCCGGTATCCGATAATGCCGGTATCGGGCGTACCGGCATTATCGGATTCGGCCCGGTAATCCGGACCTGGTACCGGATTTCTGGGTACCGGTTTTTTTTTACATTGCAGCCATTTAAAAATGACTGCAATGTAAAAAATTTTAAAGCCCCAGCCAAAAAGTTTTTTAAAAAAAAACCCTCCCGAGTCCAGGCTGCGCGGGTGGAAGGGGGGACACCCCCCACCCACCCTGCCCAGCCTGGCTTTTTGTTTACAAAAAGAGTAAGCGACCCCCGAGGCGAGGCGAGGCCCCCCCCCCAGCACCAGTGGCCGCGGCGTCCCCGCAGCCGCCGGTAAGTATGACCCTGACCCGATCCCTGGGGGGGGCGGGGGTGTTTAACACCCCCACCCCTCCAGGGATCACCCCTACTAAAGGCTCAGTGCGCCGCTTCACTTACCTTTGGGAGCTCCGGCGGCGGCGGGCGGTCCGGCGGCCTCAGCGCCGGCTGTGGCTGCCGGCGTCAGGACGCTGTAGGCCTTCCGGTGAACTTCCGGGTTTCACCGGAAGGCCTAGAA
>QEPC01008742.1:734655-772490 GCA_003113815.1 Sphenodon punctatus
TATTTTAATTTATTTCATTGGTTTCAATGGGGACACAGCGCCCCATTGAAACCAATGCAATAAATCCGGTACCGGTATACCGGATTTAAACCGGGAATCCGGTTTTCGGGAAACCGGTAACCGGTAAATCCGGTAGCCGGTATTGGGCCCGGGGTCCCACCCCTAACACATATACACTTTATCTGCTTCCAGCAGCGTTCATTTAACCCGAAACCTTTTCCATAGAAACAATTCCACACTGTTGGTTCCTCCTTTCTTATCTGTTCGCCAGCTTCATACATCTGAGGCTTTCTTCATAGTTCGGTCTTCTGTTCTTCTGCCTCCCCACATGTAACCTGCTCGGTGATTCCCCCTCCCTCCAAAAAAACTCTGTTCAATATAAAACATTCTATCTTCACCCCCTTCCTGCTTTTGGTTCAACTTAACTTGAACACTCTTTTAATATTCAAAAAAGTTTTTAATTTGTCTTGGTTGTTGGTGGCAGATAGGTGGCCAGATATACACATTTTAGAGGACACCTATGAGAAATACAGGTTGCAAGGTTGCATTGGTGGTTGGCCAGACACCTAGCCTCTAGAGGGCAGTATAATTCTCTAGCAATCTATCGCCACAATTTATCTGTACATGTTTGAGTGCATGTCTCCACACAATATTTGTACAAGTAAAACTCTGTCTGCTAAAAAGAACTAAAGCAGATGTTATTCTAATGGTGGAATTCCCTTGTGTAGACATCTGCAAATTTTCAGAAACAAGCTCTACTAATGGAAAAGTTTTTAACCAATAGAATTATAAGACTTGTACTAATAGAATTACATTCATTTAAAATGATTACTTTTTAACTGATATAATACTGTTGGTGCAGAAATCTTGAGTAATCCAGATCTGATTCTCTAGAAGCTGAGAAATAATAATTCTACTCTATTCGGCACTGGTCAAACCTCATCTGGAATTTTGTGTCCAGTTTGGGGCACCATATTTTAAGAAGGGCATTGACAAATTGGAGCAGGTTCAGAGGAGGGCCACAAAGATGATAAAGGGTCTTAAAAGCAAATATTAGGAGGAAAGGTTGAAGGAACTAGATATGTTTAACCTAATGAAGAGGAGATTAAGGGGAGACATGATAGCAATCTTCAAGTATGGCAAGGAATTGTTTTACATTGCTACAGAGGGTAAGACTAGAATAATTGGTTTATAATTATTCCCTGGACCACTTCTCCTTTCGACGATAATACGAGACCTGGCTGTACTGCCAAACGTTTGGTGAGGGAGATGGGTGAAGGGTGAGGGGACTAGGTTAGGGTAGGAATGGTTTGGGGTTTTTTTGTTGATGCCAGCTTGGACCCCACGCTTGCCTGACTGGGAGACAGGCTGCAGCCAGCTTCTCCCCCAGTAAGTTCTTCTGCCACCCCTCCCTGGCTCTGGTCCCCATCCCTCACCTGCCTCTGCCTCCTAGTAGCGCTCAGTAGCGGAGACAGGGACACCTATTGGACTGGGAGATAAAGCTGTTTGTTTACAAACAATTCCTCCCTATGTGAGTGATCAGAAGGTTTTTACCTTGTAAAGAAGGTTCTTCGAGATAGCTCTGAACATTCCCACAACTGGGTTGTGCACGCTCACCCTATTCAAATAATAGACCACATGATGGTCTCGAGCTCCTCTAGTATAAAAAGCACTCTCCCCCTCAGAATGACAGTTCCTTCCAACCCTTTCTAGGAATATAAGAAAAAAATTCCATGCAGGGCTGGAAGGGTGGATGTTGTGAGAATGTTAGGAGCCATCTCAAAGAACCTTGTTTACAAGGTAGCAACCGTCTGTTCTTCGAGTGCCTCCTCACAGACTATTTTTACATGGTTCTGCTGGGTGGGGGTCCATGGGCATGCTGATGCATGGGTTGGGGCATGCACTGGCCACACACGCATCCCCACTCCCCCCCCAACTCATCAACACCCATGGAATAACCGCCGTTTCCCCCACTTGCTCCATGCATGGGGACGAGTGGGGGGTGAGTGCGGATGCATGTTAGGTGGGCGCGCATGCACCCCCACTCACCATGGGTGTGTGCACCACGTCATTCATACGGGGCTCCCCCACCCATGAACACACAGAAATCTGTGCGTTCATGGGTGTGAGAGGCCCGTGTAAAAAGGGTCACATTCTCACAACTGTCTTACTTACATTAACTTAGGCAGGAATTTAGGATGTAAAGCAATATCTATTCTATCTTGGAAAATCTGCAAATACGTTTCTGAGATTATTATGGCTGCTATTTCATTAACTCTTCTTAATGAAGTTATTGCTAACAAGAATACTGTCTTTAAACCCGCACCCCATAACGAGTTCATTTACACCCCCCGTATAATCAATTCATGCTGCCCCGGGGGCAAAAATTAAATGGTTATGGGTGGGGGGCAGCATGAATTGATTATATGGGGGGCGGGGGCACAAATGAACTGGTTATTTTTTATTTATTTGTTTATTTACAAAACATTTATATCCCTCACCTTCCTGCAACTCAGCAGCTCAGGACACAGCATAAAAACATCACAATAAAATCTAATTACAATATAAAATATATAAAACCAACAGATAAAATAACAGCTAACAGATAAAATAAAATCCCCTCCCCATCCCCCTTCCCGAAGACCTGGCAGAACAACCAGGTCTTACAACATCTGGGGAAAGAGGGGCGGACAGGGGACAGATGGGCCTCCAACGGGAGAGAGTTCCACAGTCACTGAGAATGCCCTCCCCGCTGTCGCCACCCGGCATACCCAGGGGACTTCAAGTTGGGCACCCCCAGCCAACTGTAAGGGCTGCGAAATTACCTGAGGCTTGAGATGACCTCACAGGTAACCAGGACCCAAGCCATTTAGGGCTTTATAAGTCATAACCAACACCTTGAATTGGGCCCAGAAGACAATAGGCAGCCAGTGCAGAGTCTGGAGCACCGGTGTAATATGCTTGTGGTGGCCTGTCCCCATTAGAAGGCAGGCTGCCGCATTCTCCACCAGCTTCAGCCTCCAGACCGTCACCAAGGGTAGCCCCACGTAGAGCGCGTTGCAGTAGTCCAGTCAAGAGGTAATGAAAGCATGGATGATGGTGGCCAGGTCTGAGTCTGAGACATACGGCCACAGCCGTCGCACCAGATGTAGTTGGCAGACTGCTCCTCTCGCCATAGCCTCCACCTGACAGTCCAGGAGGAGCTGCGGGACTCCTCCGATCCTGATCCCTGTATCACCTGCCTGGGGGGCTATGCAGGGAACAGGAACTAAAAGTTAGGGATGGGCGAATGCGGTCCAGAAGTTCGGACCAAACTCGGTCTGTTTGGTCAACCGAACCGAATTTCTGAACCGAACTCGAATTTCAAACCAAACAGAATTTCTGAACTCCATTCTGTTCGCCCATCCCATTCCCTACTAAATGTCTGTTCCTCCCCACAGTTGGTCTCTGCCTCCCAGAGAGACCATAATTACCCTGGCCCATCACGACCCTGATGGCTCTGGATACCACCCCCCCGGACCCCTCCGCCCCATGGCTGTTCCGCCGGACCCCTGAGGACACACCCTCCCCTCCAGCCCCTTCCCCTTCCTCCCTTCTTTCTTCCCCCCAACTCCTTTCCCCCCTCCCCTGGTCCCCCCCTCTCACTGGGAGACCAGAACCCCCGACCCTTGTTTGGTCAGACCCTCCTCTCTCACCAGAGGGCCGTACCCAATCCTCCCCAACTCACTCCCCTCCTCACCCGCATATGCAGGGGGGAGACTATATTACCCTCCCTTCTCCTTTCCCCCCCCAACACCCTTTTCCCCCCCTCCCCTGGTCTCCACACCCTTGTTGGGTCAGACCCCACTCTCTCACCAGGGGACCATACCCAACCTCCCCAATGCCCTCCCCACCCCTATACACGGGGGGGCTATATTACCCCCCCACCCCCTTAAGATATACCTCAGCCAGCTACACTAAAAACCCCGTGCCCAGCCTCCCCCAGCCCTCACCCAAGGACCCTTTGGCACGGCCCCTAGGTGCGTGGTCTGCGGCTATGCCGGGCTGCTGTCCCTTTAACCCCCCTCCCACCAGAAGTCACCTGGAGGTGGGGAGGAGCCTCCAGCCCTGACTCCCCCCTCCTGCAATGGTGGGGAGACAGCTGTCTCGGGGGGGCTCTACTCCCTCCCCTATCGGGGCGACCATGCCTGGCTCCCAGCCCCACGCTGGTCTGGGGTTCTGGCGGTAGCAGGGCAGCGGCAATGGCGTGTTGGTAAGCCCATTCAATAGGGTAGCCGCCTCCGCCTGCTAACGCTGAGAGAGTTTGTAAGAAAGGGAGGTACCCTCCCCTATGAATAAACTAACTCCCTAAAACTCCCCCAAAACTCCAAAATAGCTTGGTGGCTGTGCTCCGAGTGATAGCATAATGAATAGTCGGCTTATTCTCTGCACCTGGCACAGTGGACCCTGCAACATGAATTCCTAATAAATAAAAACTATAAAAGAGGGAGCCCAGCTCCTTGTCACTTGTCATTAGCGCTAGCGGCCACTAGCATCGCAATGAGCCGTGTGGGCTTTTGACCCTAACCGTCGCTCTCAAAAATCCAGAGACCCCCGGGCCAGCTATCTGCTGGGCACCCTCTCCTCTTCTCCTCTGAACCAGCTTGCATCTCAGACTGTGGCCTCTGCCACGTAAGATATTCTAGGTTGGGTTACTGGGGTTCATAGGTAGTAACACACACACACTGCCATGTCTAGATGTTATGTGTCTATCGCATAAAATTGAGTTGTACCTATATATTTTGGCTTGTTAGTTGGCAACCTTTGATCCCATTTGGGTAAACTGAGGCAGCAACCTCATTTATTCCTTTCAGTAGTGGAACAAGCTGCCTAGAGGCTATACATCTGTGGAAGTTTTCAAAAAGATACTGGACAGCCATCTGTTGAAGATGCAGCTTTAGTGATCCTGCATCCACACGGGGCTGGACTAGATGAACTTTGAGGTCCCTTTCAAACTGAAAGTTCTTTGATTCTGTCAAGAGGACAATGGCAATCAACAAAATTACATTGTTTCTGACTCCGCAATCTTGAGTCAAATGCCTGTTTGTGATGTTAACATAATTTTTATTGTTAGTATTTATTTATATATTTATTATTTGGATAACCAATAACATGCTTGACAGTGGACATAACACCAACAACGTGTGTCTGGCAGTGAAAAACAAATGTAATGTAGTTGTTTTTGTTTCTTCTGTCTGCAGTGTCTTGAATATGACTTAGGGTTCTGCTGGACTTCTGCATGTTTTTGTCTTGATTTGAGTGAAAAATAAGTAGTTTAGTTCCTCATCCACTTTTGTCATCAAAACTGTTTGTCGTTCTCAGTATATTGTACTCATCTCTGAGCCTCCCTCCCAGTTCTTCCATGAAGAATGAAACAAATAATATTGACATCTAAATTTGTCATCGCTGATTATCTGAGTTAGCTCGTCACTGACATAGGGTGAAAACGAATGAGACAAAAGCCTGCGAGTTGCCTGCTTCTCAATTTGCTGGCTGCCAGATATTTGCTCACTTTTACCTCAGGGCTGGCGCCCAGCTGCTGTGGGACACGTTTTCTGGAGAAGGTCAGTGATGCAACCCAGGCTAAGGCTCACACAACCAGGCTAATCAGGGTTGACGTGACTGGGGGCTTGGTAGGGCTCCCGTCCGTTAGACCCTGCCAAGCCCCCAATCAGCTGTTTGGTGCATTCACCTGGGCTAGGTGAAGGGGCGCTCCTCCATCCCCCATATTAGCTGTTTGATGAACTTACATGGACCAAGTGAGGGTGTTCCTCCATGCTCCCCTGATCAGCTGTTTGGTGCATGCACCTGAGCCAAGTAAGGCTGCTCTGCTGCCCCCCCCCCAGCAGCTGTATGGTGCATGCAGTCCAGGCCAATGAGCGGGTTCCTTTGGGCCCCCCCAATCATGTGCACCCAGGCCAGGTGAACGTGCTTCTCCAGGACTCCCCAATCAGCTGTTTGGCACATGCAACCAGACCAGGTGAGGGCACTTTTCTGAACCCCCCAGGGCTTAATTTGTGCGGGGGCTTGGCAGGGGGGCATTTAAATTCAAGGGGGGGCTGAGCCCCAGGAAATATTTGCACTAGGAGAGTGCACCCAGAAATGTGAAAGGCCTGGGGAAGGCTGATATTTGCCATTCTATAGCCTTCAGTCCGTTTATTCTGACTCGGAGTGATCTCCCTCGCATCCACTAGGAAGCAGCAAAGACTTTCTGCTGGGCATGCGTAGGGAGCGCTCACTCACTTCCCCAGTCGAAAGTCTGCCTCCGTTCGACTAGGTTGTGCAGCAGGGGTGCTCCGCACCCCCACCGGACTTTCTTTGACCCTGCGGGGTTTTCTTCTGCAAAAAGCAGCCTAGCCCCTAAGGGCATTAAAATCTCTGCTTCGGTACCGGCTCCCGGGTATGGCCCAGGTTTCTTCAAGGCTCCTCATTTCACTCCAATGCCGGCTCCTGAGTACGGCCCGGGTGCCCACAGCGCAGGATTCTGACCCCAGGGTACGGACTTTCTGGAGCAGCATGTGGGATGGCGGAGACGGCAAAGACCCGCTGAGCCGCCGCCAATAAGGCTGCAAATCGGCAAAAAGAAGCCTCAGCCCCTGAACGCGAAAGTGAAACCGCGCGGGGCAGCTCCATCCAGGCCGCGAACCCCGCAGCTCGCATGGAGGACACGCTGGCTGAGTCCAGGGAGGAGCGGCAGATCTTTGAGGCTGAGGAGCTGGAAGCACAGGAGGAGGCAGAATCATCTGTCTCCTCGCAAGTAAGGGGGCATGGGGAGGCGGAATCGTTCCAAAAACTCCAGATGGACGCACTGAGGACCATGATGGAGGTCCTCGTGTGTATAGAAAAGAACCAGAAGCGGGCTCGCTCTAGTTCCCCTCCCCCCACCAACTTTAAAGGCTCCTCTAAAAAGGCGGGAAAAGGCAAGCAGGCGAGCAAACCTGCCCATAAAACACCCCCCAAGCGCTCTCTCAGGGATCTCTTGGGATCATCCTCAGAGGATGAAGGGGAGGCTCCCCTCTCGGAGGAGGGGGAAGTTCTGGACTCTTCTTCTGACCAAGAGCCCCCCCCCCACAACCCCTGCGCAGAAGCGCAGGAGAGAAAGACAGACCAGATCCCCTTCCCCCTCACAATCATCGAGGGGATCAGGGGAGGAATTGGCCCTCTCTACCAGTGCAGGGGATCAGGACGCCCCTGAGTGGGAGGATGTCCTTTCCAAGGGGCACAAGGAGGAGGGCAGAGAGCTTCCATCTAAACAAGGCCTCAAACTCTTCCAGAGGGCGCAGCGGGTACTTAGAATAACCCCTAGCACGCAAAAGAAAAAGGAATCCGACTCCTCCTCTGAGGAGGAGGACTCAGATAGGGATTATATTTCTAAGCTGCATAGCAGCGGTAAGGGAGTGATTTTGGACTGAGCATTTGAAAAGATAATTAGGGCACAGTGGAAACAGCCCACCAAGTCCTCTAAGCTCTCTAAGGTCCAACAGTCTCTGTATTCATTCACTAAACAGAACGATCCCATTTTCAAACCACCTAGAGTGGATTCTGCCGCAGCCTCACTAGCCCACCAATCTGTATTCCCCTCATCAGAGGATCTGTTACCTAAAGACCCGACAGACCAAGGGTATAGAAGTTGGGCTTCGAAAAAATTACGAGGCCTTATCATACAATCTGCAAATAGCTACCACCGCTTCATATGCCTCTAGAGCCATTATGAAGTGGTTTAAGTTAGCCAAGGACCCTAACATCTCAGAGGCATTGTCGCGCAAGCTGGCAGCCAACGTTATGCTGGCCCATGCCTTTCTCATGGATGCCTCCATGGACATGGTCACATGGTCGGCTCGAGCCATGGCAGCTAATGTAGCTGCGCGCAGACGTCTATGGCTACGATCGTGGCGAGCTGACCCCCACGCAAAGCGTCTCCTGGTTAACAGTAAATTTAAGGGAGGAAAGCTATTCGGCCAGGCTTTAGACAAGGCTCTCACCGAGGCCTATAATAAGAACAAAAAGCATTCACTCAACCAGGTGCAGTCTTTTAAAACCTTTTTTCAACCTTTCCAACGATTTAATCAGACCCACAGGCGACAGTACTACTCGCACAATTCATGGGCTCAACCACAGAGAGGCAGAGGCCAAAGGGGATGAGGATCCAAGCCTCAAAGATCTAACTTTCAACCCTCATATTCCAGGCGACCAGGATTCCCGTCTCGCAAGCAGGAATCCTGACTCCTTGGACACTTCCTTCCCAGACTCAGTTCCTCTGGGAGGAAGACTCCACCTATTCACCAAGCAGTGGCAACAGTCCATCTCCGACGCCTGGGCCATCCAAACGGTGTCGCAAGGATACTCAATTGAACTCAGAACCAAGCCAAGGGACTTCTTCTGGATATCCCCCATCTCGGCTGCGCTGGACAAAAGAAAAGCTATGGCATCCGAAATCGACAGGTTACACAAACTGGACGCCATAGAAAGAGTCCCCTGGTATGACAAGGGAAAAGGCCTGTACTCCCTTCTCTTCTTGGTACAAAAGAAGTCAGGAGAATGGAGAGTGGTACTGGACCTAAAAAGACTGAACAAATTTATCAGGATCCAAAAGTTCAAAATGGAGACCTTGGCCTCAATATCACTAGCAATCTCAAAGGACGATTGGCTCGCTTCTCTGGATTTAAAGGATGCCTACTTGCACGTCCCCATTCTGCCTGCTCACCGTCGATGGCTGCGTTTCGCCTACAACGGTCAGCACTAGCAGTACAGAGCTCTCCCCTTCGGTCTTGCCACAGTGCCACGAACATTCACAAAAATCCTAATACCAATCATAGCCAACCTGCGTCTGCAGGGAGTGGCTATCTTCCCTTATCTGGATGACATCTTGATCCATGCAATGACTCGCGAACTGACCCAAGCGCATGTGCACCTCACCGTCAATTACCTGGAACATCATGGGTTTCAAATCAACTTCAAAAAGAGCCACTTGACCCCGTCTCAGTGCCTTGAACACCTGGGGGTCATCTTCCACACCCAGTTGGACAGGATCTTCATCCCCACCCCACATCAAGACAAAATCAGGACACTCATAGCAACCGTCCAGGCTCGTCACAAAACCTTGCTGAAAACTTTGGCATTCCTGCTCAGTTGCATGATCTCATGCATACGACACCTACAGTGGGCTCACTGTCACGCCCGCAAACTACAACAACTGCTCCGCCCCTGGCAGAAACACATCATAGACAACAGCTCAGTTTCCATACCTACTCCTCTACAGACCGTCCAGTCCCTCTCCTGGTGGACAAACCCAGAAAGATTCAGCCAGGGAGTTCCCCTTTCGGAGCCACACAGAGGGATCTTGACCACCGACGCGAGCCTTCTAGGATGGGGTGCGCATATCAACACCACATTCGCACAGGGAATCTGGTCCCCAACGGACACCAGCCACAGCATCAACTGGTTGGAACTCAAAGCCATACTGCTGGTCCTGTTGCACTTCTGCCCCCTGGTGAACGGGCAATATCGTAGTACTACAACATGGTAGTATTCACGGACAACACCACAGCCATGGCGTATGTCACTCACCAGGGAGGCTCCTGATCCAGACCATTGCACAAAGAGGCGATGCTGCTAATGAACTGGGCAGAGACCCACCTACTCTCCCTATCTGCCCTGCACATCAAAGGGACAGACAACATCGAAGTGGACTGGCTGAGCCGCCAGACAGTTGACTCAGGGGAATGGTCTCTCAGTCCGTCGGCGTTCCTGCAAATAACACGGAAGTTCGGCAAACCGGAAGTGGACCTCTTTGCCTCACTGACCAACTGCAAACTGCCTCGATTCTTCACCAGGCATGCCCATCCAAAGGCCAAGGGTGTCGATGCGCTCAATCATCCATGGCCGACGGGACTCCTCTATGCCTTCCCTCCCTTTCCTCTGCTGAGTCGGGCTCTTCGACATTGCAAGACACAACTCTCCACGGTGATATTTGTAGTCCCATTTTGGCCTCGCCGCCCATGGTTCCCGGACCTACTCGCAATGTCACAGGGGGCGCGGCTGACACTGGATCTCACACCCGATCTCCTGTCACAGGGACCTGTTCTGTACCAAAAGCTGGAGTTCCTCAAACTAACGGCGTGGCTATTGAAACCCTAGCCCTTAAATCCTTGGGGTATTCAGACCCAGTCATCCAGACATTGTTAGCCTCCAGACGTAAATCAACCCATCGCATTTACCAATGTACCTGGAAGGTGTTCGCGACCTGGTGTACTGCGCACCGAATAAATCCCCTAAAACCATCAGTAGGACAAATCCTTCAGTTCCTACAAGAGGGGCTTGACAAGGGCCTACGTCCCAACACGATTTCGAGACAATTAGCCGCAATTGACAGTACCCTGGGGGCGGCGGGTGGGCCTCGATTTTCAACCCACACACACATTAGACAATTCCTAAGGACCGCTCGTAAAATTTCTCCCCCGGTGGTCTATAGATTCCCCAATTGGAACCTTAATTTGGTACTCAAAGCTCTAACAGCTCCTCCTTTTGAGCCCTTGGACTTGGTGTCTTTGTTCTTTTTGTCAATCAAAGTTACTTTTTCGTTAGCCGTTATATCCGCACGGCGGATGTCAGAAATTGGGGCCCTGTCTGCAGACCCGGCCTTCTGTGTTTTCAGGAAGGACCCTGTTCGTCTCTGTCCAGACCCCTCCTTTGTCCCTAAGGTCTCATCCTCCTTCCATATGTTTCAGGATGTCATTCTACCGTCCTTTTGCCCATGGCCTAGCCACGCACTGGAAAGATCTTGGCACACGTTGGATGTGCGCAGGGCCTTAAAGATTTATTTGACTCGTACGGCCCCTTTCAGGCATTCCCCCAGCCTGCTGGTTAAATATCACCCTCGTCATAGGGGGGAAAAGGCCTCTAAGCCTGTCATCTCAGGGTGGATTGCCACTTGTGTAGCGGAAGCTTGCAAAGCCTCGGGACTTCAACCTCCCAATCCTATCCTAGCCCATTCTACCAGGGGAGCAGCCGCCAATGCGGCTTTCTATTCCCGGGCTCCTGTGGAGGGGATTTGTAGGGCGGCCACCTGGAGGTCCCTACATACCTTCACCAAACATTATAAGGTGGATCTGCACCAATCCACCGAAGCCGCCTTTGGCAGGCGGGTTCTGCAGAAGGTGCTGGGATCTAACTGACTTGTTTCCCCGCCCGTGCCGAATAAACTAACTGCTCTGTTATCTCCCTGAGTCCGAATAAACGGACTGAAGGCTATAGAAAGGGCATTTGGGATTCTTACCTGTGAATTGCCCTTCTGTAGCCTTGCAGGGAGTTTATTAGGCCCACCCATCTGCTTCTAATCTGTTAAAATAAGTTAGATTGTTCTATGTGGTTACCCCGTTACGGGGAAGGTTGTGTTTTGTTCTTATATTTTCAGTTCTCATCTTCGGCTGTGTTACTCCTGGGGAAGCGAGGGAGCGCTCCCTACGCATGCCCAGCAGAAAGTCTTTGCTGCCTCCTAGTGGATGTGAGGGAGATCGCTCCCTGAGTCTGAATAAACTCCCTGCAAGGCTACAGAAGGGCAATTCACAGGTAAGAATCCCAATTGCCCTTTTCAGGGTTAGAAATGAGAGCCAGAAGAACCGTTCGTGGTTTATTTGGCATTCATTAATGACTTCTGTGGCCCATTCCCTGTGCTAGCTGTCATATAGATTCAGTCACAAGAACTCTTGTTTAATATCCAGCTGTAGAGAGGCAAGTTAATCTAGTGATTGGATTACTAGCTGTACACCAGGGTTCATTTCCCTGTTCTATCAAGTTCTGGAGCAGGGGGTGTGGCTTGCAAGACAGATTTGGACCCTGGCAATTCATTTGTTTATAAATTAACCACTGCCCCCCACCCCAATCAGCTGTTAAGCTTGTGCCCGCAGGCCAGGTGAGGGCACTTCTCCAGGCTGCCCTGATCAGCTGTTTGGGTCAGGCCCCGAGGGGCGAGTCTTTGCAGGTTCCACACACCAGTGACTCAAGCCCACGTGGGATCTTTCTCCAAAAGTGCCTTATATTTACATAGTATGTTCAGCCCTTCACCAATATACAAAAAATCCATAAAGAGTCAGGATCCTTATAGAGAGTAAGGCTCTTTGAAGTACCTGTACAGCAGGCCCCTCTGCTTTGGCACTATCATTCCCAGCCAGGCAAGCAGTCTTCTGGATCCTTCTCCAGCCTGGCCTCCTCAGCTAGCTGGGTCCTTCCAGCCTAGCCTTCTGCTAGATGGCTCCCGGGTTAGCCCCCCTTGGGGCATGCAGCAGGCTCCTTCTATCGAGCCCTTTCTGAGGCAGAGCCTTGGGCTGACAGCCCTGGTGAGGCAGAACCCTCTCTGGCTCCTGCTGTCCCTGGTAGTCCCCCTGTGTGAGTTCTCAGCTCAGCCTTATGAGACTCCATGGACTAGCCCAGCCATGCCTAGCCCAGTCGGCTTGAGTCAGCCAGTGGCATAGCCAGGTGAGAGCACTTAGATGCTGTCCTCCACTTTGGCTAGCACTTGTGCTTTCTTTGGCACCAACTTGAGGCATATCCACCTTTACTCATAGCGCCAGCACCTATCCAGCCAGCGCTGTCTACAGCCTATTACACATGTGCACCTGGGCCCTGAGAGGGTGGTCCTTCAGGCCTCCCTAATCAGCTGTTTGTCAGGTTGGGTGAGCATGCCTCTCCAGGCTCCCTGATTAGCAGTTTGGCACATGCACCTTGGCCGAGTGAAGGTGCTGCTCAAGCCCCGCCATCAGCTGTTTGGTGGGCTGGTTGAGCATGCTCCTCTGGGCTCCCCCATCAGCTGTTTGACAGGCCAGGTGAGCGCACTCCTCCGGGCCTCCCCCAATCAGCTGTTTGGTGGCAGCTCCCCCTGGGTGCCTGATCCAGCAGGAGTCCAGGAGCTTTGTCCCCTGTGAAAAGCACCTCCGCTGACTAATGGTGTGGAGGGATCTGTGATGGTAGCCTTCCTGCCTGGATTCCCTGGGGAGGGAGCTGCTCATTTGAACTGTCCTCTCCACCAACCTGATGAGTGACAGCTGCAGTGGCCCTCCCTTGTATGACCAGGGGATCCAGCTCTCCCCCATCTCCTTTGTTTTCACCCATGGTTGGGGCAATTCACTGTCAGGGCCACTGTTTTTATAGTACCATGAAAACTCACGTTTATTTTCATGTGTTACACTTAGTACATGTTTTAGAGCCTTTCTATGCAACTTGAACGGCTTTCTTCTTTCTTTTTTGAAATGGAATCTAAGATTTGGTAGAAACAGGATAGCAACTTCGGAGATATGCCAGTGCCGTATATTGGATGTGCCAGCTATTTCTGAGCCTTGAGGTCATTGTCCCACACTGGCACAGGAAATAAAATTCCCCATTAACTCACCCAATGGCCCGTGTTCACTGCATTTTCCCCATTGTTGCCAATAAAGAAAATTCAGTGAACTCAGGCTGCTGCCCGTAACCAATCCCTGCCATGCTGTACAGCTTTACTATGTTACCTTGTCACTGACCTTCACTTTGACAAGGAAAGGCCAGAGTCACTGAGAATGGGGGGAGGGGGAAAGAAGAATTCACTTTTCAGCTTTTCTCAGCTGAGTGACAGTTCTGCCAATGTGTTTCCTGTGTTTTTGATCCATGCTGCCAGTGCCCTCTGGGAACCACCAAACCACCACATTTCCAACTACCAAGTTAATTTAATCTAGGACATTCGATTGGGAGTCTTGTCCCATAGGTGAAAAAGTAGGTTTTTATTTACTAAGTGTGCCCTGAGGGAAATGTGATTTTGATAGGAACTATTGTAATTGATCCTACTGTACAAAAGAGAAAAATAACAGAAAATAATTAAACCATCTGAGAATCTTGCACAGCTTAATATAGATGGGCTATTGCTCCCTGGAAAATAAAGTAAAATTATAGTAAGCTTTTGACAAAATGTATATATAAAATTTGTCTGAGAGAAAATTGGGTTTCAGCTGTAGCCATATATCTGTAGCATGAGTTGTCTGAATGGACTGTAAACTTGGAAAATTCCCAGTATATTAACCTAACATACAAAAACGACATAAAAACAGAAAACTTGCCAAAAGAAACTTCGTTACAGTTGCCTTCAAAATTTGTTTTTAAAATTATCAATAAGTAGTAATTTTCAAATATGAACTACTGTTTAATCATTGAAACAAGAGAGTATCCATAATAAATGGATTCATTTGAATCTTAAACCATATCAGTTTTCATTTGAATCATAAACCACAGAGTTGGACAGTACATCAAAGGTCATGTAGTCCAGTCCCCTGTTTTCTTGAAGAAAATCAACAGCTACAACATCCCCCATAGATAGCTGTCAAGCCTCTGTTTGAAAATCTCCAGCTATGGAGAGCCTGCAACCTTCCATTGACAAACAGCTTATTGTTAGGAAGTTTGTGATATTTAACTAAAATCTACCTCCCTGTAAGGTGAATCCATTATTTCTAATTTTGCCTTTTATGACAATGGAGAACAGTTTCTTGCCACATTTTTTTGTGGCAGCCCTTTAGTTTAGATATTTGAAGGCTGCTATCATGTCTCCCCTTAATCTTTTCTGCTCTACACTAAACATAATCAACTTTCTTCAAACTTTTCTTATAGGACTTGCTTTCCAGACCCTTTATCATCTTTCTTGCCTTCTCCAGAAGCCAGTCCACTTTGTCCTCCTTGAAAGGAAGTGCCCAAGCCCAAGCCTCTTACCAGTGTAGAATAGAGACGAATTATTAATTCTTGTTATTTGGCAACAGTGCGCTCAATCCCATGCCCCGCGGATTGCGTGCGCAGCTATGCGCAAACTGCGCAGATCCGCATTGTAGGCTCATTGTGCCCTGTGTAAACTGTGCACATGTGCACGCAATCCATTGGACATAGGATCACAGCAACTGCTTCTGCTAATGTAGCCAAAAATTGCATTAGCCTTTTTTGTAGCCTCATCACATTGCTGACTTACGTGATCAGCCACGAGCCATAGATCTTTTTCACATGTTGCCAAGCCAGCGATCCCATATCTTATACTTCTACATTTATTTTTTTCTTCCCTAAATGCAGAACTTTAGTTTTATCTCTGTTTAATTTAATTTTAATTTCAACTTTTTTCAGTTTTCCATGATGTTAGTTATCCCTCCAAGTTTTGGGTCATCTGTGAGTTTGATAACTAGTTAGTTAGTTAACTTAGTTTAGTTGAATTTTTATCTTGCCCTTCCCCAAAGGCCCAGGATGGCTAACATCAACATAAGAACATACTAAGTGCCATACTGGGTCAGACCAACGGTCCATCGAGCCCAGTCTTCGACAGTGGCCAATCACGGGGGCCTGGGAGAAGCACCCAACAGGTCACCATGCTATCCATTCCCTGTGGGTCATCCCCAGGCTCCCGACAGTAAAGGGTTTTGTTCCCCAATCCTATCTGGCTAATAGCTGCTAATGGAACTATCTTCCAGAAACTTGTCCAAACCTCTTTTAAACTCAGCTATACTGCTGGCCTTGACCACCTCCCCTGGCAGTAAATTCCACAACCTAATTGTACGCTGAGTGAAAAAATACTTTCTTTTGTCTGTTTTTACTCTGCCACCTGTGAGTTTCATGGAGTGTCCCCTAGTTTTAGTACTAGTTGAGAGGGTAAATAACCGTTCCCTGTTTACAAGTTCCACACCACTCATGATTTTATAGACCTCTATCATATCTCCTCTCAGCCGTCTCTTTTCCAAGCTGAAGAGCCCCAACCTATCAAGCCTCTCCTCATACGGGTGCTGTTCCATACCCTGGATCATTTTTGTTGCCCTTCTCTGTACCTTTTCTAGTTCCGCTATGTCTTTTTTGAGATGGGGCGACCAGAACTGCACACAATATTCAAGGTGCGGTCGCACCATTGATTTGTATAGAGGCATTATGACATCCTCAGTTTTATTCTCTATTCCCTTGCGAATAATTCCTAACATTCTATTTGCTTTTTTGACCGCTGCGGCACACTGGGCTGAGGATTTCAGTGTATTATCCACAATCACTCCCAGATCCTTTTCCTGAGTGGTAACTCCTAGCTTAGTACCCAGCATTGTGTACTCATAATTTGGATTATTTTTCCCAATGTGCATCACTTTGCACTTGTCCACATTAAATCTCATCTGCCATTTAGATGCCCAGGCACCCAGTCTTGTAAGATTTTGCTGCAGCTCCTCACAGTCTGCTCGTGTTCTGACTATTCTGAATAACTTGGTATCATCTGCAAATTTTATCACCTCACTCTTAACACTCTTAACAAGATTACGAAAACATACATATAAAATAAAGAGATAAAACCACATACAAAATACTCATAAAAACACCCTAACCTAAATTCCTTCAAGCCATTAATAAAGATGTTGAACAGCAGTAGAGCCAGGACAGCGCCCTGCATGACCCACTCAGTAGTTCCTTCCAATTTGATGACGAGCCATTGATGATTGCCTTTGAATACAATTTCAACCAACTGTGAATCCATCTTATTTGAAAATGTCAGGAATCACACACACTCACCCCTTCTAATTACTCCTATGTGGGGATAATTTCAATATTAGATAAATCCTTGTACTGGGGGCATAGGGCCATTCATTCTATGAAGCAGGTTCTCTTTTCACATGAAAGTCCACGATCAAAGTAGCGTAGGTAACACAATCTAAGTTTCCACTCTGTGCTGAGAACTTACTTGACAGGAGTTTCAGGGACAGTAGTAACATCCCTTACATCTCATTTTTGTCATGCTGTCTACAACACATTGGATATTTTCAGACGTTACGAGATCACGGTCAACCATGGACAATCCCCTGTGGTGGCGGATTGTCCCGTAACGTCTGGTGAACCACCGGCAGTGAGCAAAATAACGGACGGTAATGTCCTTTACCACCGTCGATTCCTGGCCTGGCCCAGACTCCGGGATGGAATCGGGCGCAGGAGGGCGGGCTGCTGGGGGAGCGCGGGGGGGGCGGGGCTGTGCGGTGCACGTTGTGCTGCGCAGCCCCACTCCCTCCCCAGATTCCCCGCCGGAATCAGACAGCTTGTCTGTTGATGGACCGTTCTGATTCCGGCCAGGAATCAGAAAGGTGATTCCGTGATGGGGCCAATAGGTGCCCCGTCACGTCTGAAATCACCCATTGCCAAACCACTAGACTAGGCAGGTACTGGGACATGAATAATACTCATTTTACTATTACCATGTCCTCCACCCCTTTCTCTCACAATTGTTTGTATAGTTCCTAGCACAGTGGAGACCCTAGTATTTCCTATAAAACAAAAATGAATTAAAGTATTATTCCTGTTACCATTTGTTATACTGGGGCGATCTGGAGTGCTCTTGACAACATGCTTTCTGTAGGAGTCATGCTGATCCATATGAAATCCTAGGAACTGGTTATTAATTCACATGACTGGGCCCATGTTTAATGACCATTATAACTAAAATCTTCTAAAATCTAGGTTCTTAGTTGGGGGAGGCTTATTCTCCAGTGTTTTACATAAACAGAATGGGTACATCCTCCTATGTCCAGTGGAAAAATTGGGAGACAAAAATCTTTCAATAATTAAAATACTGAAAGCTTATATATGCCCGGTCCAGCAGCAGCACTTTTAAGCATGTGCATAATTTTAAACTTCATTAGATGCAATGGGATTACTCATCTGTAAAAGGTGGTTTTTTGGATTGGTCCCTACTGAACTGAATATCTGACTTCTAGTAAAAGCAGTCCATCTTGGATTATACAAATACAATTGATTAAAACAGCAATACATTTTTGAAAATATTAATGCTTTTTTAATATTTGTATTCCTTAGTAAATAATGTGCTGAGGTTTCTTTTTTCATATAGCTTCATTTTTGTACTGACCATTCAGCTTAACATCAAATTCTGAATATTCTTCAGTGTTTTTTATTTGTTATGTAGAATGTATGAAAAACAAAATATTGGTAAGACTACTTAGGAGAGAACAGACATACAAAATTTAATGTCGATTCATGTATCTTTCTTTGTTACGTGGACAACTTATAGGATTTTGATAGCAAAAAGTAAACCTCCTTACACAGGGAAAACACAATTGTGACTAATTGTTCTGGCATCTAGCACAGGAAATGTGTTTAATGGGCTCTTTGTCATATATTATTTAGTTTTTGTCCATGCAAAAATGTACTTGATTTTCTGCCACAGAATTATCTTAAATGAAAATACTGTGTAGTACAGTGTGGAAAATAAAACCATGTGTTTGAAAATACAGAGTAGAAGTTTAAACCTAAAAGAAACATTCTCTTAAAGACCACATGAACATAATGTCATAGGACCACAAATGTGTGTCTAGTAGGAGGGTGACTTTTTTTTTTTTAAAGATTACAAAAGCATTAAGCTTTCTTACTTTTTAAGCTTATAGTAGGGGGTAAGAAAACAGTAGCTAAGTTACTGAAATGTCAATTGAACTGACAGAATTTCAAAGCTGGTAGCATGCCTGAATACCTTTCTAGTTTTTGGAGCTGTTGCTTTAAATCACTTATTAAACCCATAATGTGAAGACTGACAGTGGAATCTCATTACTAGCCCCGTCCCACATTTAAAGATGCTGAATTTAGAGACTCATTAGTGTTTCATTTGTTTTGATTTAATTTAAAAAGATTACAGCAAATCAGAAATTTTAAATGATTTGATTATTAAAATTTAAATTTATTTTTGTTTTGGTATAGCATATGCTATACGTTTAGTTCTAATGAAGCTAAAAAAACTTCATGTCTGGTTTTCAAAACTATGGTATTTTTCTTAATTAAAAAGTCATAGAAGAAGTGCAGTTTCAGTTTTGATTTTTTTCCCTTCAAAATGTCTACAATTAGCAAACACTAACTAATTATCTTCCTTTCACTGCTTCCTCAGCACACCTGGGTGTTCTTCCTAAGGGTGAAAAGAACATTTAACTCACCATGCCCCCTAATTATTGCATTCTCCTCCCAAGTATAAAAGATGAAAGTGATTTACCCTTCAGTCTGATTTCTCTTGAGTGGTCAAAGGTCACTTTGAGATTTATATACTATAGTACTCTCTTTAATAAAAAGCGTGTGACAAAGAAGTTGAGAGGGAATTATTAAGTTAGGCTTACTTTCACATAGAAATATATAGTAGTGTATGAAGAAAGCCATAGAGAACTATGAAAGGTAAGAGAAGAAAGACTTGGAGATTTCTCTAAAGAGGCTCCGAAGGCTCCTACAGTATTGTCTGAAATAAAATTATTACATACCTCTTTTCAGCAAATATGTCAGCCGTCTCCTGAGCATAACTTAATTAGGTGTTCCTTGCTGAGATACTGATAAGTTGTAGGACATTTTGTGTACCTTCATTACTACAAACCTTGCATTTATGCAACCTAAATCACTTTCTCAAATACAAATATATATATATATATATATATTTGTATGTGTATATATATATCAAATACAAATACAAATACAAATATATATATATATATAAATGTATGTATGTATATTTAAATTTGTTAAATCCATTTTATTTTAGTTGCATTGCAATCTTTGAGAAAAATAACACTTATTAAAGTTTAAGGGGCCTAAAAAAGTGATTTGCTCAGTTAGCATATGTTTCTATTTTTCACATTGACCTATTTGTGAAAATTCAGAAATATCCCAGTGCCTGCTAGTTGTTCCCATATACCTACTGTCTGCCCTCCTCTGCAGACTGCTGCAACCAACCTGATTGTAACCAAGCCAAGCACACGCACCTGAGACTTCGCATCCGCTTGAATGTTTGTTGTTTGTTGGTCTTCCTCCCTGTCTCCCCCTCCTTGTCTTTTAGATTGTAAGCCACAGGCAGGGACCGCGTCTATTTCTATGTTCTGTACAGCACCAGGTCACACTACTGGTGCTATATAAATGTTTATTATAATAATAATAATAATAATTAATGTATGTATTTACCTTTACTGTCATGAGTAGTCCCATTGCAATAAATAAGACACTTCTCACAATATTAAAATTAAGCAGTTGTGTAAGTCTATGCTGGGGGCAGGGACCAAGGGTGAAGTGGAGAAGTAGCCTACCAAGGAAGGTAATCAGAGAACCCCCTATCATGCAGATATTCAACAACAAAAATGGAGCAGCAAATACTGACGTTATAAGATGTCAGAAATCAGGGTGTATGATGTAGGTGGATTACTAGCCCCTTCCCACATTTAATTTTGTGGCTCTCAGGGTGTGTGATAATATTCTCATATTAACACTTTTCAAGCTACAAAGAGCTACAAGTAAATTCTCCAGTACAAGTAAATTCTACAGTGCAGGATACTTGAGTAAGCTAGCAGTTTTATGGTGATGAAACATGCAGGGTTGTTAACTCCGCTACGAAGAAGTATTTTAAGAGTACAATCTTATCTTAATGTGCCAGGATTTATATATGCAAAACTGTTCTTAGGCTTATAAATCCACCACACTTAAGCATGAGAATAGAATCCCTAGTCTTTATATAAAGTGTTTTAAAGACATTATAGATTAAAAATACATAGTTTCCTTTTTCCGACCTTTTTTAAAAGTAATGCAAGCCCCATATTTTACACATTCATTTCTAATTTATATATAGGTTTGTTTCAAAAAATACCCATAAGAACTGCTTTGGAGGCTGTACCTTAATAGGTTTGAAAGTTGCAAGAAAAAAGTAAGCACTACTTACCAGGGAGGAGTCAATTTTCCACCATTTGAGTCAAGCTTCCGTTTGAACAAAAACTGTCATTCTTTGCCTTTTTTTGTTTACTTCTCTCGGAAATGTTGACTGAACAATTTTAATCTATTATTTAGGGTACACATTAGATCTAGTCAAGAGAATGAAATGAGAAGTCCCTGATTACATCTCTTGATTGGATGGAAGTTACCAGTCATCCATTTTTATTAGGGAAATGGATGTCACAGAGCTCTGCGTTTTGGCATAAAGATAAGCACTCCAGTTTGACCTTACTAACTTGGTAGGGATTAAGGGTCACACCACCATGAACTGTTCTTGTACTTCTCTTGAGCTACTGTAGCTGGCCACTGTCAGAGACAGGATGCTGGGCTCAATGGACCATGGGTCTGACCCAGTATGGCACTTACGTTCTTATGCCTTTTGCCAATGGCCTCCAGTGAGATGGTTACCTATGCAGAACTCCCATGGTAAAGTGTAAGTGCAGTCTAAAAATGGGATCCTCAGTACCCTGCAGGTAGGAGGCACCCTGCTGCCTTGGGCTGAAACCTCAGATATAAGGAGCTGCCTAACTGAGTCAGATTAATGGTCCATCTTAGCCCAGGATTGTCACAACCTGACACGGCAGCAGGGTTTCAAATTCAGCTCTCCAGGGTCTCTGGCAGAGGCCTCACCCAAGTGTGCTACCAGAGACTCTCCAGGGTCCCCGGCAGAGGCCGCACCAAGGCATGCTATCAGAGATCCTGAATTGGAGATGCTGGCTGATTGAACTTTAGACTTTATACATGCAAAGCATGCACTCTACCACCTGAGCCATGGCTCAGATGTTGCATAGAAGGCCTGCTCAGTGCCCTCCCTTCCCTTGGAGAAGCAGGATGTTGGCATGGCACATGACTATGGATCAGGAGGTAGGATCCAGGCAATGCTGGAGGTTGCTCCTTCACTGGATAGAGCGGCTAGTGTGGCCATCATGTCCATGGGACTTGCCGAATGGCAGCCCAAGCAAGAAACACTGCAAGTCTCTTTCCCCTGATAGTGTATGTCCAAGCTTCTTCTTGCCATGAAAGATAAATCCCACCTTCTCCCTGGGGGTCCTCCTGGACGGCCAACCTTAACACTAGGGTAGATCCCGCCAACGTCCAGTAGGAGGCAGACAATGATTTTTCATCCTTGGGGACTCAGGGATCTACCTTTCCCCAGTTGTTTGTCTGCCTTCAGACTAGTAGGAAGCAGGCTAGCTGCCTCCTGTTTAAAGAAAATCAAGAACCTTGGCAGCAGAAAATACTTCGCTCCAGGTGCCAGGGGTGGAGAAATTCTTCCCCTGTTCACCTTACCTCCCCTGGAGGGGGATACGGAGCAGGATTCCGGGACCTGCCCCTTTCCTACGGGCAGGGGGGTCGCGAAGAGCGGGGGTAGCGCCCGACCTTCGTGGGGGTGCTGACCGGTTCGGGATCACCCGACCCGCTGGGAGCTGGGATCGCACAGCCTCCACCGCGGCAAGCAGCCCGGTCAGGCGGAACCCGGAGCGCCCAATCACCAAACTCAGCGGTCAGGTGAGGAGCGCGTTCCGGAGGGAGTAAGACAAGGCCGGTCGGAAGGGTTATTCCCGACGGCGCCACCCCGGAGTTTTCCCTGTTCTTTTCCCCACTGCGGCAAAGAAGGGAGCGGTTCCCAGCGACAGCGGTTGTTTCAGCGAGGGGGGGGGGAACCCTTCGCTAGAACGCCGTTTTCAAGTCTCCGGGGGGGGGAATTTTACAAGTTCGGACACTAGATGGCGCCGGAGGGCCTAGAAACCTCCCGCCCTTCTTCCCCTCCCCCTTCCCTCCATATTGGAAGGCCGATCTGCCCGGCAACAGAGGGGACGTTGTTAGCGCAGGCGCACCAATCTGGGCGCCAAAATAGCCAGCTCCACCCACTGGGTATCTGCCGAGAGAGGGAAAGGTCTCGAGTTCCCTGTCTCTCAGAGCAGCCAGGCCCGCACTGTTAATTCAGGCAGAGAAAATTAACAATGTCGGCGAGGAAGAGGAGTGCAACAGGGCCAGCGCCAGCAGCGGCAGCAGCGTCAGCCCCGGAGGGGCACGAGGCAGCTGTAAGTCCCCCGCGCCCCGCTCCACCGGCGTCCCCTGCCCCAGCTCCCCAGGACCCTCACATGCAGGTCCTGCAACAAATCCTCAGGGAGCTGCAGCGAAAACGCTCTCCCCAGAGGTCGGAGAGACCCATTTACAAGGGAGGCTCCAAAGGGGCTGGGAAGGGAAAGAACCCCAGGCCCAAACGACCCCGCAGGTCAACGAGACCCCTGGATTCCCCAGCCTCGGATGAGGAAAATTCAGAGGAGGTGAGATCTGTCTCCTCCTCGGATGAGGGGGGGCACAGAAGAAAGCAGCCCTCCAAACCCAGCAGGGAGGTCGCTTCCCCCGTGCGTGCAGAAGGGGAGGAGGTTGATGATATTCAAAGTGGGGAAGGGGACGATGAGGAGCTGGAATCCGGAGAGGAATCAGTGGATTCCCCCCCCCCCAAGAAGGGGAAGTAGAGGAGCCGGAATTTGAAGCCTCAAAGGACCCTGATAAGCAATTCCCTTTTAAATACAGGGATCTAATCTACGAACAGCTAATTAGAGCCCTGAAAATTCAACAAAAGAAGGAGAAACAGGACTCCTCAGACGAAGAGGAGGGGGCAAGGGAATACATCCCTAGGGCTAGGGATAGAGACAGGGGGATGTTGCTGGACAAAGCTTATGAAAAAATCATAAAACAAGAATGGCAACAACCCAACAGGCTGTTCAAATTGAATAAAACACAGCAATCCCTGTACTCCCTATCAAATAAGAAAAAGGCACTATTTGCAGTACCAAAAGTAGATGCTGCTGCAGCCTCGCTAGCTAGAAACTCCGTATTCCCGACGGAGGGAGAATGCTTTCCGCGCGACCCCACGGATAAAGGGATTGAATGTAACCTCAGAAGGAATTTTGAGGAATCAGCGGCAGTTTTAAAGATGGCAGTGCTAACATCTTATTTTTCCAGGGCACTCATGACCTGGATCAAAAGAGCCAAAGGTCCAAAAGTCTCACTGAAGATGACTAGAATTCTATCTACGAGAATTCAGCTGGCATATGCGTTTATCGCCGATTCATCCACGGACATGATGCGCTGGACAGCGAGATCCATGGCTTCGAATGTGGCAGCACGACGTCGCCTCTGGCTTCGTTCGTGGAAAGGAGACCCTGCAGCAAAGAACACCTTGGTCAGCGGCTCATTCCAGGGATCTAAACTCTTCGGAGTATGCCTCGACAAAGTACTCTCAGACGCAGCGGACAAATCCAAAAAACAAACACTACAAAGCGTAGGAATCACGAAGAGGAATTTTCGTCCCTATAACGCACGACAGAACCAGGGAAACCCCAGGCGCCCCTTTTTCCCCAACAAGGGACATCAAAGCAGATATAGAAGCAGATGGAATAAGCAGAAGGGAGCTAATCCCAGAAATAGACAACACCAGGGACAGGGACGCAGCAAGTCAGAGGCATGACTACCAGTCCTCCTTGGAACCCCACAAGCTAGGGGGCAGACTCCAGGACTTCGCACAGAAGTGGACACATACCGTACAAGACGCCTGGGTCACTCAAACGATACAAAGGGGATACTCCATAGAATTTGAACGCTCCCCTTTCAGCTTCTTTTCGGCTTCACCAAGGTCAAAAAATCCTCAAAAACACGAGGCAATGACCACGGAAATCAAGAGGCTTCTCTCAATCGAAGCCATCGAACGAGTCCCTCCGAACGAACAGGGCACGGGACTATATTCACTTCTGTTCCTAGTCCCGAAGAAACAGAACGAGTGGAGAGCAGTGCTCGATTTGAAGAGACTGAACAAATTCATTCGAACCAAAAAATTCAAAATGGAGACTCTACAGTCCATCAGGATAGCCATAAACAGACAAGAATGGCTGACGTCACTCGACCTCAAGGAGGCCTACTTACACGTTCCTATATTGCCAAACCACAGGAAATGGCTGAGGTTCAGATACGAGAACCTGCACTGGCAATACAAGGCTCTCCCTTTTGGTTTATCAACAGCACCCAGGACGTTCACGAAAATCTTGATTCCCCTCATCGCGAACCTGCGAAAGGAGGGGATCAAGATTCATCCTTACTTGGACGATATATTAATAAGAGCACCGACGTACGACCAAGCACTGAGGAATACGACCAGGGTGATATCCTACCTCCAAGATCATGGGTTTGTAATAAACTTCAAGAAGAGTCATCTGAGCCCATCCCAGTCTCTCGAACACCTGGGAGTAGTAATAGACACCAGATCATACGAGATTTGCCTCAGCACGCAGAGACGCCAGAATCTAATAGACCTGATCCAGCGGGTGGTATCAAAAAACAAGTCCCGACTAAAGGAACTAGCCAGTCTCCTGGGCAGCATGATCTCATGTAGGAACATTGTGAGATGGGCCAGATTTCACACCAGGCCCCTTCAGCAACTCTTGAGATCTTGGCAGGACCCCCTCACACAGGGGGACAACCCCTGGGTGGTAGTGCCGAGAATAGTCAAAGCATCCTTCCGATGGTGGTCTCTCAAGGGGAGGCTCAGCACGGGGACCCCCTTGATGGACCCAGAGGGGGTGACGGTAACAACAGACGCGAGCCTCCAAGGATGGGGGGCACACGCTCAAAACAGAGCGGTTCAAGGAAAATGGCTGAAGTGGGAAAGAGCCACCACATAAATTGGCTCGAACTAAGAGCAACATATCTGGCTCTGAGGGACCTAGCCCCGCTGATCAAGGGAAGGCACATAACTGTCTACACAGACAACAACGTAGCAAAAGCGTACATAAACAATCAAGGAGGATCGAGATTGTCGGCACTCCATCAACAAGCATCGCTACTGATCCGATGGGCGGAAACGAACCTGAAGTCCTTAAGAGCCATACATATACCAGGGATAAAGAACACCCAAGCCGACTGGCTCAGCCGCAAGACGCTGGATCCGGGAGAATGGACGTTACATCCATCGACTTTCCAAGAAATAGTCAGGGAATTCGGGATGCCGGTGATGGACCTCTTCGCATCCCCAATCAACACAAAAACAAGAAGGTTCATGACCAGATTTCCCCATCCTCTGTCAGAAGACTTCGACGCCCTGAACCGGAGGTGGCCGCAAGGACTCCTATACGCTTTTCCACCGTTCCCTCTGATCCACAGGACAATAGCAAAAGCCAAGAGGGAGGGAGCAGAGATGATCATAGTGACTCCATATTGGCCACGACGTCCGTGGTTTTCAGATCTGCTAGATCTAACAACGGACACACCACTCAGCCTCACCTACAGACAGGACATGCTAACTCAGGGGCCTGTCAGTCACACGGACCCCATAGGCTTAAAACTAACAGCCTGGAAATTGAGAGGGAAGCCTTCAGAAAACTAGGCTACTCTCAACAGGTCTTAAACACCATGCTTCAGGCTAGGCGTCCGGCAACCAAACGTATTTATCAAAGCACATGGGCTTGTTTTGCGGGATGGTGCCAGGAGAGAGGCTTGCGACCAGACAAGGCCTCTGTTAGAGTAATTTTGGAGTTTCTTCAGACGGGCCTGGATAGGGGCTTAAAGCCCAATACACTACAAAGACAGGTGGCCGCTATAGGGAGTGTGATAGGTACAGTGAGGGGGGAAAGGATCTCCAGACACCCTCACATTGTACGTTTCCTTAGAGCAGCTAGACTCATCTCTCCACCCGTGAGTCACCGTTTCCCCTCCTGGGATTTAAATCTGCTCCTCAACACTTTGACAGACATACCCTTTGAACCTCTTGAAGAGGTATCTTTATTCTACCTATCTCTAAAAATAGACTTCCTGATAGGTATCACGACGGCTAGGAGAATTTCTGAGCTGGGGGCCCTATCAATAGAACCTCACCTTTGCGTGTTTAGGGAATCGTCAGTTTCTCTCAGACTTGACCCTTCCTTCCTTACTAAAGTGAACTCCTTATTTCACAGGGAACAGGAAGTAATTCTTCCCTCTTTCTGCCCAAATCCTTCCCATAAAAAAGAAAAGATCTGGCATACCCTGGACGTTTCCAGGGCCCTAAAAATTTACTTGAAACGAACAGCGCCGTTCCGAAGATCTACGGCCCTGTTTGTCTCTTACGGGGTACAGAATAGGGGAAGGAAGGCGTCAAAGTCAGTCATTGCCCGATGGCTGACTCTGTGCATCAAGGAAGCATATAGGGCTAAAGGAAAGGTTCCTCCGGAAGGGATTTTTGCCCATTCCTTAAGAGGGGCAGCAACCACACAAGCTTTCAGGAATGCCGCTCCTTATGGAGAGATCTGTAGGGCGGCTACATGGGCCTCGTTGCATTCTTTTACGAGGCACTATAAACTCCCTCTCCATGAGTCAGCTGAAGCAGCTTTTGGGAGAAGGGTCTTACAGGCTGTTCTGTAAGGGTTGTAGAGGTCAGGCCTTAAGACTCTTCATTGATCCCTTCCCATAATACTGAGAGTGAATATAAGTGGGAGGGACACCGCTTGGGGAAGTCCCTAGTGTTATGGTTGGCCGTCCAGGAGGACCCCCAGGGAGAAAGGAAAATTGGGCACTTACCTCCTGAATTTTCCTTCTGCTGGGGGTCCTCCTGGACGGCCAAAACCCACCCGGAATGAAGAGTAATTCTGGGGGGAACAGATTGGAGGAATCTGGAGTTTTTTACGTTTGTATTGCCAGTTGCCTAGACTGTCAGGCATAAGAGGTGTACAGAGAATCTATTATTCTCATAAAGCATAGTATTCATTGATGTTTTCATATTATTCTCATAATTCTGTTGACAATGCATTAGTTATTTTTCGTTAATAGCAAGTTCTTAGACAGTTCAAAAGGCTGAAATACTCTGGGGAAAGGAAGATCCCTGAGTCCCCAAGCATGAAAAATCATTGTCTGCCTCCTACTGGACGTTGGCGGGATCTACCCTAGTGTTAAGGTTGGCCGTCCAGGAGGACCCCCAGCAGAAGGAAAATTCAGGAGGTAAGTGCCCAATTTTCCTAACTGTTCAAGAATAAGCTTGCTTCTCAGGACTCTTTCCACTCTCATTCTGCTCATCAGGACTACCTGCTAGATCAGAGTATAGCATCCTAGAGTGAGCTTGGTAGTCCTGCATAGCTCCTGGTATGTATGTATATATGAATTTAGATTTGTATTCTGACCTTCCCCAAAGTCTTTGACGTGTTTTACAGCATAAAAACATATACAAATAAAACCCAGTAAAAAATCAAATTATAGAATCGCAAATAAAATCACTCCCGTCCATCCCCTCCAAAGCCTATCCCCTCTCATTTAAAAGTCTGGCCAAAAGATTAGGTCCTACATTGCCTCTGAAAAATGCTCCGGTGTACCTACAGGAAGATGGAGTTCCAAAGCCATGGAGTGGCCATCAAGAATGCCTCTCTGTGCGCCCTTACCATATGGACTTGGTGCAATGATGGCGCATGCAAGAGGGCACCCCCGGCTGACCTTAGGGATCATGATGGAACATAAGGGAGAAGGTGGTCTTTTAGATATGTAGGACCAAAGCTGTTCAGGGCATTATAGGTCAAAACAACACTTTGAATTGTGCCTGGAAAGCTAGTGGAGGCTAGTAAAGACTTTGAAGCACTACTGTAATGTATCCCTGGCAATTTATCCCCATCAGCACCAGCTGCAGTCCCCGGACAATTTTTAAGGGCAGCCCCACATGCAGCATATTGCTGTAGTTTAATCTTGAGGTTATGAAAGCATGGATGATGATAGCCAGGTCCAAACTGGATAGAAAAGGTTGCTGTCTTCTCACTAGATGGAGTTGGTGGGAAGCGCTCCTGACCACTGTGGCCCACCAACTCCATCTGGTGAGAAGACTGCAACCTTTTTAATCCAATTTGGACCTGGCTACCATCATTCATGTTTTCATAACCTCAAGATTAAACAACTGCAATATGCTGCAAATTGGATAGAAAAGATTGCAGTCTTCCCACCGGATGGAGTTGGTGGGAAGCGCTCCTGGCCATTGGTTCAACCTGATGTTCGAGGTGCAACAGAAGCACCTCAGGGCTGTGAACCTAAGTAACCAGAGGAGACTGGATCCCCTCAATAATTGGTGTCCCTAATTGCCCTGATTGCAGGGCTGACCTACCATCATTACTTCAGTCTTGTCTGGATTCAGCTTCAATAGCCTCACCTGCATCCAGTACCCAATGGCAGGTAAGCACTAAGCACCAAGACTGTGTGACCTTGGTCACATGAAAAAGAGAGAGAAAACTGGGAGTCATAAGCATACTGATGGCACTCCACCCCAAATCTACACACATGCTTGCCTAGCAACCTCAAGTACACATTAAACAAGAGGGGAGATGGAATGAAACACCGCGAGACCCCACAGTGAAGGTCCTGTTATGAATACAAGCAATCGCCCATTGCCACCTGCTGGGACCTCCCCAACAGGAATGAATGGAATAAATTAAGAGCAGCCATATGAACCCTTGCCAGATCCTGCAGTTGCCTCAGCAACACCTCATGATCAATTGTGTCAAAGGCCGTTGAAAGGTTCAACAAGGTTAACAGGGTACAACTTCCCGTGTCGCTCTCCAGGTGAAGATAATTGATCAAGACTACAAGTACAATCTTGGCTTGGATGCCGGCGGAGACGGTGTCTGCCCTCTCTGTGTGCAGCCTGTCCACCTACACGGCCTGTCTGATGGAGGGGGCTCTGGCCTGGCTGTTTCCTACTTTGCCAGCGTGCACGGGGCCTGTGGCTAACAGCGTTCTCGTGGGGCGATCTACCGCCGCCTGTTGGAGCTTGGCCACCTTCTGTGGCCCCCTGCTGCTGACTATGGCTTGCCTGAGCCCACCAAGGTGGAGCTGGAGGCGCTGGCTGGAGTGTGGTCCTGCTTGAATGTGCAGGTGGGGCTGGCCATACAGGATCCCTTCGGGGTGTACTACCTGGTTGCCCACCACATGTCTGCGCTGGGGTACCATCGGGGCATGCTCCAGTGACCCCACTTTGTGCACCTGGCGGGCCACCTGGCCCTGGGCCCCTTCGTGACCCCCTGCAGCTGGCTGTGAGGCCCCCTTTGCCTTCCAAGCCCTGGATGCTGTCCCCGCAGTGTGCTCCTGCCTCCGGCCTGACGTCTTGGATCTCTGCCCGCTTCCTCCTTGATGTCCCGGGCTTGCTGCTGTGCTGGCTGCTTCCTTGGTTCCTGTTCCACAGCCCCTGCCTGTGTCTCTCGGCCCCCTCCGCAGGCTCCCCCCCTCCGCCTTTGGACCTGGTGTGCCCCTCTGTGGCATCTGTCCCCTCCCCAGGGACTGTGTCCTGCTCTCCGGCCCTCCTCCCGGCACCCTGGGTGTCTCTGTCCTCCTTCGCCCGGCCGCCCACCCTCCTGTGCCTGTGCCCCCCCCCGTGCCCCCGAGGTTGATTGTGTGTCATTGGGGTTTTGGGCCCCCCGGACCGTGCCTCCCTACATCCTTGCTGTGGATCGCCAGCTCGGCTCTCCAGCTCCGGCTCACCTCCATCCTGTTCATCGCACCCTCGCTGACGTGTGTATATATATGTATTTATATACATATGTGTATATACAGTTACATTGCCTGTTTTATTTTGAAATAAACAATGTTTTAAAAAAAGAGATTGGCACTACTATTCAAGTTTTTTTTATTATTACTATTTTTAAAAAATCAACAAAGTAAAAAAACTTTCAACATATAAGAATATAATGTTAAAATAAAAATATAGAAAAATATTAACTGTATTAATAAAATATTTTAAAATTCCCCTTTTTGGGTGGTGAAAACTATATACAAAGATTGCAACTATTACTGATTTTTCCAAAATAAAACCTTCATCTGGGATTAAAATTACAAAGGGTTCATTAACCCCCTCTTGGTTATCAGATCATCACAACAAGAGCACGTCTGAAATTACCCATTGTGGAAGTTACACTCACCCCAAGGATCTAGTATTATAGATTATTTCCTGGTGTCTGAATTGTTTTTTCAGAATATTCTTGATTTTTCTGTGATCCCTAGATTTGAAACAAATCACCTGCCTATAGCATTGTTTATCTTCGATCCCCAGGCGACGCAAGGACAGGGGTCGGGGCAGGAAGGGAAGGCCATAGTGCCGGTTCGTGTTAAGTGGTCAGAGGACCTCAGAGCACGGTTCGAGGAGTTTACTAGAAGGGATGAGGTGATGGAGTGTGTGGAAAGGATTAAGGATGGGAGGGGGGGACATTTAGCAGCTTTTGAGGGCCTTATGGCCCTCTTGTCCCCCCTGGTTGTGGGGAATAAAACCATCGTTCCTTCCAGGCCTAAGATGTTCTCCTGGTTCGACCAAGAGTGTCGGGATAAGAGAGCAAAGCTGAGACGCTTAGCAAGACGTGTAAAGAGGGACTCTTCTTGGCCAGTGAGGATGGCCTTACAATCTCTGAGGCGAGATTATAGATGCTTGATTTCCTCTAAGAAGCTGGCAGCACAAAAGAAGGGGTGGGAGGGATTACAGAGGGCTGTTTTACAAAATAATCATAAAGCCTTTTGGGATCTTATCCGTTTGGGTAGGACGCAAAGGCAGGAGGTCCGTATCTCTCCTGTAGTATGGATTGAGTTTTACTCATCTATATATTCAGGCCCATTGGTGGAGGTGACTTGTCAATCCTGTGCCGATAATTTGCCAGCCTGGCCCCCAGTATCTAGGGAAGAGGTAATCGTGTTTATTTCCAAACTTCGGACCGGGAAGGCCCCGGGAGAAGACTTCATCCCCCCAGAATTGCTGAAATGTCAGCCAGATTGGTGGGCAGATTTTCTAGCCCCCCTTTTTTCTGCCATCAATGAAGATGGAGAGCTGCCGAGGGCATGGTTAGGGGGAATAATAGTGCCAATCTTTAAGAAAGGGGATCCCTCCTTGCCCAATAATTACCGCCCCATCTGCCTGCTGAGTGTAGTGGGGAAACTCTATGCAAGGTTTTTGCTGGAAAAGGTGCAGCTTTGGTTAAATGAGTCGGGTCACTTGGAATTAGAACAAATAGGATTCCAAGGGGGGAAATCTACGCTAGACCAGATAGCCACTCTGTCCTCGTTAGCCGGGAAGTATGTAACTCACCAAGGCAAGTTTTTTTGGGGGTTCATGGACTTGAGTATGGCATTTGATTCTGTCAACAGAGAGAGATTATGGATTAAACTAAGAAATACCTCTATGGACCCCCGCCTGATCTTTCTTCTGATAAAGGTCCATACTAACAATTCGATCAGAGTTCGCTCTCAAGACCACCTATTAACAGAGACAATCCCTGTTTTTTCTGGGGTTAGACAGGGCTGCTTGTTAGCCCCAATGTTGTTTAATTTGTTTCTTAACGATATGATCCCCTTTTTGAAGGAGATTGACACGCACGCCCCTAAGATCGGCACCAGGAGGGTTTCGGCCCTCCTGTATGCTGATGATACAGTCCTACTATCTCAGACCTTGGTAGGACTGAGGAGGGCGTTGCAGGGTTTTGGAGAATACTGTGCAAGGGAGGGTCTGCAAATTAATTATAACAAGTCCAAGGTTATGGTAATGGGGGAACATGGCCCCCGAAAGAATCATCAATGGAGGATTGACTCCAATTTAATTGAACAAGTTAAAACTTATAAGTATTTGGGGGTCATATTCGCTTCCTCTCTGAGTTGGGTTCCCCACATGGAGGCTGTTAAACTGCAGGCCAGGAGATCTACAGCTGCTATCCTTGGTTATTTTTTTCATCAGGGGGGAAGATTGGTTTTGCCGGCTTTACGGCTTTTCAGAGCCAAAGTCATCCCACAATGTTTATATGCCTTTCCGGTGTGGGGTGTGGCTTTCCTCTCAGAGTTGGAGGCCATCCAGAACCATCTGCTTCGAGTTATACTGGGACTTCCTAGGGGCACGCCCCAGGTGCTTCTCCGGTTGGAAACATTCAGTCCGACCATGCGATCAAGGGCAAAACTGTCTTTCCTTAAATATTGGGTCAAGGTTTATCTTTTCCCTACCCAAAATAATTCCTTGTTGGCTATGTTGCTGACTGATGGAGGGCTTAGCCTCTGGGTCGACCAGGTTGAGATGGCGTTGAACCACTTGGGGTATTCTAGTGAATCCTTGAGGGGAATTGGCTTACTAGGTTCCCTATCTCTTATACGGAGGCGCCTGGAAGATCAAGAATTACAATATGAGAGTGCTCTTTTAGCCTCCCAGGGAATTGCACCTGAATACCCCCTGGCTGACTCCTCGTGCCCGATGGCCAGTTATTTATTCTCCTGGCTTGACCCGGCATGTAGATGGGTGTACACACGGTTCAGGTGCAATTCTTTTCCTTCGTCCCTGGTAGAGGGGCGTTATAGAGGCATCCCGAAGCATGAAAGAATATGCCAGCTTTGTGAGTTATATGAACCTGATACATGTGCTCACCTTTTCTTCTATTGCACTGCCCTGGAGGCACCCAGACGGGAGCTTTTGGAGCAGTATTGTTTAGGTCATCGGAACCCGGGTATGTTGTTAAAGACCCTTTTGGACTATAAGGATACGGTAATGGCAAGGGCTGTGGCCAGGTTCTGTCAGATTTACCTCCGGATTAGAGAGGCTTGTATGAGATCTCCCATTCTTAGCGGTAACCCTAGTGGATGAGGTCCAGGAGGGGAAGGGGGTCTTATGTTTATGGTTATGTTTATGTTATATGTTTATATTTTGTGTTTGCGTTTTATGTTTTATGTTTTACGTAATCTATGTTATCTGTTTGACCTTTAGGTTTTGCTATGGTGTAATGGATTGTACTGGTGATGGGTTGGTGTGGTTGTATTATTACTGTTATTATTATTGTCATGTCTAGTTATGTAACCCCCAAGCACTGTTGGCTTTTGTTGGTTCTTGTTTTATATTTTTGTTTTATATTGTATTAGCCTTGGCTAACAATAAATCTATTTTATTATTATTATATTAGAATATGGGTGGATGTCCCAGTGGGTCAGTCATGTCATGTCATGTGCAGGGCTGGGCAGGACAGGAGTGGGGGGGGAGGCAGTGAGCGTGGGGCAGATAAGGTGGAGTTAACTCTGGGGTCAGGGAAGGTGGGGGCACGTAAGGACAGGTGGGGCCAGGGCAGTCAGTGACGGCGTCGGCGAGTGAGCGTAACACTGGCGGCGCTATGGCCCGGGTGCATAATAGGACTCACATCGCCTGGTCTCGGCTACTTAGTCTTGGGTTAATGTAATAACTAAGCATATTTTTTTGGCATACAAAGTATGCCATGAACAACACAACACAGCAATAATTTTATGATTAACATACAATAACAGTAATGTAAAAGTAGAAAAAAAATTTTTAAGTGACATGGAACAGTGGGGATTCGAACCTGCGGAATGACAGCTTCAAACTGTACAGCAAGCAGGAACTTTAACAACGATGCCACCATGCCCTATTGGTTTTGCAGGAGTCGAGAGATACTCCGACAAAGTTCTGTTGTTCTTCTGACTTCTTCTAGACTGAGGAAGTGCGGAATGAGGATTGTAATTGTAACAAACTCTTCTGCATGGACTTCATTCCTTCAGCTTTCCGTACCGGTCCAATGATGTCTAAAAAATGACTCAGTCAGCCAATATACGTCACCTTAAACTCCCACCAGGAGTTTTGCTCCAAAAACTATAGTATGGAGGTCAATTTACGTTTACATAAAAGATCAATTTACCATTAAATAAAAACACCGTTCCTTGAACTCCCACCCAGACCATGTGCATGCATGTATGTATTTGAGAAGAATGGGCAGTGATTGTGGCACAGAGAGAGACACAACACCAGCAGTCAGCACAGCACACACATGCGCAGCAGCGCTGCATACTCCCTTGGCGGAACCGCGATAAATGCTCATGACCGTCTCTCATATATTAAATTGGCGGAAGACGGAAAAAGGCCGCCGATTGTATGCGACAACGGTGACAATCGGAAAAAAACAGTAAAGCACATAAATGCAGCATCTGCGGATTCTTGTAGCGGCAAATGCAGAATCACGGAGGTACCGGGCGGAATTCCGCGGGGCGCAACGTGGGATGCTGAGGTTTAGGAATGGAATTGTGGCGCAGTAGAAGCTCCTGCCACATCACCTCTACTCAGTACCCTACTCCCAGGACCTTATCAGGCTCAAATTGGGAGTCCTGGAAGCTGTCAGTTAGAAGGATCTCCTTCACATGACCCAGTGTTGTATCAGAAGCCACTGTAACTTTGAACCTGTTGGCCTAGAAGTTGAATACAATCATACAGTTGGAAGTGACCTTAGAGGTCATCTAGTCCAACTCCCTGCTCAATGCAGGAAATCCGCAGCTACAGTATCCCTGACAGATGGCCGTCCAGCCTCTGGTGAAAACCTCCAGCAAAGGAGAGCCCACAACCTCCCTAGACAATTTGTTCCACTGCGGAATTGCTCTTACCGTTAGGAAGTTAGTCCTAATGTTTAATCGAAATCTGCTTTCTTTTAATTTGAGCCCATTATTTCTAGTCTTGCCTACAGAGAACAAGTCTTTGCCACCCTCTCTCTGACAGGCCTTCAGGTAGTGAAACACCACTAACATGTCTCCCCTTATCCTTCTCTTCTCTAGGCTAAACAAACCCAGCTCCTTCAACCTTTCCTCAAGTTTCCAGATCTCTGACCATCTTTGTCATCCTCCTCTGAACCCATTCCAATTTGTCAGTGTCCTCCCTAAAGTGCGGTGCCCAGAACTGGACACAGTACTCCAGATGAGGTCTGACCACCACAGAATAGAGTGGAACTATTACTTCTCGTGAATTGGAAACAATGCTCCTGTTAATGCAGCCTACAGTTGCATTAGCCTTTTTTGCAGCTGCATAACACTGCTGATTCATATTTGTGATCATCTACCATCCCCAGATCCTTTCACATGTATTGCTGCTAAGTCAGGTATCCCCCCATCCTGTATTTGTACTTTTGACTTTTTCTTACCTAAATGCAGAACTTTACATGTATCTCTGTTGAACTTCATTTTATTAGTCTCAGCCCAGTTTTCCAACTTATCAAGATCATTTTGAATTTTATTTCTGTTTTCTAAGGTGTTAGCAATCTCTCCCAGTTTTGTGTCATCTGCAAATTTAATAAGCATTTCCCTGTACTCACTCATCCAAGTCATTAATAAAGATGTTGAACAGTACTGGGCCCAGGATAGAGCCCTGCAGCACTCCACTCAACACCTCCCTCCAGACTGGTGAGGACCAATTGATGAACACTCTTTAAGTACAGTTCTTTAAACAGCTGTAAATCCACCTAATGGTATTATCATCTAGCCCACATTTTACCAGCTTGTCAACAAGGATATCATGGGGGACTTTGATGAATGCTTTGCTGAAATCGGGATATATTATGCCCATGGCATACCCATGATCCACTAAACTAGTAACTCAATCAAAAAAGGAGATAAGATTAGTCTGGCATGACTTATTCTTGACAAATCCATGCTGGCTTCTAGTAATCACTGCATTGTTTTTAGATGCTCACAGACTGACTGCTTTATAGTATCTTTCCAGGTATCAATGTCAGGCTGGACCACCCCATCCTCTCCCCTGTCCCACCCCAACCCCTTCTTTCTCCCTGGAAGGAAACTGGACAGGATCCAAATAAAAAAAAACAAAAATACAAAAACCAGCCACCGGCCAGATTAATTGAGGGTGGGGAGAAGTGAGATTTTTGTGTTCTGCTTTAATTCATCATTGAGATTTCAGGGTGCATATTTGATTTTTAAATTTATTTTATATAAAAATTTTATCCCGCCCCTCCTGCCCATAGGGCAGCCCGGGGCAGCGAACAACAGTATAGCAATAAAACCATTTAAAACAGTTAAAAATTTACAAATTGCAGGGAAAGAGATCCTGCCCCCCCTGATCTCAATTTTGAAGTCTAATAGGTGAGGTGATTTATGCAAGGTTGTAGAGGAAGTCAGTATCAGAGCTAAGATTAGAACTCCAGGTTCCCTATCTCATGTTTTTGACACTAGACCACACCTTATTTGTTGGTCTTTAAGCATGTCATTGTTTTTAATTGTATGAACACTTGATAGTTAAATATGTGCTTTCATGGAAGGAATAAAAAAAACCCAACCAACTAACCTTTATTTTGACTTTGTTGGGTAGACATTATGGAGTAGAGCTGATTAGAGTATTATGTTTAGTGAATCTCTTTCAAGAGGTTAGTGTAGTTTTTACTGAGGGCTATGACTTCTATGGGTAATTTCAGACGTTACAGACCTCCCTTTTACCACAGTCAATCGCCTGTGGTGGAGGAGGGTCCGTAACATCTGAAGGCGTTGCCGCCAGAGGTTCACCCCAGTGAACCTCTGTTGGGAATCCGAATAACCACAATTCTGGAGGGGAGGCAGCTGGGAAGGCCAGGACTGGGAAGGAGGGTGGGGTGTGGGCTCCCTGGCCAAGGCCCTGGGAATCCTCCCCACCTTATCCACTCTGCTGCATCCACTCTGCTGTCCCTCCCCCTTGCAGGTAACCATCTTGTACAAAGAGGAGCTGCCCCTGAGGGCGTGTAAGGACTGGGAAGGAGGGTGGGGTGTGGGCTCCCTGGCCAAGACCCTGGGAATCCTCCCCACCTGCATCCACTCTGCTGCAGCCACTCTGCTGTCCCTCCCCCTTGCAGGTAACCATCTTGTACAAAGGGGAGCTTCCAAAGGACGAAGTGCTGCTGGCGGGCCGTTAGTGGATGGAGGTGGCGGAGGTGGCTACCAGGGATATTATCATTCTTGCAGAGCACCCCTGCACGGTGACAGAGGTTGGGACGTTGCCCCGCCCCCCTTCCCCCTACGTGGGAGGGAGTGGGGGGTGAAGATATTGATTGACCAACGGAGGAGTGGGGTGGGGTCCTGTGTTTTCTGGTGTGGGGAATTTTAATATCAGAGGGGTGGAATTTTGGGGGTTGGGGTTTGGTGTTGGGGGTTGCTGACCTCCCTGTGGTGGCAGGAAAGGGAGGTTAGAGGGTGGTGTGGAGGGGAACCCCTGGTGTGACCAGGGGAGTCCTCCGTGGGGGGAGGGTTGCCTGCCGGTGGCAGAGGCGGGG
>QEPC01008742.1:791376-827908 GCA_003113815.1 Sphenodon punctatus
AAATTCTTGCCACGTTGGAAGTAGAGTACCGAAGTAATACTAGACAGGGAGGCGCGTGCCGTCCTAGCTTTAGTGTTGCCCCCAACCTGCAAAGGAAGAGGATTGGAGCTGAAAGACCAAGGCAAAGTGTGGGTGCATGGAGCCTAAGTTGTAAGCGAGCACAGTATGCGAAACCATACAACATGTTTATTGCTTACATGGTGTGGAAGTTAAGGCGGGAGCCTTAACACACAATTTCTAGGTTTGTTAAAGTTTGCCTGGTATGAATCTGCCTTAACTAAGTATGTACAACTGTATTGATTGTAGATGTATTTTGGCGATGCAGTTGTTGCATTGATTCTGTTTCATCAGGTGATTTCAGACATTACACGGTCCCAATTCACCACAGTGGATTCCCGGCGGGGGTGAACAGATCAACCACCCCCCATCGTCAATAAAAGCCCTGAACAGGCATGATGGGACCGGGACCACAGCAGGGAATCAGACCACCGGACCATGGCCCAGGGCAGCACAACAGACATTACACCGATCCCGGGCCGGGCCGTGGTCAAAGCACCCGGAAGGCACCGGGGCGGCGTGTTCCAGCTGCTGTCGTGTGCCCTTTAAATCTCCCTCCCCGGTCTGTGTTGTTGCTGGTTGCCTGGCAGCGACGCTGCATGCTTTGTCCCCGGCTGGGAATCAATTTCTTTGGTTCCGGCCGGTGGTTGCCGTTCAGACATTTCTTTTTGTTGTTTCCCTTTGGGAATCTCTTTGACCACGCTTTCGGAGATTGTCCTGCTGGGAGCTCCGGAAGCGTGGTTGATTTTGACCCCATGTGGGTATTGACTGTGGTGAACATCTGGCAGCCTCCGAACAGACATGCAGGGCGCTTTGGCCCCGCCGCGGAATTGACCATGATTTGCTTTGGTTGAGCATGATCCCATAATGTCTGAAATCACCCATCGTGGGATCACAGATTACAGTGGTAGCTTGGGTTGCTAACTGTTTGCAAATTTACTAGACCGTGAACAGGGTTGTTTACACATTGCTGCAAGAAAAAAAAAAGTTGCAAGTATCAGTAATTTTAAAATGTTCTAGCTGGCAGTCCTGTAGCTTGCAAACAGTGGTTATTACAAAACTATTAGGTACTCTGACCAGCTAGTCTTTGGCTTTGTTACATTTAGGTTGAGTTTTGAAAGGCTTACTTTAAAGACAAGCTCACTTTCAGTGGTTCCAGAAGCAGGGATCTCATGAGAATCCCAGGATGTTTGAAAAGAAAGCCTCCATCTCAGCTGCTGACATGGCAAATCATGGAAAGATTCTGTTTCTTTCCCTCTTCAGAGTAGTGTGAGAAATTCTTTCACACCCGGTCTTCCTACTCAGAGGATACAAGGGTAAGGCAGCATCTATTGGTGCTTTCCATAGCTGAGCACAGGATATTCTACTTTCAGTTTGTATTAGAGAAAGAACATAAGTCCTAGTGGTCCAGCCTTTCTATTTGAAATCATATAACACCCAAGTTAGTTTCTTTATTTCACACATTCCTGCTTTTCTAGACAGCAAGGTCTAATCTTTGCCAGTAGTATAATAAATGTAGCTGCTATGTTTAAATATTTGAGGGTTGCTCAAGTTACTATAGCTATGAGGGAGCCATATGTATCCCTAGATAGATAATACAATTTCTGTGACTTGTGCTTTAAAAACTGTCTTGCCAAGTAACCTATTTCATATACACTGGCTTAGAATAGAAAAGGGCATTGCTAAACTTCATCAGTGGTGCACTGGGACTTTCTAATTCCATACTTTTTCTTATTCCTAATGAGAGAGCTCCCAACTGATCTTGAGCATTGTTCTTCAAGCAATTTCCACCCTGATATGCAAAAGAAATAAAAGGAATAAAGACTGAGATTCATTAAGAGATGTAGGAAATCCATGCAGAATATTAATTTTGGAGTGCGGCTGTCTTATATTGACTATTACAAGAACGCTTTTGATAACACATCAGTCTTTTAATTTTTCTTCTATAATTTCTTTGGGCAAGGACAGATCTACATTTTTTCTACATAAATAGCTTTCTTAATCCCTAGGTAGGGATTCAAACAGAGCATAGTTTAGCTGTACTTGATTTAAATTATTCAGAGCTAACAGAGATATTTTTATTACTATTATTGAATGTCTTCACTGATGTCACAAACACTGTGGACCTTGATCTAACTCTTAATGATTGTGTGTTTTTTCATACTATATTTTACTGCATATTTCACTACTATATCTACTCTGTATCTGTGATAGGTTTCTGCAGTTTTACTGCTGAAATGAAAACACCTGTAATCTAAGTACATTTGTTTAATTGAATTACTCTCTGTGATTATAATAAAACAGGGAATCTCAAACTTTCTTGTACGATGGACCACACTTATTTTTAAACAACCCCCTTCCTAGACTTGTACAGATCATTCCCTTTGCATTCCGAATAGCACAATACTCTTTTGACAATGATTGAAATTCTTTTCTTTCAAAATAATACCATAAAGGTAATGATAGAGTTTTAGATTCTGTTAATGTAAGCATCTGGGGAAAAGGCAAACCAACGTCATGACTCAAATAGGCCCTAAGGAGATCACAATCAAATGTTTCATGGGCCACAAGTAGTTCTTGGGCCAAAGTATGCAAACTGCTGTGATAAACCATACCCTCTAGTGAACTTGAATCGCAGTGTTTCCATTCTATATTGAAGGCTGAAGACAAACTTTCTTCCTAAAAGTCCCTATTTCTAGATACTTGTAACTTTCCAAATTATATACATTTCACACTAAAATTGGTTATATTTATTTGAAGGCAAGGATTATATTTTTTGAAAAGCTTAGTAAAATTTACTTTGCCCTCTTTTGTATTATCAGAGTTTGGGGTCAAATGTTTTTCATGCTTCAAGAAAAACTGCAGAGTCATGTTTTTGCACTCAGATAACAAAACTCAAAAATAACTTCATTCTAAAATTTCAGACCTGTCATATAGCAATTTGGAATATGCCTGAAATATTGTCTTTATTCACAACTTTCATGGGATTAAAAATTACTGTGTTTTGTAAATTAAAGCAAATGATCCATGATTTGGGTTATTTTCACATGTGGAGAAAGTAGAGCTTTATCTTCACAATGTGGAATGTAACAGACACTTGTCCATGTTGACTATGTTGTAACATTACATTACGTAATCTTGACATAATGGTCAACATTACATCAAATTTTAAGTCAATCTTTGACAGCTGCCAAGTGAAAATTTGGGCTGCAGGCAACGGAGGGGAAGGGGAGAGAGTGTGTGAGCACTCAGATTCCGGTTAGTACTCATTTATCACAGGAAAATTGAGGTGGGAGTTTAAAGTTTTCTTGATTATATTGTAATCCTGGATCCAGGGAAGTTGGGGCCCCAGGCAAAATATTGATGTGGGCTCCGTCCTAACATAGGAATCTTTGACAGACACAGACTGATTCCCCAATTAGGAAAAGGGAAAAGTTACTATAATTAATCTTTGTGTAAGGACCCGCTGTCTGAGGTGAGCGCGGACTCATGAATGGGATCAAAGTGAGGGGTTGCAGCAGGGGTCCAGGGTAGAGGGGAGTAGATTGATACAAGTAGATAGATACAAGGCAGAGCAGGCAGATTCAGGAAATTTTTAATTTTTTTAATTATTAACATTTTTACCCTACCCTTCCCCAAAGACTAAGGGTGCCATGACAAAAAACATAAATATAATTTTAAAACATTAAAATACAATTTACCACAGAAATCCTACTCACACCAACCCCCTCAACAACTTCCCACCTAACCCCTATCCCCACCCATCACCCCCCCAAATCCCCACCTTTCCCACAACCCCCCAGTCCCCACATCCAAACCCCCTGACCCCCCGAAGACACCCACCAAACCCCCATCACCTACCCCTGTCCACCAAATGCCTTTACAAACAGGAAGGTCTTGGGCCACCTCTGAAAGACGCTCAGACTTGGGCTCAAATGAACCTCAGGAGATCTGTAGCATTGGGGTAACAACTGAGAATGCCTTCCTGCAAGTCCTTGTTGTACGAACAAGACTAACAGATGATACCCACAGGGAGGCACTCCAGGTTCACTGCAGGGGCCGAAATGGAAGGACAGGCGATCTCTCAGAACATTATTATTATTATTTCATTTTATTTATTTTATCACATTTCTATGCCACCCCCTCCTGCTCACACATCTTGGGGGGAGGGGGGGGGGAAGCTCACAACATCATAAAAACATTAATAAAACAGTTAAAACCATAACGCCATACAAAAAAAACCTAACAGAGCAAAACCACAAACCCCCTCCCACCTCCCTCCCATCCCCCCAACCCACCCTACCCTTCTACCTTGCAAAAAGCCTGACAGAACAGCCAGGTCTTATGACGCCAGCGGAAGGAGACTAAAGAAGATGACACTCTGATCCCTGTCGCTAGGGCATTCCACAGCCTAGGGGCGACCACAGAAAGAGCTCGATCATCGATGGCCTCCCAACGCGTCCAGGGTACCACACCCCACCGGACAACTGTAGGGATCAATCCAAGACATGGGCGGTGAGGCGGTCTTGTAAATAAGTGGGGCCCAGACCCTATAAGGCTTTATAGGTCAATACCAGCATCTTGAATCTGGCCCGGTAGACTGTAGGCAACCAGTTCAGCACCCGGAGCACTGGTGTAATGTGCTCACGTCAGCCCACTTGCACAAGCGGGCTGCCGCATTCTGAACCAGTTGCAGCCTCCAGGCCATCATCTTGGCCATCTAGGGCTTTAAAGGTCAAAACCAGCACCTTGAATTGTGCCTGGAGAGCTATAGGGAACCGGTGCAGAATTTGGAGCACCGATTTAATATGCTCCCAGCATCTCACCCCTGAGAGGAGGCGAGACGCTGCATTCTGCATCAGGTGTAGCTTCCGAACAGTCATCAAGGGCAGCCTCACATACAGCGCATTGCAGTAGTTTAGCCTCAAGATGATGTAAGAATGGATGCCAGGGGCTAGATCCAAATCAGAAAGCAAAGGCCGCACAACCTCTTCACCAGATGGAGTTGGTGAAAAGCGCTTCTGGCCACTGCCACAACCTGACAATCCAGGTGCAGCAAGCATTGACCAGAGGGGGCGGGACTCTGTCAGTAACAGGACTCCCAATCCCATACAGGTCACATGACTCTGATTGACTGGAGGGGGCCTGACTCTATCAATGACAGGAGTCCCAATCCCCTACAGGTCACAAGACTGGCCAGCCATCATCAATTCAGTCTTGTCTGGATTCTGGTTCAATTGGATCATCCTCATCCAGTCCCCTACAGCAGCCAGGCACTGGGTAAGCACCAAGAGCATGGGGCCTGGGTCAGATGAAAAAGAGAGGTACAGCTGGGTGTCATCAGCATACTGATGGCACTTCACCCCAAACCTCTGAATGACCTCATCTAGTGGCCTCATATACACACTGAACAAGAGGAGAGACAGTATAGAACCATGAGGGACCCCACAGGGGAGGTCCCAAGAGGACGATGAGAAATCGCCCATCACCACTCTCTGAGACCTCCTCAACAGGAAGGAGTGGAATCACTCGAGCAGTCCAGCACACTTCCACCAGGTCCTGCTGTCGTATCAACAACACCTCATGATCAGCCACTGAAAGGCCACTGAAAGATCTAAAAAAATCAACAGGGCAGAATTCCCCTTGTCCATCTCCAGTTGCAGGTCATCAACCAAGGCCGCAAGTACAGTCTTTGTACCATACGCCAGGTGAAAGCCTGACTGAAATAGGTCCAGGAATCCGATGATATCAAGATGAGCTTGGAGCTGTCAAGCAACCACCTGTTCAATAACCTTCACTAAAAAGGGAAGGTTAGAGACAGGCCCGTAGCTGGACGAGGAGTCAGTGTCCAAAGATGGTTTCTTATGCAGGGACTGGACAACTGCAGTTTTAAGAATGTTTGACACCCTACCCTCCTGAAGGGAGGAGTTGACAATCCCAGCCAGCAACGGCCCAAGAGTCTCCCAGCTGGCTTTCACCAGCCAGAACAGGCATGGATCTAGTTCACAATTGGTTGCCCTCACAGCCCCAAGCACCTCCTCCGCATCAGTGGGTGATACTGATTCAAACTGATCCAAATAACCAAGACAAGATTGAGTTTCCATAACCTCAAACACTGATTCTGCAGGTAAAATGGTAGCATCCACTTCGTGGTGAATATGAGCATGTGGCAGTGTGGTCCCTGACTCAGATAGTTCCCCTCAGGATCAGACCCCCAAGTAGCCAGACCCACACTGGGAATTACCTCAGTTGTTGATTTATTCAAAACAAGTATGCATATTCACCATATATACAAAATTTACAGTCCTTCGTGAGTTTCTGAGGATAGTGCTGCCCTTGCTCAAGTCCCCTTTTCCCCTCTGTCGGTCTCCTGGCTCTTTCATGCGGCCGCCTTCCTTCTCAAGTAAGTATGCAAGCTGAGTCCTGGTTTTCCCCCCAAGCATTTCCCCTGAAGTGAGCTTAGCCAGAGGCTTTAGACTTCTGGGCTACCTTGGCCACACCCTGCCCAGGTGTGCCTCTGTAGCTCAGAGTTTGGTTCCTTAAAGGGCCAGTAGGCAATTGAGCCTCTGCTCTGCTACAGAGTGATTTTTGTCTGCAAAGTAGTTAATAAAAATGTCACAGTGGGCATTAGATGACTCCATTTCCAGGCAGAGGCAGACCGGATAAACCAGGCCCCTCACCACCTGGAACAGCTCCACCGGATGAGACTTTGCAGACACTATAATAGCAAAGAAGAAAGCTTTCTTTGCCACCATCACAGCCACAGCATAGTCCTTTAAAAAACGAATTGGTCGGCTTCAGCATGACTCAAGCACCAGCTGCACTCTAACCACCTACCCTCCTGCTTCATCCGCCTTAAGTTCTCCATAAGCCAGGGAGACCTGTGCTGTTGCAGTCAAGGGAGCAAACGTCTGGGTATAACTCTGTCAATGGCCATTGTCAAGATGTCATTCCATAAAACGACCAGGTCATCGACAGAGTAACCACCAAGGTCAGTAGGTAAATCCCCAAGAGAGTTCTGGAAACCAATTGGATCCATTACTCTCAGGAGATGGACCATCCTAATGGGTCCACCAGCGGTTAGGCGGGAGGGGATGGGATATAAGCGACATAAATAAATACATTTCCTGATGAGGGCATAGAAGGCAGGGATCTGTGCCTTCAGAAGGTAATGATCTGACCATGACAACGGTGTCGTGGCAATACCCCCGATAATTGGAACCCCGATTTCCAGGCTGGTGCAAAACATCAAGGCACAGATTAGGCAGGAAATAGGTCAAGGCAGATGATCCTCCCCTGCAGGCCTGCCTTATATATAGGGACCCATATTTACTGTGCTTTTCCTGTTGGCGGCAATGGGGAAATGCAATTAACATGGGTCCCTGCTTATATATAGCTGGAAGCCAGTCAGGAAACTGTGGGGCATTTTAAGGACTATGTTGAGAAGTTGGGGCAAAGAGGGTCAACAGTGCCAGTGGTGAATTGATTTCAAAAGATGTAGAAAGCAGATTTTGGCTAAACATTAGGAAGAACTTTCTAATGGTAAGAGCAGTTCAACAGTGAAACATACTGCCTAAGGCGGTGGTGGGCTCTCCTTTGCTGGAGGTTTTCAAACAAAGGCTGGACGGCCAAGGATGCTGTAGCTGTGGATTTCCTGCATTGAGCCAGGGGGTTGGACTAGTTGACCTCTGAGGTCACTTGCAACTCTAAGAATCTATGATTCCATGAACTGGTGCTGCTGTGGAGCTAGGTATCACCTCAGAACACTCAGACTGCCTGTTCAAGACTTAAATGTTGACAGTTTGATGTTCAGTTATATATAATGTCCCCTTCAGGGTCTGGGGCTGCTTGGTCTATGGGTCTGTATGTTACATATATGTTTGTTTTAGTTTGTTCATGGGACTAGTTTGTTGGGGTTCCCCTCCTAAATTGCAATAAATTCTCGATAGGCTGGTGCTTCCCATGTTTGAGGCTCTGTGGGTCTGTATTTGACCAGTGCAGACCACACTTACATTGCCATTTCAGATTTATTCATCAACCCCATATATTACCCTGGACGGTCGCTCAGTCTGCACGTGCCTGGATCCAGCCCTATTATATGGTGTGCATTTTGCTTTTGCTTTCAAGAAGATGTAACCATGTGGGAGATTGCCTAACTGTTCCCCTGGGGAGCAAGTCCAAGAAAACAGTCTCAGGCCAATGTCCTCACCTCTTGCTACTTTATTCTCAAAGGTAACTGTAGCAGTACAATATAAACGGTACCTTTGTTCCTAAGGCACAGCTTGCTCTCCCTGTCAGTACACTGGAGAGTTCCCAGATCATTGCTCTCTCCTGCAGCTCATTCTCTTCAAGAGCTGGGGACAGACTGCCAAAGCCTCTAAAGTGGCTAGCTCGTTTTATTTATTTATGGCATAGCTCTCGCCATAGCCACCATAAAGTGCCATAGCATGAATAAAATTATACAACTAACATACACATAAAAAAATCTGCTGCACCAAAATTCTACAAACAACATACATATCAATTAAGTATCTGCTGCACCAACTAAAACCAAACAAATAACAATAAACATCCAACATACACACAAGACAATAACAGACAAGTGGCTAGCTCTTATAGTCTCTGGAGGGGGAAGGACCAAAGCACCTTAAAGGGCCCTCGCCCAACCCATTACTGACTAATTCAGGGGGAAAGCTGGCTTGGGGCCTAATTTGCTTCTATAGTCTATTTGGTGAAGGCTTAAAAAGATGAGAGGACTTTAAAACACACAAACAAACCAAGCTTTTGATACTAAAAAATCAGTTTTGTCTACTCTCTTTTCCCTAGAAGACTCCCAAGTACTGCTGATGAATTAATAACCATGTGACATTATGGAGGCTATGGCTATAAAATTTGTTTAATAGAGATGGGAAACATTTTTTTTCCAGGCTGTTTAAAAATAATTGTGTTTGTTTTTAAAACCTTTAACTTGAACACCTAAGAAACATTTGGAAGAGTAACTTGTTGCTAGTGATTCTATACCCTTTGCTTATGGCCTCATTAATTCACAGATCTGCATCTTCAACCTAAGTATTTGTCTACAAAGAAATAGGCATTGAAATAGCTGGATGTCTTAGGGCTTGCAACTTGGCTGCAATTGACACTTGGTTTTGGTTTGGCTTTGACCATTATTTTGGTGCAAGGCTATGTGTGGACACATTTTTTGCAGGGAATAAGTGTCCTATTTCAGTTTCACTTAAGTTGGTGAGGAATTGTGTTATGTAACATCAATTGCAAATGTTTTAGTCCTTTCAGAACTAAATATCATATAGACAAGTCCTAAAATCTCCAGTATAACAAGAAAACAGAATTGAGATTGCTGTTGTTACTGTAAAGCAAACAAGCAAGTGGAGCAAATTTTGCTCCGAGAGTACATTTCATATGGACACTTGTATCAATTTACATGAGTGGCACAATGGCATTTGCACAAATGGGAGGCACTTCCCTCAGAAGCACACCCCATCAGCTGTTTGGCAAGCTGGTGTGCTCACCAAACAGCTGATGGGGGGGGAGGAAAGAGGAGCTCCCCCCACCAGCTGTTTGGTGGCAGTTCTTCCCAGGCCCGATCCTGCTGCACTGCAATGACCTGGGAGACCAATCCCATGTGGACAGTTCCTCAGGATGCCCTGGGGTGTGGAGGGACCTATGCTGGCAGCCCCTACTCCCAGGTTAAGGGCTGCACGTTAAAACAGCCCTCCCCACCAACCCTGAAGAGTGACAGCTGCAGTAGTTTGCTCCAGGGCAGGCTGGGGAAGCTCCTTGCCACCGTCACATCTGTTTTTACCCCACATTGTATGTATTGTAAGGTGTTATGAAGGATGAATATTTCAACATATAATAGATACTCATAATATAAAGTTTAATGATATGATATATGATATATTGTACAGAGAAAAAGAAGAATTGCGGGGGTGTTAGATTGCCTCTCTGCTTTTGTATCCTAGAATCATAGAAATCGAAGGGGCCTTGCAAGTTATCTAGTCCGGCCTCCTGCTTGGATATAGGATGACTACAACTACAACGTCCCTGACAGATGGTTTCCCAACCTCATTTTCCCTAGGCAACTTGCTTCGTTGCTGTACAGCTCTTACTTTTAAGAGTTCTTCTTCATATTTAATCAAAATCTTCCTTCCTGTAACTTGAGCTCATTATTTCTAGTCCTGCCCTCAGAACATACAGTTTTACTTATTAAAACATTTATCCAGCACATTCACTAACCTTAGGCCATTTTTATATGAGCCGAGGGGATGTAGGGGGGAGAGTGTGCACGCCGCAGCGTGCGCGGCACATGGGTGCTGGTGCACACGGGTGCACCCACCCACCCACCCCCCACCACCCCCACACACACATCCCCACTCACGGAGCAGTCTCTGTTTTCCCTGGTTGCTCCATGAGTGGGGATGCATGGGTTGCGTGAGCAAGCATGCACCCCCACTCACCAGCCGCGGCATGCACATGGACAGGACCCACTCATGCCCATACAGTGGATCTGTGTGGGCATGAGTGTGTCCATCTCACGTAAAAATGGCCTTAGTGAAGTTTGTTTTAAGTTGTGAGTCAAACCAGAAAAGTGCAAAAGTAAATAATGTCTACTACAAACAATATGTCAAGATACATGTGTGTTGTCTTCTTTTTCCCTCTTGTTGTGGCTTTCAGTTGACTAAGCTTAGATGGTTCCCTAGTGGTGGTATCTAGAAGAAAGATGATCAGTAGCATCTACTCACTCTGTCCTTTCCCCTCTCCTTCAAAAGGACAAAATCAAAGCAAGGAACAGAGCCCAATTAAGTTTTGGCTAGTGGGGCAATCCAATTTTGAAGTACTTTTTATTTGGAAAATGTTCCCAAAGATTGCTGTGGGGAGTTTCCCTGATAAAGCTGGCTTTATGCACCCCATTGGTTCTTTTTTCTTTTTACTCTTCTTATAATCAAGTGTAGATATAATGAAAATGACAGAGATTGAATGTAAGATGTTCATTTCTGATTATTTGTGCGTGGCAGAATGAGTTCACAAGGGTAGCACTCCAGCAAGTACAGTTTTAGAAGTTTTTAGGCTATTCTAATTTACACCAATAGTCCTTTTGGTGTACGAATGGCTCCAAGGTCAGGAAAGTGAAATCTTACTCAAAATAATCTTTCATCCCGACTCCTTAGGTTCTGTACTGAGCACAGATCTCCTGTACTCAGGGAGGGATCTAACAAACTGTACTTGACAATGACATAAAACAGAGGGATAGCAAATAATTTGGAGAACAAAATTAGAAATCAAAATGATCCTGAAAAATAGGAGAACTAGCTGAAAACAATAAAATATAAGTTGAGAATGCAAGGCTGTTGCAAAAAAGGCAAATGCCATTTTGGGCTGCACCAGTTGCACTATATGCAACAAAAGTAAAATAACTGTATCGCTATACACTTCGGTTAGACCTCAGCTATAATACTGTATTTAGTTTTGGTCACCAGTTTAAGAGGGACATGAACAACCTGACAGGGATTCAGAGAGTAACAAAGATGATAAAAACATTTGAAGTACAGTCATATGAAGAAAAATTGAAAGATCTTGGTTATTTTAACAGAGAGAAACCCAAGAGGAAGGGCTTGTTCTCAAACACCCTTATTTGCAGATAAGTGCCTTCCAACTCAGTGTACCCTCCCCGTGTATCCTAGGGCATGGGTAAAATGATCATCTGTATTGTACCGAAAGAAGGTAATTACGTCCATCCCACCCCAGTAATTTCTCTTTTTGTGTTTTCCTCGCAGCATCTCTGCCTCACTGACTGCTTGTTATTCAAACTCCCTCTGCTGGCAGTTTCCAGCAAAGCTCCCAATCAAGGCAATTGGGGAAGGGAAGATCTATTTAACCCCTGGCTCCCCTTGTTTGTGAGAACAGAAACAGAGTGAAGTAGTTGTGCTTATGAGAACAAGCCATAAATGGGAACACAGTATCAATTTTCAAATATTTAAAAAGCTGTCGTTAAAGAAGTGGGAGAACAATTGTTCTCCATTGCCACTGCAGGGAAGGACAGAGGAAATGGCCCTAAGTAGATTTTATATATATATATATATATATATATATATATATATATATTTATATATATATATATATATATATTTATTTAAATGTCTTTATTAACCTTTTTTTACTTGCAGCTAACCAGGAGTACCCTAGAAGAGGGAAGAACTTCTGTTTAACGTTGCATCAGCTCAGATGTCTTTCCCAGCTTATAAAACTCTTTTTGGTGATGGAAGAAAAGGTGGAAGAGCTCTCTGCAGAAATGCTGCTGTTGCCTTGTTTTACTGAAAAGAACAAGAATGTTCAAGGTAGTGTCCAATATTACTCATTTACTGTTTTGTTTCAAGTTTGTGGAGAAAGAGCAGCTCATATAGATTAAGCAGACAAAACTATGGAGAAAAACAACTGTGAGTATGCATTCTTCCCCAGTTTCTCATCATATAAACATGCACCCTGTGTATGTCACCACCTTGTGAAATACTTTTACCTTTTATTTTTTTCTAATAGAAAAGATGAACTTTAAAAATGCAATACAAAATGAAACCGATATTCTCATAGGCACCAGTTTGCTGATGATACTCAGCTGTACCTCTCCTTTTCTACTGACCCAGACCCTGCTATCTCGTTGCTATCCCAATGTTTGGAGGCCGTGGCGGATTGGATGCGGCTGAGCAGACTGAAGCTCAACCCAGATAAGACGGAGGTGATGGTGGTGGGGAGGGCGAAGGGGGTGGTGGCCCCCCTAGTTGGGGGGGTTTGCCCTCCTGTAGCTCAGCAGGTCCGGAGTCTGGGGGTCATATTGGACGCAGACCTGCGTCTGGAGCGGCAGGTGGAGGCAGTCGCTAAGGCTGCCTTCCGCCAGCTTTATCTTGTACGTAGGCTGCGTCCGTATGTCTCTGGCCCGGACCTGGCCTCCCTCATCCATGCCTTTGTCACCTCGAGGCTCGACTACTGCAACGCGCTCTACGTGGGGCTTCCCTTGTTCTTGGCTCGGAGGCTGCAGCTGGTGCAGAATGCGGCGGCTCGTCTTCTTACGGGGACGGGTCGCCGGGAGCACATTACACCGGTGCTCCGAGCTCTGCACTGGCTGCCGATAGTGTGCCGGGCCAAGTTCAAGGTCCTAGTGATGATCTATAAAGCCCTATACGGTCTTGGCCCCTCATACCTTAGGGACCGCCTCGCCCTTCGCGCCCCGGAGCGGCTCCTGCGGTCTGCCGGGGGTGCCCTCCTGGAGGTCCCCCGTGTTAAGCGGGGGGCCACGATGGAGCGAGCATTCTCGGTGGTAGGGCCGCGGCTGTGGAACTCCCTTCCGGAGGAAGCTCGCCTGGCCCCAAGCCTTTTGACATTTCGGCGGAACTGTAAGACCTGGCTGTTTGCCCAGGCCTTTGGGAGGGAGGGTGGGGAGGGATGATTTTAATCCCCCACCCATTTATTTATTTGTTTTACTAGCCATATTTTATATGATGTGTTTTAGATGATGTATTTTATATTTATATTTTAAAGTGAATTTTAATATTTTATTACTGTTGTTAGCCGCCCCGAGCTGCATTGCAGGAGGGGGCGGGATATAAATCTGTAAAATAAATAAAATATAAATAAATAGGCAAGAGGCTCCCCCACCCTGGGATTGATTTGTGAGTGTTGTGCCTTCTGGCTTTACAAAAGCAGCGAATCCTAGGGTTGCCACACCTCCCCTTTAATCCAGGACACTTATGAAAAATACATGGTACAGGGCTGCATTGGTTCCAGTACAGGAACCAATGTAGCCCTGCACCATGTATTTTTCATAAGTGCCCTGGGTTGAAGGAGAGGTGTGGCAACCCTAGCCACTCTACAATGGATGAACACAGATAATGCAAGTGGTGTGATGGCTCCCCAGCCTGAGGCAGGGCAGGAAACAGTGTCCTCCACTCTCCGGGTTTGGCAGGGGCACTGCCTGTGGTTGGAGAGCTATCTCTTCACCCACATGCCCTGTAAGAGAGGGGCTGCAACAGACATGTGGATAGCTGGCCCAGCACCCCACCCCTGCCATGATGGACAGCCATGGTAATCACGGCCCCTGCCCTGTAGCAGGGATGGCGTGGCCGAGCAGACGCGTTGGCCCGCTGTGGCCTTCATTGACCCACATGGGTGACCCTTAGCCTGGGATGTGTACCCACGATCATCCAGGGGTCACGTTCTGGGCTACCTGCCCAACTGGCCAGACGCAGTCCCAGGCCAAGATTTGAAGGCTGGGAAACAGACGTGTAGGTGATTCTCCAGCCCAAGTGGACCATAGCGGGCCATGTCTGTTTTCATCCACAGGTCATTTTTACAAGGACATGGTTGGGTGGGGAGATGGGTGTGTTTGTGCAGTGGGTGGAGGTGGGTGTGTATCTGTTTACATGGACACACGCCCACCTCCACCCATCTCCACTCACAGGGCCTCCTTTGGTCCAGATGGCCCATGGGTGGTGATGGGTGTAAGTGGGTGTGCACCAGGAGTATGCATGCAACACCCACTGCCTGTTGGCGTTCAGACGGGTGCACACCCAGCACACACCCATCCCGCCACCCACCGCCAGCCCGTTTCCATGGACACCCCCCACTGCACACCTTCTGGAACACCCAGCGGTGGGGGGGCTGTTTGTGTGAAAATGGCCAGTCTCTGGTGCAGGTTGTTATACCATACATGAGTTGAGGGGAAGGCTCCACTCCATTCTTTGAGACATAGCAACAGGAACTCCATGTAACTCCACCATGGCATTTTGCAGACTATGCTTCCAGCTTGTTGGCTTCCTTGTCCTGATGCCACTGAGGGTCTTTTCACATGAGCACCCGTGAGAACGCCGCAACAGGTGTGGAGGGATAGGGGGGCACTCGTAGGAACAGTGCCCATAGGGGAGGGAGAGTGAGTGCGTATGTGTGTGTGTGCTCCCGCACTCCACCCATGCACGGAGCAATGGGCTCCAATGCCAGTTGCTCCATGTGTGGAAATGGGGATGAGCCCGTAGGAACAGGCGCACGCCCACTTCCACCGCTGGTGCACACCCATCCACCCACCCACCGCGACCTGTTTGGAAAGGGCCTTATTGTGAGATCTGTTAAGGTATATTCTCATAGCCAGAAGTCCCTCCAAACTGGATCCCCCCTTTCTTTCTCTACAGTTAGTGCTCTTAATCTCTTCTGATATTCTTGCAGTGAGGTAATCTCTAGAAGCTTTTGTCTGGAGAAGGGACAGCACCTGTCCTTTATATCTGTTTTGGGATAGCATAGAGTCTGAGAGTCTGCTTCTGTAGAGATAGGAGTTCTTATTCACAAGTCAATCCTGGAATGAAGGAGCCTTTAGTTAAGAGAACACAAGATGGGTTTGTTAAAGTCACCATTAACTTTAAGCAAATACATTCATTTAAAAAGTCATTTATGTTTATTCTATGTAATTTTAAAAATATATTCTAAAAGTGGCAACCATACACTTTTAAATGCATTAGATTCTTTAAAAATATTTATCTTGATTTATTGATTGCTATGACTTGCCAAACTTCATCTCTCAATGTTAGTAGTGTGAATCAGTTTTCCCCCAATATGTAGCTTTAACACATCTAACCACAAGGTGTATTTTATTTAAACTGTACATTTTGTATTTAATTGGTACTCCTACATAAAAGGTGCTTTTCTATTAAACGTTTTGTATTTATATTCTGTAAATTTACCAAAATAATACATAAAGATCAAGCTTTTCTTCTTCCATGCGTGTCTCTGGGGTTGTTTAATGAAGAGGAGCATTTCTGTAGTCACAGTGAAAAATACTACGCTTTGAGTAGTAATTTTGAAATTTTTTAATGCATACTTAAAATAATTTACAGGTAAATTTTGTTTTTGTTAACTTAGGGTACTGATACTGTAGACTGTGGGGACATACTACCTGGTATGTTTAGTGTATTCAACAGAACTAATCCAAATAGAACTGTGCTCAGAAGAACTTTTTTTCAAAATCAGATTTTTTAGTTGATGGAAGATTTCTAGAAATTTCAAATAAAGAAAAATAGCCATTTTTTAGATGAAAAATTATGTACTTATCATGTATTATTCTCCGGTGTTTCTTTAATCTAGTATGCTTAGACTAGATTGCCAGAGAGCAGGACTCTGGAGGTTAGATTTCTCTTTCCCACAAGAAGAGGAAGGATAACTGGGAACTAGCTTTTTGAAGTATGGGAATAGATCAAGTCAAATACTGAGGTCTCTGCAGGCTTGGGAAAAAAAGATTTCTCCAGAGTAAAGGTAAAGAAGCTGGGGAAAGAAGAAAATGTCAGAGGCATATGATTTGTTTATGGACTGGAACATGTATTTTTAATTTGAAATTTCGGGACACCATCAGTAAAAAAAAAAAAAAATAGAAGTTGGGGTGAATTAAAACAAAACTGAAAAATAACTGAATATTTTTAAATTGAATATTGAAAACTAGGTAAAACTGTTACTCAAACCTCCCTGCTTTTTCTACTGATACCAGTGCAGATTGTATTTTGTTTCTCTATTACTTTGGTTCCATATTTTCCTGTTAGCATTAACAGGAAACTCTCAGCCTCAAATGAGTGTGTCCTACATATTTAAAACACCAGTCCTAAAAACGGGTGCGTTTTGCTATGGCAAACCCATAGCCATTTTCAAAGTCAAGTCTGCAACCAAAGTTTTCCAACCATTACTATCGGTGGGATACCACATGGTGGTAAAGACCTCACCAGAGTGTATTAGCAGGATTGGAACTCTGGTTCACTATATTAATTGCAAGATAATTTGTAAAAAAAAAATCTGTTTCCTAGAATACTAGTTAATTTTTGTAATTCAAAACAAAGGAAAACACTATGGCATTTGACAAAACATGCTTTGCAGGGAGACAATACAGAGTATATTTTGCTGGTTTCTTTGCTAGGTTTTTTTGCCAATATTCTGTTTGTGCTCTATGAGGCACATTTAAATCCTGATCTCTGTTTTTAAGCATGAGTAGCTTCACACACATTATTATTACTATTACTCTGAATTTTATACCCTTTTCTACTCCTGAAGTTCTAGGCAGGATTAAAATAATAAAACAAAATCTTAATTAAAATACATATGTAGAAAGTCTAACCATACTTCCTCCACCTTATCATCCCACCTGCTCCATTGACTCGCACTCAAGGAAGCCCCCTCCCTACCTGTCCAACCCCAATTCCACCCTCTGCCCCCATATTTATTCCCTCTCTTACAGGGGTGTGTGCTATTCCCAGATATGGTTGGTGCTGAATAGCAGTTGTACTGAGGTGATCTGAACAGTTATTCAGAGTAGTCAGAACACGAGCAGACTGTGAGGAGCTGCAGCAAAATCTTACAAGACTGCATGCCTGGGCATCTAAATGGCAGATGAGATTTAATGTGGACAAGTGCAAAGTGATGCACATTGGGAAAAATAATCCAAATTATGAGTACACTATGCTGGGTACTAAGCTAGGAGTTACCACTCAGGAAAAGGATCTGGGAGTGATTGTGGATAATACACTGAAATTCTCAGCCCAGTGTGCAGCAGTGGTCAAAAAAGCAAATAGAATGTTAGGAATTATTCGCAAGGGAATAAAGAATAAAACTGAGGATGTCATAATGCACAAATCAATGGTGCAACCGCACCTTGAATATTGTGAGCAGTTCTGGTCACCCCATCTCAAAAAAGACATAACGGAACTAGAAAAGGTACAGAGAAGGGCAACAAAAATGATCCAGGGTATGGAACAGCACCTGTATGAGGAGAGGCTTGATAGGTTGGGGCTTTTCATCTTGGAAAAGAAACGGCTGAGAGGAGATATGATAGAGGTCTATAAAATCATGAGTGGTATGGAACTTGTAAACTGGGAATGGTTACCCTCTCAGCTAGTACTAAAACTAGGGGACACTCCATGAAACTCACAGGTGGCAGAGTAAAAACAGACAAAAGAAAGTATTTTTTAACTCAGAGTAAATTAGGTTGTGGAATTTACTGCCAGGGGCGGTGGTCAAGGCCAGCAGTATAGCTGAGTTTCGAAGAGGTTTGGACAAGTTTCTGGAAGATGGTTCCATTAGCAGCTATTAGCCAGATAGGATTGGGGAACAAAACCCTTTACTGTCAGGAGCCTGGGGATGACCCACAGGGAATGGATAGCATGGTTGGGTGCTTCTCCCAGGCCCCCGTGATTGGCCACTGTCCGAGACTGGGTTCGATGGACCGTTGGTCTCACCCAGTATGGCACTTCTTATGTTCTGAAGATTAATTTAAATCTTAAGTAACGTGTTAGATTTTTCTGCTCCACTGCAGTAACGATTCCCTCCCTAGAGGTATTTCTGGTTATGGTTACTAGTTCAGAGCATGAGAGTATCATTAGATTAACTGCAGTAGCAGGTTTGCGGGGGATGAAGCTCATCCCATTTCACAAGAAATACAGGTTTTGCTTACCTGCAGGGAATTGCTAAAATAAATCTATTATTCCCACGGGGAATTGCTAAGATAAATCTATTGCTAAGATAAATCTATGGCAGTCTGATTAGCTTAGTATTCCTTTATTTTCAGACATGTATTCTGGGCTGGTTGATCTGGTTTCATTGCTAGGAGGAATCTTCAAGAAGAACTTTGGTTGGAGTCATGAATAATTTTTTCTTTGAGAAGTAGGAGATCTGGAGTTTACCTGCACATCACATTGTCAGAATTCTATGTTGTGCTGACTATTTAAGTCAAAGTTGCTTGGCTGTGGAAGAATGGGGACAGTGTTCTTAGTTGTTCCAGCTCTCTTCTCAGACCTGGAAGGGAATGGAGATTTTCTCCATCAGTGTCCTGCCAAATCATGATAATCTTGATCTTTTTCTCACTGAAAACCTATTTCTTGTTTGAATGGATTGATTAAATGCTTTATAAGTATACTTTATTTTTTGCTGGTAGATGTGCTGCTTGTGGTGTAAGAATAGAGAAATAACAGCTATCTTGTGTACTTTGTCTTCTTTATGCTAATTGTCAAAGTATATAAATGTCAGCTTAGTGAGATCATATGGTGGCATTATGGGTAATTTTAGTGAAACTGTGTTGCCCATAGTTTATTCATAAATAGGCTAATTTCTTAATGATTTGAGATTTTCCTAGGCATTAAATAAAGCAGTGCCTTGCAGCTGTTATTTTTTTCTTCTTAAGTAGACACTTATTAGCTCTCCATTCATTTACATCAAGCTTAGAGTTACAAAACATTTTTGTGGCTGTAACAATGAGAAGTTTTGTTGCTCTTTGTTCAGCGTATGACATGGGGACTATAGTCTTGATTTATAGAACATTTGTAAAGTTCCATCAAAAATAAAGTAGTACTTTGGGAAGTTCCTCATTTTTTTTGCCAAAGGTGGTATCTGAGTTTTATCTAAGCCAGGAGGTTTCTTGGCCATCATTTTTTCCTAGGCCCAGCGATGACAAAGAGCAATGGCTGCATAAATTGGATGTAAGTAGAACACTTAGGGTTTACCTCAGAAGAATCAAAGATTTCAGTTCTTCTGACAGATTGTTTGTACTCTTAGGGGGTCTTAAGAGGGGTCAAATGGTTTCTAAGAGTTCCTTAGCTAGATGGTTAAGGGATTGTATTAGGGAGGCGTATGTAGTTAAGGGTAAAGAGGCTCCAAGGGTTTGTAAAGCTCATTACACTAGGTCTATAGCTGCTTCTTGGGCGGAGAGGTCGAAGGCTTCCACATTGGAAATTTGCAAGGTGGCCACCTGGGCTTCTCTTCATACTTTTTCATAGCATTATCGCTTGGATGTAGTCTCTTCTGCAGATTCTGCTTTAGGTAGGAGGTTGCTTGTGAACCTAAAAAAGAACAGTGAAGAAAAGAAAGACATGTAGTTCACACTTCTGGTTGCCAACAAGACAAGTTTCTTTGCAGTGTGCACAATGGAAACCTACAAAGACCAATTTAGGTGGTTGAAAATAGAGGTTATATGGAAGTACTGCCCACCAGCACACTGATTGTAACCCTATGGTAGATAATAGTGCCAAGAGATGCTCTGAAGCAAAGTGAACTCTGTAGGGAAATAGATGTAGCAGTTGTACTGATCTGATCTGGATAGTTCTGTTGATGCAGTAAGAAATCTCTGGGATTTCTTAAATACATTAACGTTTTCCAAATCTATTGAATTTAAATCCATAGTTTCAGTTAGATGAATAAGAATATCTTAGCAACTATTTTAACTTAAGTTCAGTATGCTCTTTTAAATTCTTAATTTTATTTTTGAGGTGTGTAATATTCATATTTAGTAAAGTGCATACTCCTTACCTTACTGAGGACTACATACTTGCAAAGTTCGAAATGTGAAATCAGAACTGATCTTGAATTCCAAAACATATCTTAAATTACAAAACATATCTAAAAATTGCTTAAATAGTGTAAATTCAAGTGGTGTGTTGACAGCTAAAAAAGTAAATATTTATTTTCTTTTACACCTGTTACCGTGATTCGTTATTAAAAGAAGAATATGCACAACAAATTTTGGTTCCAAAGTCATTTGGGGGGGGAAGTTATACGCTTCAGTTAGTACCATGTGAAAGTGCTTTCTCCATCCTATATGTAGAATCACCAGAGCAAGACTATTATTATCCTTTGGAACAAGGAACCAGGATTTTTCCTAACAAATTTAAAATATATGCTTCCAGAACCACATGTCTCTGTTCTTTCAAGAATGCCGTTGCGGATTCAGAAAGGGACAAGAATGGTGGATCATGTCTTCCTAGTTCAGGGGGAGGAGTCAATAGAATGCAATTAACCCTTTCTTTGCTGGTCTTTCACTACACCTGCTGTGCTGTTCTCGACAATTTTACATTCTATTGCTATCAGTGGAATGTTCAGACATACCTAGGACATTTATCATCACAGGAGGTATGCTCTGTTTGAAGGAATCTGGAACATTCAGCATCAGTCAAGGGTTAAGCAGGTGATCCTTATTTAGAATGAAGACTACACTGCCAAATTGAATTCTCCTTCCACCCTTAAGATGTGTTTTCTCTCTTTCCTCTGCCTTTTCAGAAGTCTCTTGTTGAGACTTTCAAAAATCAAAAACATCTAACACACTTTCATCTTTCTCTCACCTTTTTTCCATTCCAGTGGAAAGGTGAACTTTGGACAGATCTGATAATGAGTGCCAAGAAAAGCTTTTTCCAGTGGAGCTCTTTGAAACCACCCTGGGCAAAGTTGTCAAGCCCTTAGGTTTACAAGCATTGCCTCAGGGGACCAGGAAAGATTTGCAAAAGTCTTCCCTTCACATATTAAGAAGAAATCTCTTACTTTACATCCATTTCCAGAAAGCATAATAAAAGGGAAATGGGATCAAATTTACACAGTGCATCGTTGTAATAGATAACCTTTGAAGTTATACAGACTCCAGCAAGACAGGAATGATTTTTTGCTTTGGTCCCAAGGGTAGCAGCGGTAGCTCCTTTAGTAAAGATTACTTTATTTCCAAGGAGCAAGCTGAAGGGAAGATGGAATTTACTCTTAGAAGGAAGTACAAGCCAGACTTGCATTCAGATGTATATTTCTTCCATTTCCTAGAGCTCTTTCCATATAAGACAAATTAAAGTTCATGGCAAATCACAAGGACACAATTTCAATCCTTACTGTCCTCAGTAATGATGTAGAAAAGGGAAAATAGCTGCAACTGAACCATGTTAGTACAACTGGAAAGAAGGTCCACTTCCCCGCCAGAATATGGATCTTGCAAAGGGAAAACAAAAAAGCAGTAATACCAACAGAGATTTAATCTTTACAGTGTTGTTCAGTTTGGACTTAATTTTTTAGTAAGATATGCCAGCAGAAAAGGGTAATGCCGTTCTGGACTACATACGTAAACACAACAGCTCTTGTGCAAATGACCATTGCAGTATTAAGTTTGCTTCTGATCACCCTGTTACCAGGCAAATATTAACAGTATGGGGGACAAAAGAATTTTTTTAGGAGCCTGGAGAAATCTATTTGGGGAGGGGTGGAGAGAAAGAGTTAATTACATGTAACTTGACTAACTTATGATGAAGAAAAGGAACATGTGTCTTCAGATTCTTAAAGCATATATACTTAAAAAAGCTAGATGAGCATTTAGTGTAATAAGAAGAGCGTATAAGATGAAACACAGAAACATAATGTAGACCGAATATCTGGAAAAACTTTCTCATAGTGAAATGTATCTGTCTAGAATAATGTAGTAAAATGTTTTGAAGTTTTATCATGAGATTTTTTAATTTATTTTTTTAAAAGTGGATTAAATATGAGTAAAATAAGAAACCTAAATTGGAAAGGCAATGGAATAGATGATCTAATTAGAATTTTCTATTTTTTTTCTTTTCTGCAAGTTTTATATTTTTTATTTGTATAAATAAAAAACTTTTTTGTGGGAACTACTACTAAGTCGAGATGAAAATTGAAATCCTTTCCAGTATGGGAGATTAAGTACATATTTTGTAGAAATACTCTGCCCAGGGATGCATTGCCTATGGAAAATAAAATATCTGAATAGAAAATTTTATACACGTAAGAATTTTCTAAGAAAGGGTGAAGAAAAACTTTTCCCCAAACTATGACCATCCATGTTGCCAATTATTTCTGCCTCCAGAAGACTTTTGAGCTCATGTTGTAATGATACTCGCTAGCTAAGCTTCATACTACAAATTTCAAGGCTTCTTGAGTCTTGATTTTAGTTTCATATTGTAATGTGCATAAGAAATTTGGGATATTGAAATGCTCTCCCCCCACCCCCATTCAATGGGGAGGGTGTACTTGCCCCTATTCGCCTTCAGAAGAAGAAGGCACTCGGCAGCTATCTCTCCAGGCACATGCATAAGCATGGGGGAGGGAGGGTGCAGTTTTGGGGAGGCCCATCCTGATTGGCCCCCATGGGTTCCTCTTCCCCTCCCTTGTGCAGCCAGATTGGGTGGCTCTAGGCTGGATTCCCCTCCAGGGAATCCAGGCTGTGAGTACAGCAAAGAAAGAGTTCTTTGCTGCCCTGGATACTGGATTGGATACTCCTGGATACTGGACTGGATACCTATTCACTCCTCTATTTGTGGTAAGCACCTGCCCCCCTTAGTTTGGCACTGCAGGCTCAGCTGGTCGCCATTAGTTTTTTGGAGCTGGGGAAGAAATATTTCTTCCAGCACATATTGACCGAACAGCTGTGGGGATTTTTCACCTTCCTTGCAGTTCCACTGCCCCCTGTAGCTGTTTGAGCAGACCTTGGTGCATTTAAATGGATTGATATATGTTCTTTGTCTCAACTTCAGATGAGATCCAGTGCAAAAGGAAAAAATGACAGGGAATTTAGAAAAGGGAGATAACTGGGGCACCTGCAGAAGAGGCAAGGCTTAGGGGCCGCCATGGCTGTGCTGATATATGCAGAACAGTATAAAAGATGTGCTGTTTTGCAGTACACAGTTGATTCTCCATACAATCAACACATACATACACAGTTGAATAAGTACACAGCTGATTCTCCAGACAATCAGCTGAGGGAGGACTAAGTAAGCCTAAAAGGTCCAATCTAAAATGCTTACTAGGGTATTTCCACCCTTTACCTAACTGTGACGTCTAGTGTAACCCATAGACTTCTTATCTCTTGTTCCAAATTGTATGGAGAAACTCACATTTGGAAGCTGTATGTTGAAGATTGGGTCTCTTTCTATATATTATGCTCCTGAGGAAGCTACTTATGTGGCGTAACATTGAGCCAGAACAATAGAAGAGACAAGGACAGCAAGTTTGGATCTTTCCATCCTCTTCTTGAACTTTTGCCTTTTGGAACCATCTTAGAAGAAACTAGCACAGCTCAAGCAAGCTTAGATTTTTTTATCCTCACTTCTACCTTACGGAACCATATTGTTTGGTTGTGGATTGGACTTGAATAGTTTGTTTTGTTGAGTCTTTACTACTGTCTCTATTTTAGAGTTTAATTAATTAACTGGTTGGAATAGGACACTTAGGTTACAGTTATTTTTGGTTTTGTGCTGGTATATGCAACCTGCAGCTTCGCAGGGGAGAATGGGAGCAACACCACCTTCTGCGATTGGTGAACCTTGGTGGTGTGGGAACCCTCATCCCTTCCTCAGGACCCTAGGGTCGTTAGGCTCAAACCTCCCCGCCCCACCTAGGGTAAGCTGGGGGTAGAAGGTCAAGTAGGGTAGGTGTGCACTGGACCTATACATAAAGCGTAACCCATCCACACTGAAATAGATAAAAGTTGCAGCCATTGCCACCCAAAGGTTTTGTGTCCATGCCTTCTTCTGTCGATGTGGGGGTAACTGGTACTGGTTATAAAGTGTAGCTTTTAAAAGGAAGAAAGAGTCAAATATCAAATGTTTGGTATTATTTATTTCAAATAATACTATTTGTTCTGAGCTGATGGTATGCGGAATACAACAAAGATCATGGAGAAATTGTGCACACGTCCAGTGGGATTGCATGCATGTTAGGGTGTTTTCAGACGTGACGAGATCACAGTGAACCACGCTGAATACCTACATGTGGTCACTGTGCCCTGCACGTCTGTTCGGCAGCCGCCAGATGTTCGCCACGCTGAATGCCCACATGGGGTCAATGTCAACCACGCGTCTGGGGCTCCCGGCACGAAAATCCCCAGAAGCGTGGTAAAAGTGATTCCCGGCCAGAACCCCAAAAAAGTAACGCCTGGCCGGCGATCACGGCCCGGAATCCCCGGCGGGATTCCGGGCCGTGGTCAAACCGGCCCAATGCTGCGGCGGCATTGGCCTCACCATCCGCCCGTCTCTGCAGAGGGCGGGCGGCGAGGAAACGTGGAGGGGGCAGGGCCGTGCTGCCGCACGTTGCGCCACGCAGCCCCGCCCCCTCCCTGATTCCCCGCCGGGATCCCCGTCCATCTGTTTGCCGTGCCTGGGTGATCCTGGCGGGGAATTTCTGGGTTGTTTTCGCGACGGGGCGAAGCCGCCCCATCACGTCTGAAAACACCCTTATTTGCACACCAAAGTGTACTGTATCCTTATTCACATGAGATGCATCATTGTGCAGTCTAACTACAGTCAGTGAATGTCTGCCTATAAAGTGGAAGTGCAGAAGGCACATCTGCAACTGGACCATACTTACAAGTGGTCACATCACACTTAAGTGTTAGCCAGGCAGAGGGGCTTTTGCTGGGCTCTAGGAGATACCACTGCATGTACAAGTGAGAGGGTGATGGATGGGCAATGATACCTCTTGCAGCAAATGAGGACTTAAGCCTAGCATGACATTTTTGAGCTAATATGTGCTCAGCCCCTGGATGAATGAAACGCAAAGGAATTTTGCCAGAGCATAGCTTTATGCTGGATTTCAGAGCCAGAGCAATGCTCTGGTAGCTCTAGGGGTGAATAAATCCTTTATTTCCTAATAAACAAAAAAGCTTCATTCATCTGCTATTATCCTCAATTACCTTGCTGGAATCTGCTGACTCTAATACCTGGTACTGTATATGGAAATATATGTATATAAGTGATTGCAGGACCATAACCTTCATACCAACTACAGGACTTCTCCTGCTCCCAAAGAACTCAATAGCAAAATTCCCATTAATTTCAATATGTATAGTAAACATTGAGCCATTTATTAAGCTTTAATAATTTGAAGAACTTCTAAAGAAATATTTACTTGTTCTGGTCAATATTTTGCATATATTAATGACAATAGTTAGCTGTCATTTTATTCTCATCATGTCAGAATTTTAAAATATCTAAAGAGTTTAAAATATATAATGCCTCACAATTTATCTAAAAAATAGAAACAGAACAAAGAATAGGAATTAATTTTTACATAGCTCTAAAGATATCTATTCTCCCTAGGAACAGGTGACTGCACAATCAGTATAAAAATGAATTAATGACAAAGGGAGCTATATTTTACACATTACGTGTGCATATGTATAAAACGAGAATACAATGGAATGTGGATTTCATCATATTATATAAAAAGAACTATGTATAACCTCAGTTTGACTTTATTGTAACATTAGTATTCCACTACATCTTGCTGGATTTCTTTTAAACTACATATTGATATATCAGAAGGTGTTGTAGGCTAGAGACTTTTCTACAGAATTAATCTTAACTTTGATCCCCCTTATCATACTGTGCAGGAGTTCTGAAGAAAGCTAGTGGGGAGCTTTTAATAGGGGAAAGTAGAGCAAATGAAACCAGTGTGCTTCCTGAACAGTTACTTCAGGTAAAAGAGGTGAGTATAAAAAGAGTCTTGCACTTTGTGAGGTTTTTTTTGGTCTATATCATCAATATGCTGAGGATATGTGTATAATAGCTAAGGTTCTGTCGACATATTCATTACAAATTCTCTATTTTCAGAGGTATTTTGGCTATTAGAATTCATTTTAGTCTGCAATCTTAGGTTAGGAAGAAAACATCCTGCAAAATTTGTGAGTGAGGGGGAAGAGTGGCTTTATTTTTTAAACACTATAGAATATAACAAGCCAATATCGAAAGGGCAAAATGTTATCGTTAGTTACAAAGAAGAATTTGAAAACTATGCAGAAACATTAACATCTTTTGTTTAATGTTCCATCTGATTACTGATGTACTGTATTGTTATAATATGTATCAAAATATTAGTATCTCCTTATCTAAATTTTTGCTGCTGGAGTTTGTACTATCAGGAGTAAGTTCAATTTACTCCTCATAATAATACCATCACTAAGATTATGGTTCTAAGGTTGTTGCAGGGACTGGAGCCACCGGGAAGCACCAGGTAATAATGCCTCCACAGCTGCTTCCAGCACAGAGCATGGTGAGGCTGCCTGTCCAAACACATCAGTGTGGGGGCAGGATTTTGGGGCCACCCAATCCACAGCACCATTGCTTACTCTCCCAATTCCCCCAGTTTCAAGACTCCTGCACTCCTATAATCACTCACTGCTGCAGTGCTGGATATAATGCCAGCACTCCAAAGCTCCATGCAGTAGATGAACTGAGGCTTAAGCCTGGTGTTTTCAGGTATTTAACCTGTATTTTCAGGTTAGGACTTAGCCTGCCCTCCATTTGTCAACTAAAGAGCTGTAATCTTTGAGGTTCTGGGGGACCTGTAGTGGCCTAAGGAATGTGCCAAGTTTGTCATCTGGAACCAAATTTAAGATTTAACAACTCATTTATATACATTTATAGGCCTGATCCTTGGTTTTGGTTTAACTGTGTTTGGCACAGAGCTTAAGGAGAACTAGGAAAGAAAAATGGTTGTATGGTACATTTTTGCTCCCTGGATACTGGTACTGGCTTGGGAGCTAGTTCTGTCTCTGGCACAAGGATTTCTCCAGTTAATATCTCCCTGCAGTCATCTTCCAGGAACTATGGCAGCTGCTGGGAATGGTGCGAGTTCCTTTTATCACTACTCAATCTCAATCCTGCTATATCAAGTATCTATCAGGCAGTGAATAGCACAGGCCTGGGGACACTGAAATATGAAACATTCCCCCATACACTGAAGGAATCATCAGTGCAGGCAATGCAGATTGAGTGTAGCTCAGGAACTGCCCTATGATGTCCTCTCAGCAATTAAAATGCTGAAGAGCTATCTTGGAACACAATCATCCACTGTTAGTCATGGCAAAACTCGCATTGACTTTAATGATGGTCAGTGGTGGCTGGTGGGTCAGTGGCAGGGCCAACAGTGGGTGGAGCCAATGGTAGGTGGAACCAATCCAACAGTGGGCAGGGCAAACCCAGATTTTGAAATAAACACGGAATTTTACAGCTTCAGTTCCCTATCTGTAAAAATTCAGATTTTGTGTGCGTCTGCCTCACCCTTGTCCTTCTTAGATTGTAAGCCCACTGGGCAAGGACCCATCTCCAATTTAACCACCAGCAGGCAATGTGTTCAGTGGCAGGAGTACCATAGCAAAGAAAACAGTAGTACCATAACAGCTAGCCCAGATTACAGAAATTTCCAGCACCTTTACTTAAGGTACAGTTCAAGCAAACATTACAGCATCTGAAGTATGCAGGCAACATATTCCACAACCAAAATGCATGGAAGATGCTAGAAAACCCAAGATGATTATGTGAAATCCTAAAAATGGCACACCATAAATTCTGCATAGAGTTTTACAGAGGAAGAGGAGGCATCAACTCTGAGCCCACCAAAATATCCCATCCAACCAATTCATGACTTCTTCCCCCCAGAACAACTGGGATTAATAAAGAGCCAAGGCAAACCAAAACCATACATGATTTCTCCCCCTGAGCAACCAGGATTAATAGAGGCAAATGAAACAAAAAAACATGCATGCATGATTCCCCCACACACACAGCCCCCCCTCCCCAAATCCCTGGATCAGTTCCTACCCCAAAGCACTGCAAGACTGAGCTCAGAAGAAGTGAACAGAGATGAGGGTGTGAACATAAGCAACAGATCCATGGCGCAGATCCATGATCTAGACCCTCCTTTTCTTTAGCGCAACCCTGGCCCCAACTTCTGTGTGGCCCTCACAGCATTCACTAATTTTCACAGTGGCCCTATGAGGGAAAAGGTTCCCCATCCTAGCATAAAGGTTAGGGGCAGGAGTACATAAGAGCTGCATTCAAGAAGAGATGTGTCCAGATCATAGATCTGCCCCTCCCCCTGTGTGCATGCCCTCATCTCAGCGTCCTTACCTAGAGCTCAGACATTCAGTGTTTATGGGTAGGAACTGGATCAAGGGGTGGCAGATCCAGAACTTGAAAGGGGACAGAATAAAAAATATCTGCCCTGAAAGACTGAGCTCAGGGTAAGGGAGCAGTGCATGCACACAATCATAGGGACAGATCCATGATCTGGACCTTCCCCTTCTCGAGTGCCCCCTGTTACCACCTCCATTATCAGAAAAAGGGGGTCAAGCCTTGAAGAGGGAAGGGCAGCCTAAAACAGGAAGGGGAGGAGAAGTCCAGATGGAAAGAAGGAGGAGGAAAGAAGAGAGGGAGCACAAATGAAAGCGGGGAAAGAAGGGGAGGGGGGAGCACAAATGGAAGGGGGAGGGGAAAAGGAGAGAGGGAGCACAGATGGAAGATGGGGGGGGGGAGAATGAGAGAGGTAGCCGAGATGGAAGGGGTAGGTGCGAAAGAGGGAGGGAGCACAATTGGAAGGGGGGAAAGAAGGGGAGGGAGAGCACAAACCGGAGGGGAAATGAGAGGGGACCACAAGTGGGAGGGGACAAAGAAAGGGAGAGGGAGCCCAAAACAGGAGCGGGGAGAAGAAGTCTATAATGCAGCTCTGGCAGCCATTTTGTTTCTTGGCTGGGCTGGAGGAGGAAGAAAGGAAGGCAGTCAGGAGGCATGGCTCCAGTTCCTCCAGCTGCTCTTCCTTCTTGCAGTTGTTTAGGGCGATGGTTACATCGCCCCTAAAGCCTGACTAGGAGGCAGGCTATTGTCTGGGGGGGGGGGGCTCCATAGGAGACTACAGGCTAACAGTAACATACACTCTGATTTCCTGTTTTCTATGATTCTTCAGAGAGGATATCATACAATTTTGAACAAATTATGTGTTTCTTGTTGCTGATCTTTTTCATATGTGCAACTGCATTTAAATCTATATGGCTAAATGTCTGCCAGTAGCCCCTCCCCTAGATTGAACTGTGGTGCTGCGCTGGACTTTGCCATCGCCTGCGCAATGTAGCAGCCCAGGGGAGACTTCTCCCTCCCTCTCCTAATTCACATCATTAAGGCAGGCACATGAGCAAGAGAGAGCAGCCTTCTGCACATGTTGCCTGTTCTCAGCTGTGTCTGGGTATAGCAGGCTGGGGATTCATCTAGTCAGTTTCACTTTGGCTGCAGTGACTGCTGCGGCTTTGTGGAGCTCTCACAGTGCATTGCCCTGATCACGTCAGTTGCAGCAGCCATGGAACTCCGGCGACCGTGGCACTTTGTGGGGCACTGCTCCAGAGCCCTTAATGAAGAACCGCCACTGATGATGGAAGATTGCCTAATATTTTGACCAAGTTTCTGCACCCTAAAGGAAAAAAGTGTACTATAGATGTGCCCAAACTCATTTCTCTCACTAGTTTATCATGAACATTATTAGTTGGCTCGGCTGGTTCTAAGCATGGGGGAAAAATGAGAGACTATTGCATATTGTCTAAGATTACACGGCTTGATAAAACAAGACATTAAATGCCTCTAAAGGTTAATATTTTTTTATTAAATTTTTTTTTTTACTTGCACTTCTCTGAATGCTCAGGGTAGTTAACAAAATAAAAAATATATATATAAACAGACGTGTAAAATATACAAAATAAAACATGTAAAAATATAAACTGTATAAAAATATACAATATTATATACATTATAATTTTATATAAATTATATTTAGATTGCATATTAATTATATTTATATTATATAAAATATAAACTATAAGACCACAATCCCTATCCCCATTCCCATTCAGCTAAAGTTCTGGCCAAACAAATAGGTCTTACATTGCCTCCAGAAAATGTTCAGTCCTAGGCTTTGGTGAACCTCCAGGTGAGGGAATTCTAAAGCTGTGAAGCAGCCACTGAAAACACCTCTGCTCACCCCTACCACATGGATGTGGTGCAGCAGTGGAACTCAAAAGAGGGTGCCCCAGTTGACCTTCGTGATCACAATGGAATGTAAGCAACTTGCTGTTCGCTTTGGATGAAATCATCAACCATTAGAGTCAGTGAGCATTTTGCTAATGACTTCAGTGGGTTTAGGATTGCAGCGTTTATGTGACAAATGGAATAAATACAGCTTTGCTACTCATATAAAGGTGGTTTAATTTAAATAGATTTTGTTAATTAGATATTTATTTTTATTAAGTCTAATGGAACATTATTAGGCATATTAATGTGTTTTTAAAACATGCACTTTGAAAATTGTGATTAGTGGTATATACATTTATATTTCAGTCTACTATACTGGATTTTGGCTGGAGGAATGCATTCAGAGATCTGGCTTCTTCTGTGGCACATTGTATAACAATAGCAATTGAAGATTTTTCAGCTAAAATTCTTCAACATGAGCAGAAAGAACGGTCTTCAGCTGTAAGCTATGCAATGAACATTGTAAACACACAGCAAACGAAGGAGTCATGGGGAGTAGTTCATGAGGAGGAGCAACCAAAACGAATTGCAAAGGCAGGTATCAAAAGATTTGAAGTTTGTGGAGAGACAGAATGCCAAGGTGGTTTGCCATTTGAACTTTAAAGTGCTTACAGTACCATTAACATTCTGTGTTTTATATAAATGAAATTAATAAGAAAGTGAAAGGGAGAACAAGAAAATACAGAATACTGCTTTTATATGAGCTCTTGGGGATGATTATATTCCCCCAGAGTTACATAAGGCTAATATTTCTTAGTGGAGTTCTATCTTGGACACCCTATTTTACAACTATTAATGAGATGGGAAGGATTCCAAATGGTTGGGGCAGTAGTATCATGGTCCCATTTTACAAAAAGGGTGACCCTGCCAGTCCAGCGAATTATCACTCAATTAGTTTATTAGGTGTGGACAGTAAACTTTATGGCAACTTCCTTCTTACAAAATTAAAAACATTGGTTGACAATGATATTATTGGTCTTGAACAAGCTGGATTTAGAAAAGGGTGTCCACCATCGATCATCTTTTCCTCTTGAATTAATTAACCTCCTACCATTTGTCACAGAGGAGGGGGGCTTTCCCTTTTTCTTTGTTTCATTGATCTGAAGGCCGCATTTGATTCCATCAACGGTGAGCACCTCTGCCTGAAGCTTTCTAAGACTACTATGGATCGCCGTTTGCCATACTTAGTTGTTTCTTTATATAAGGAAAGCTCTCTTCAAGTTAGGGTGGACCATCTCGGTCATCTCTCCTGCCCTGTGCCTACCTGAGGGGCTGTGGTGTATGAAACAGGTAGGCAGGAGACTGGAGCAATGCTGGCATCGGGCTCGCTCCGAATCTGATCGACTTCTCCATAGGGCACATTTGTGGTCCTATGTCGAGGCTGTGAGTACAACAAAGAAAGAGTTCTTTGCTGCCCTCATAGCGTCTGCAAAGTCACGTCCAGCAGACCTGTTTCGGGTGGTGCAGAGGCTGGTCAGTCCGGCCTCCCTCCGCCTGGATGGGGACTTGTCCCAGGCCCACTGTGAGGAGTTTGCCATCTACTTTGCAGACAAGATCCCTCAAATCCGGAGTAACTTTGACACCGGGTTGGAAGCAGTAGGTGAGAAGCACGAGGTTATGGAGGCACCATCTGGTCGAACTTTCTGGGAGGAGTTTCAGGAAGTGACACCGGCCGATGCAGTGGAGGTCCTGGGGTCTGTTAGAGCCACTAGTTGTGAATTAGTTCCATGCCCATCCTGGTTGGTGAAAGTCTCCAGGGAGACGTTGGGGACGGTGCTGGTGAGGGTGGTCAGTGCGTCCCTCCAGCAGGGGAGGTTATCGCCCAGTCTCAAGGAGGCTGTGGTGCATCCCCTGCTGAAAAAGCCATCCTTGGATGTGGACGCACTCACCATCTACCGCCCCGTCTCTAATCTCTCCTTTTTAGGGAAGGTTATTGAACAGGCAGCGGCACTGCAGCTCCAAGTGCATCTGGATAGTATCGGTGTCCTTGACCCTTTTCAGTCAGGGTTCCGCCACGGCTATGGTACTGAGATGGCGTTGGTGGCCTTGGTGGACGATCTCCACCAGGAGATGGATGCAGGACGTTCAACATTTCTGATCCTGCTAGAGCTCTCGGCCACTTTTGATACCGTGGACCATGGGCTGCTGCTGAGACGACTGCGAGACCTGGGGGGTCTGGACGGGACTGTCCTTGGGTGGTTCCACTCGTTTCTCTCAGGGAGAAGCCAGCGGGTGGTGCTGGGGACTGAAACATCTAGCCCCTGGGCATTGACCTGCGGCGTTCTGCAGGGTTCGATTCTGTCTCCGCTTTTGTTTACTGTATATATGCAGCCCCTGTGGGAGATCGTGAGAGGGTTCAGGGTGCGTTGTCACCAATATGCTGATGATACTCAGCTGTACCTCTCGTTTTCAACCAACCCAGGTTCCGCTGTCTCATTGCTCTCCCAATGTTTGGAGGCTGTGGCGGATTGGATGCAGCAGAGCAGACTGAAGCTCAATCCTGATAAGACGGAGGTGATGGTGGTGGGTAGGATGAGNGGGGGGGGGGTGTCTGCCCTCCCATAGCCCAGCAGGTTCGGAATCTGGGGGTGGTGTTGGATCCAGGCCTCTGTCTGGATCAGCAGGTGGAGGCGGTGGCTAAAGCCTCCTTCCGCCAGCTGTATCTGGTGCGGAGGCTGCGCCCATACATCTCCGGGCCCGACCTGGCCATCCTCATCCATGCCTTCATCACCTCGAGGCTAGACTACTGCAACATGCTCTACGTGGGGCTTCCGTTGGTTCTGATTCAGAGGCTGCAGCTGGTGCAGAATGCGGCAGCCCGTCTCCTTATGGGGACAAGGTGACGGGAGCATATTACACCTGTGCTCCGCACTCTGCACTGGCTGCCTATAGCGTACTGAGCCAGATTCAAGGTGTTGGTGTTGGTTTATAAAGCCCTATATGGTCTGGGCCCCTCATACCTTGGGGATCGCCTCACCTTCCGTGCCCCAGGGCCGCCCCTGTGGTCTGCCGGGGGCGCCTTCCTGTAGGTCCTCCGTGTTAAACGGGGGGGGGGCACGATGGAGAGGGCGTTCTTGGTGGCTGGGCCGCAGCTTTGGAACTCGCTCCTGGAGGAAGCTTGCCTGGCCCTGGATCTGATGGCTTTTTACCAAGCCTGTAAGACCTGGCTGTTTGCCCAGGCCTTCGGAGGGGAGGGTGGGATGGCAGGGTAGGGAGGGGTAATGTTTGGAGGGGTAGTTTTAAACTTATATTGTTGTTTTATGCATTTTATTATTGTTTTAGTTGTTGTGAGCCGCCCCGAGATGCCGTAGGCATGAGGGGGTGGCCAATAAATGTAAATAAATAAATAAATAAATAAAAAACAGGAGTGGAAGACCCTGTGCTGTTCGCACTCCTCCTTAGTTAAGGGACCCTGGGAGGCCCCAAGCTGCATATGCTCCAGATTGGGGAGCCTAGGGGCTCCCGGGGGCAAGAGCAGCTTTATCAGGTGCGGGCGTATGTCCTGCTGGCGCTCCCGTTTCCGTTCGGCCAATCGGTCCTCTATTTGTAGCTCCAAATTGACTAGGGCCTCCCAGGTCTCAGGGAGGGCCACAAAGACAAGTTGGTCCTTTATCTCCTCCCCCAGTCCCCTACGAAACAGGACCTTCAATACCTCGTTGGGCCACTGGAGTTCCAACGCCAGCTGCTGGAAAAGTGTAATGTACTCCAGCAACCCGCCTTTAGAGTGACGAAGGGTCATGATTAGGGTTTCCGCATCCCTAGTGTGGTGGGGGTGATCAAAAAGAAAGGTGTGAACTCTTTCATGAAGTCATCATATTTGGCCAACAATGGACTATTTCCCTTCAGTAGAGTGGTACCTCCCAAATTTCCAATAATAAAGGCTACCTTTAGGTTATCCGTTACATAGGTAGTGGGTTGCAATGTAACGTTAAGCTGACACAGGGCTAGAAAGCCTTGGCAGGCCCGTCTATCTCCCACAAACTTATCGATGCTTGGACCCCTGGGTTCTCGAGGTCCCAGTGGGGTAGCCCCAGCCACTGGCAGGAGTGGTGGGGGCGCAGCTGCTGCTACAATGGGGGGTGCCACTGGGGCGGGGGCCCCTTGGAGTTGGGCCACCCTCGCAGCTAGGTCCCCTTGCTGGGCTTGGAGGTCCTTGACATTCATGGCCAAGGATTGTATAGCATGGACAAGTTGGGAGATTTCCTTGCCCACATCCATAAGATTTGGAAGCCCGTACCGGGGCCAGGATATACTGCTGATTTTGTCACCAGGGGGGGAGGGGGGCGGTAAGGAGAACTCTCAGGTGGAACCACATCTGCCCAAGGCTTGCCCTGTTCTATGCAACAATAGCTGGGGTAGATAGGCCTGTCAGGATAGAGTGGTGGTCTTTACCTCTGCTTAAAGAGAACAGACCTCTATCATCATAGGGTGCACGGAAACAGGGAGGCCAAGGCAGCCCAATGGAACATTCGTCCACGCGCTCAAGGTCCAAGGGGGGAATGGTATACTGCGTGGGGGAAGGCAGTGAAGGGGTCTGGAGAAGGGACCGGACACACAGGACAAGGGGAGGGAAGGGGCAACACGCCTCAGTCACTCTCGTGGACACTCACTGACTCACACCAGATATTCAAGTGAGGGACGCACAGGGGAAGGCTCAGAGTCACGGGGCTTGACTGCTCGCTCACTCGCTCCAGATTCTCACATGCAAATGCTCACTCTGCACAAATGCTCGCTCTGCTCGCTCTGGTGATGAAGGCATTCTGCACCAGCTGCAGCCTCCGGACCAACTTCTCGAGCAGCCCCATGTAGAGGGCATTGCAGTAATCCAGCCTTGAGGTGATGAAGAGGGCTGGTTTCTCTGAATCACCAGCGCCGTTGTCTGTGCAGCACTGGGCTTTATTCTCCATGCCCCGCCCCTGTGTGTGCTCGCAAGCATTTTGAGTGCCGCGACAGGGGCGGGGGAGTCCCTACGCTGTGTGATGGTGAAGGGGGCATGTTCATGGGCCGAAGCCCCTTGGCAGCTGTTGGGAATGCCAATAGGGGCGGTGCGATAGGGCATGGTGTAGCCGGGGGCAGGACCGTACTGGTTCGGGGTTTCTGGAGCTGCCACTGTGGGGTGTTCCGGCAGGGTGGATGCTGCCGGTGCTGCGCAGGGCTGACACCCACCCAACCTACACCCCCCCCTTGCCAAAAGCCTGGTGGAACAGCCAGGTCTTACATAAACGTCGAAATGACAAGAGAGTGGGGGCCAACCGAGCCTCCTCCGGGAGCGTGTTCCACAGCACAGGGTCAGCCACCGAAAAAGATCTAACATCAGCCATCCATCTTGCCTGGGGAACCTCCAAAAAGGCTCCTACGGACAATCTCAGGGGTCGCACGGGGACATGGGGAGTGAGGCGGTCCCACAGATAAGCAGGGCCCAGGCCATGAAGGGCTTTAAAGGTCAAAACCAGCACCTTGAACCTAGTCCGGTGCTTTATAGGCAGCCAGTGCAGAGCCCGGAGCACTGGTGTCATGTGCTCCCTGTGACCCGCCCTCATAAGGAGACGGGCCGCAGCATTCTGCACCAGCTGAAGCCTCCAGACCAGCTTCTCGGGCAGCCCCACATAGAGCGTGTTGCAGTAATCCAGCCTCGAGGTGATGAAGGCATGGATGACAGTGGTGAGGTCGGAATCTCAGAGATACAGCCGAAGCCACCGGACAAGATGTAACTGCTGAAATGCACTCTCTGCCACGGCCGCAACCTGAGATTCGAGGCTGAGCCGCGAATTGAGGAGCACACCCAGACTCCGTACATGAAAGACCATGGGAGGGCAAACCCCCCCCCCCCC
>QEPC01008742.1:829711-880406 GCA_003113815.1 Sphenodon punctatus
GTTTCTCAGATTGTAAGCCCTAGGGCAGGGACCATGTCTATTCAATTACTTTGTAAAGTGCCAGGTACATTGCTGGCGCTATATAAATGCTTGATAATAATAATAAATAATAATAGCATTTGTTGGCTAGGGAAAGGTCATCGCTAAATGCATAGAGGGCAAAATTAAAGTGGAGAAAGTCGGCAAGCTCATGAGACTTCCGCCAGAGGCACTCAGCAGCACAAGAGCAGGATCAGAGGTGGCAGATGGTGGGGATGAACCAAAGATGGGGGTTGATGCAACACATAGGATGGCACAAGAGGGGAGCAAAGGAATCAAGGATGGAGGAAAGGGATGAGTTGAAAGCAGAGATAGTGGAGTCAGGGCAGGTGGAAGAGGAGACAGAAGAGAGGAGAGGGAAGAAGCAAAGTTCATGAAAGAATTTTTCAGTGTGTTTGATAATTTCAGTTTGCACATATATTTTAAAGAAGCGGCTGTATTTTATCTTTGCTTCATCAATAATGAAGAATTGAAGAGAAGAACACCCAAGTTCTCAGCCCCCCTCTCGATTCTCATGAATTATTTGTGAGAAAAAAATGTCCTCGCTTCAGCCCTAGCATCAATACAAGACCCAGTGAATTTAATGGGACTCTTGCTAGTGCAAAAGGCCAGAGCTGAAGCTAAGTAGCTTGAGAATTATGCTTAAGGTAGTTAAGATGGTACCATTTTGGACTATCTACTGTTGGTGCATGAGTGCAAGGATTTGAGCTTACAGAAGTTCATACACTCTCACCAACAGAAGTTGGTCCAATAAAAGGTATCATTTTAACTACCTTATCTCTTGCTCTCACAGTCCATAAGCACATATGGAAAGGATACATGCAAAACTAGGATATTTTCTGGTATAAGATTTAGGGAGCAATCCAGCTCCCATTGAGGTCAATGGCTAAACTCCTCTTGACTTGTACGGAGCTGGATTGCACCGGGCAACGGTCCGGAGACTGCAGCTGGTGCAGAATGCGGCAACTTTTCTCCTCAGGGGGAAGAGTCATTGCGAGCACGTTACAACAGTTCTCCGTTCCCTGCACTGGTTGCCGATAGTTTTCCAGGCCCAGATTCATGGTGTTGCTTCTGACCTTTAAATCCTTAAACAGCCTGGGCCTCACTTATCTGCAGGATCACCTCACCCTCTGGGTTCTGGACCGGCCCCTGCAGTTGGCCAGGAGTGCCCTTTTTGAGGTTCCCCGGGACTCCCAGGTGATGACTATGAGGAGGGTGTTCTCAGTGGCTGCACAGCGGCTGTGAAACTCACTCCTGCTGGAGGTCTGCTGGTCCTCAGACCTCCCCTCTTTCCGACAGCACTGCAAGACCTGGCTATTCCGCCAGGCCTTTTGTGAGGGAGACGGATGATGGGTGGGGGGTTGGGTAAGGGATGGGAAATTATGTTTTTATTTATTTATTTATTTAATATATTTATGTCCCGCCCCTCCTGCAAACAGCTCGGGGCGGCTCTGCCTGGGTTATGTTCATGTTTTGTGTGTTTTTATTGGTTTGTTTTAAGATGTTGTGAGCCTCCCCAAGCTGTGAAAGCAGGAGGGGGAAGCAAATTTAAATACATAAATAAATAAGTCTTTAAATTTAACCCAAGGTGTATCATGGAAACCAACAGCATAAGCATACTATGCTCTGAAGCAGGAGCGTTCAACTCGATTTATCCCGAGGGCCAGAAAATTTTGTTTTGACTCAACTCTGGGCCACAAGTGGCCCCACCCTAATTAGTATTCCCCTCCCCTACTTTGCATGGTCCGTCCCCTAATTTGCATAAGTCATGTGAATGTAAACAAATGCTGGTGCCTGAAGGTGCCATTTTTGAGAAATCTGGTGTTACTCCTCAAATATAACCCCCAAACATAAAAGTGTGGACTGCACAGGGGGAAACTCCAAAACCACATGGCAAGGCAAATATGGCAACTCCTCCACAAACATAAAAACTGCAGAGAGCACAAATCACTTGGCAAGGGAAAGATGGGCCAGGGGCAAACCTACAGATCCCCCCCCCGAGACATTGGCAGAGTTTTGCAGCAGGTCCTACTTACATAAGGCTGTGGGCAAGATGAATCAGCAGTGAGAAGAAGCCGGGACCAGGTGCATGCGATGGTGCGGGTCAGAGCTGGTGCCTGAATCTGACCTGTGCCGCCGCATGGCAGCAGCAGGAGGAATTCAATTGGCGGCAGCAGGATTCAGGAATGAGGGAGCTGGGCCCAGCGAAGTGTGGAGCTGGCCGGTCCAAGAAGTAGCAGGCAGGTGCAGGAGAAGCACAGGGAGGCTTGAAGCAGCGTTGGGCAGCTGCATGAACTACAGCTGCGCTCCTCTGAAGTTGACTTCCTCCGACTCCTCCCACTCGGACTCCCCGCGGCAGCTCCACCGGCCGCACACAGTGAATAGTATCTGTTCACTGTTTAATAGGTGTGCCGCATGGGTCCTGGGGGCTGTTTGTCGTGCACCCCTGCTCTAAAGCTACATTTTAATGTGTTGATATTTTATACGTGTTTTGCCTCCTATGCAAGTGAAATAATTGTAAGGCAAACTGATCTGATATATTTATGTTTTGTGCCAAATTAATTATTTAAGGATTTGACTCTAGTATCCATAAATTACATTGTGCTGTCAGAATACAAATAACTTGATGCCACATTTATTTCTTCTTAGTTTTGTTCTGACATAATGGAAGAACTTGACACATTGCTTCCACTGGCTTTGACATGCAGAGATGATTCGCTTCAGGAAATTAGAGCAAACTTTGTAGAGGCTTCTTGCAAAGTAGCAACAGCTGTCCTGGCAAGATTGGAGGAAAGGAGCAAAGAAGTTCCCTCCAAGGTTCCACTGCAAAACTTACATGTTGTTCTCTCCACCACAGTATATGTCTACCAACATTTTATGATGTATGATAATTTAATAAGAGAGACCAGTAAAAGGTGAGTCCCTTAAATATTGTGTTCTAAATCTGTCATAGAAAAAATGTAAGTGTAATTTTGATTCTGTTTCACTTACATAGCATAGTAGATATAGCCAAAACATTTCCCATCATTTAAGCCAATGTGTACTGTTTAGGAAAGAAGTTTGAAAGAAGTACGGTACTGGAAACTGCTATTAGAAAAAAGGATGTTTATGTTAGGTCTGTTTAAAATACTAGCAAGACAATGGGCATGATCCAGTACTCACGTGTGCGGCTTTCACATAATTTCTGCATGGTTTGCACATGCGCCACTGTTCCCGTAATCGGGGTGTGCGTGGGTTGCAGAAATTATTTATACACTGACATAGAGCAAATATTTTTGTGCTGTGGATGTGTGCTATATGGTGTGGCATGGATGATGAGAACTGTCTATGGCAATAGTTTAGTCTCCATAAGAATCAGTGTCTAGAAAACATAAGGTGCTTCCCAACATGCATTAAAATGTACTTACAAGTTCGGGCAGCAGGGCTGCATGTAAATTAGGTGCGGCTTTTATAATGTCAGGAAAGCACACGATGCATGATGAAGTTTTTCAGTCGTCTGTACCAAGCTTGATTTTGTGTTTCTGTTGATAGCATAATGGGGAAATTATTAATTCAATAAATGTTTATTAGAGAAGTCCTAAAGACATGGGAGACAATCCTAAGTCCCAAGCAGTGTGTGTGTGTGTGTGCGCACAGTCCGTGTGCACACAGTCTGCGTGTACCTTGTGTGCACCCCCGATATGGGGACTGTAACACATGGGGGGTAGGGGTTAGGATTGACCCCAAGGAGTTTGAATTGCAAATGTATTTATTTTATTTATTTAATAAATTTGTACCCCACCCCTCCTGCAAAGCAGCCCGGGGCGGCTTCCAACAGATAAAATACAATAAAAACAATTTAAAAATGTATAACAATAATAATAAAATATTAAAACAGGGAGCACAGGAGCCCCATGGTTCCTCCGGAGGAGCCTCATCCCTCAGTTCTTTTCCCAAATGGAGATAGGAGTGTTAGTGCAGATCTTCTGGAGAAGGTCCTTCTTGCACTCCCTGCCTCACTCTCTCCTCTCGCAGCCACCTCTCAGCTGAGAGAGCGTGATTGCTCTTTCGTTTTGCAGCTGCCTGTTGGCTTGAGCGAGCATGATTGCTCTCTCTTCTAACAGCCACCTGTCAGGTGGGAGAGCTCCACTAGCCGCCACCTGTCAGCTGAGAGTGCGTTAGCACTGCTTCTGATGGAAAGGGGGGAGGGGTCATAGCCAGGGACACTGGCTGTGATGCCCCTTTCCATTGGAGCCATGACTGGGGAGAGGGAAAGTGCAAAGTGGTGCCACTTGTGGCAGCTGTTCCCAGCACATGAAGTGCACACAGGGGGCTGCCCATTTATTAGCTCTACATGCTAAAACATGAGATTGGGGGCTGCACAATCTGAACACTGTCTCCAGTGGGCTATCATCTCATTTATAAACACCCTGTGATTCTGGTCATATCTTTGTTAGAACTGTGGGCTTTGATAGAACCAGGAATGGGTATGCAGATACAGAGCTCAGGACTGAAATATTATTGTACATTAGGGGTGGGGGGCCAAATGTGGCCTGTGGCTAGATTTTATGCATGTCTCCCAGCATGGCTACTGCCTTGCACTCCTTCTGCCATAGACAATGGGGGTAGGGAAGCGCGCAAGACCGGCCTTTGAAACTGACATGCTCCGGCTGTGAGCTCTGGGGAACCAGGCTCCCCAGCACTTGCAGCCAGTACCTGTGACTTGTGAAGTCCCCTTGTGGCCCTTTTCCATTCCTGGATCTGGCCCCTGGATCCACTTACTAACCTTAGGCACTGAAAAACTTAGTTCACAGTCAGGGAGCAGAGATGAGGTCATGCTGCACACAAGGATAGGACGCTGATCTATGACACAGATCCATGATCTAAACCCTCCTCTTCCTGAGCACGCTCCTTAAGCACCCTCAACCCCAACTTCTATGCAGTGCTTGGAGCTCAAACTAATTTTTGAAGTGGCCCGTGGGAGGGAAAAGGTTTCTTACCCTGATGCACATCCTATTGGAAAGTTAAAAGGGTCTGGATTTAAGGTTTCACTTTAGTCCATCATGAATAAAAATATGAAGTGGTTTAGATTTGCACTTTAAAATATCCTACAAACACCCAGAGGCATCAAACTTTCATTTTAGACAAGAGACAAGTTTTTGAGTCATAGGTCAGTCTCCTGTGTTAATGGCCCAAAAGAAATATTGTCTGGCCTTAGCTGGTGATTTGAAAATTCCCCTAGTAAAGGGGTATGCTCAACTTGTGTGAAGTGGCAGAGCTGGCTCCTATACTGCCTTCACTACACCCAGAGTGGGCATGTTGAGGAGGGTGGGAATGGGATGTGAAGGCACAGCCAGAGCGGAGTTCTGCCTGTGGCAATTCACTGCTGGTGTGTGGCCCATTAGGAAATATAGCTAGTTGTCATAACTAAGAGAAGCCTTCGGCTGCGGCCACAGCAGCTGGAAAAGAGAGAGAGCGAGAGAGAGACTTGGAAAGCAACTGAACAGCACAACTCTCAAGGAACCTCTGGATCCCAGGAGGATGCAGTCAGTCAATAATTTAATAAATTTTTTTTGTAGATGTAGATTGATAAACAGAGGTAGATGGAAAGATAAAAAGCTGATGCTGAAGCTGGAGCTAAACGTTTCGGCTTCCGCCTTCATCAGTAGTGCACTGGGTTTATGTATAAATAAATAAATAAAAACTCTCTAGGTCTAGTGTGTCTGCTAACTTTATAAAAATTACTGCCGACAAGTGCATATTCTGTTCCAACTACAAAGATCGATAGCTGAATAACAAAATAACCTTCTGATTCCTAATAATAGGACAAATACTTTTATTTATTAATAAAGCATTGACAATTCTGTCTGTTTAAAGCAGAAGTGCATATTTGTAGAGCAGCAGATGTACATTTTTCAAAGGGACTACAAAACAAAGACCAGGTTTTTTTGAAAGTGAATGTGGGCTCAGACTCTAGGACCAAGCGGAAATGAATGATTGATACCTAATAACCAAAACCATTTGTAGTACTGGGGATTGTTACCTCCTACTGCACAGGCTTTAAATCTTTGCCTCTTTGATCATTCCCTCTGAACAGGCCCCTATTCCTAGTGCCTGTCCAGCGATATCAGGAATTCATCAGTGCTCTCCAGTTTCAAGTTACAAACTACTGCATCAGAATTTGTGCTACAAGCATTTTACAGGATGCCGAGAGCCACCACTGGGATGACTACAAAGCTTTTTATGAGGTGTGAGGTTAAGTTTACTATCCCTCCCTTTTACACAAATGTGTTTTACTGCCTGACTGCTCTTTGACTGATTAGAAACATAAGTTCAGTACTACTCAAACATAAAGGGTTGTAGGGATATATCTTTTAAAAGTCTATTACTTTATGTAAATAACTGTTTAGCAATAATTTAGCAAATAGTTCTTAAGAGTTATTTAATCAGGGAGATACTCTTCCAAAAGTTCTTATGCTGTGAGCATGGTAAAATATTGATTGTTAGGACAGACTGAAGAAAATACACTAAGAAAGAAAGAAAGAAAGAAAGAACAATGCTAAAATGATAAAACATGGTCTCTATGATGTATACCTTGTGAAAGTTATGAGAAATGCCCTTGCTTGTTCATTTCTCCCAGTTTATCTTCATTCGATAAGTATTTCCTATTAAAACTATACAATTATATTTACACTGAGGCTGCTTTTAAATGAGCATGGTGCGCTCACGCCTGAAAATCACACACCTTTGAAAAAGAGCACGGGCAGGGTTAGATGTGTGGGGTTGCACGTCCTTGCATGCGTGCATTTTTTTAAAAGCGTGACTGAAAGACCTCGATCATCAAGGTCTTTCATTTGCACCTTTAAAAAAATGTGTCCGCACGTCTGCACTCCGCCCACGCTCTTTTTCAAAGGTGTGAAATTTTCAGGCATGAGCGCATTGTGCTCGTCTAAAATCAGTGTTTTCATTTTCCTTTCAGTAGAGTATAAAACATTGTTGACTCACTAGAATCCAGTCATAGATTTGCAAGCTATCCATTATAGGTTAGCCTATGTTTGGAATTCCACATCAACTCTTAAGGTGCTTGCTGACGTTCAGGGAAGGGCAAAGACTAACAAGAGTTTAACTTATGTTAGCACGGTCATGTTGAAATCCCCGCTCATGTGTGCGGGTTTTTTTGCGTTATTTTTCCGTTCTTCTATTATATTAAATACTGTGATGCAGGACTCAAAATCCAGCTCTGTGGGAGAACAGGAAAATAACACTAAAACCCCTGTGCACACAAGTGGAGATTTCATGTGACTGCGCTAATGTGAGTTAAACTCATGTTCGTCCCCTTCCCGGATGTTGGCAAACACACTTAAACTCTACTCTAATGACTGTGGGTGCAAGAAAAGTAGGACCAATTAAATAGCCTCATAATTAGAATTGACTGAATTTTCTTCCTCCCTATAGAATATTCCAATACACCATTGAAATTACAAATACTTAAAAGTCCAAAAATATTGTCTTGGGTTCAGGTACAATTCTTATAATTAAGCGATCTATAAAAGTAGCCATCAGCCATGGCCCTACTCTTTCTTATTGCAGTTACAGTACATGATAAATAGTTTCCTGAGAATGACGATAGAATCCTGTAGACCACCTCCCATGAAAGAGGTTTTAACTGTGTTTGATCATTTCAGTTTACACATATATTTGAAAGAAGCAGTTGTATTTTATCTGCTTCATCAATAATGAGGATTTGAAGAGTCCATTTGATCACACGCATTATTTTTCATGGCTAAAATCACTAAAGGCTGTGCTAGTCAGAGGGAGTCCATTTTACTTAATAATTTGTTGTACTTGGATGGTTCAAGAAAGAGGAAATAGGTATAGAATCTTCCACCTCTTTGTCATTAGTTCAGAGATGGTTCATCCTAGTACTGATCTAAACATTATTACAATGTTGTAGCCAGTACTGGCAGTCTCATTTCAGTAACAAACAAACCTTACTATCTGCAGCAATAGCTTAATCTTCACAAAAATACCATTGCATTTGGTACAACCTTTTAACAGTCTCAGCAAAAGTGACAAGGACTAGTTGAATGCCCATGATCAATTCTCCCATATCAGGATTGAGGCATATAGGAAGGCAATGTGAGAGAAGCTTGCATTTCAATTTCATGTATGGCAAAAGGAATAAATAAGAGACTTCATTCTTCAAGACAAATCTCATAATATCTACCTTAGTTGAAATGCATTAAGAGGAGAACCCTCCACCTTCCGCCAAACTCAGAAACAGACTTTTACTAGCCTTTATATGTGTCTATCAAAAATGGAGGATGCATACTGAACCTTTCCTTTCTCCCACTCTGCAGCCATTTTAAAGAACAGAGAAAAGTGGAGTTTTTATTCTCTGGGGATATCCGGTTTTATTCCTTTCCTATCTGCTCTAGGGATGCATCTGCTCTAGGGTTGCTAAAATAAGTAACAACCTTCTCTTAGCAAAATCCAATCGCCTCTACTCCATACTTGTCCTCCTTGATCTCTCTGCTGCTTTTGACACTGGCGACCACTCTCTCTTACTTGACTCCCTCCACTCCCTTGGTTTCCATGGCTCAGTCCTCGACTGGTTCTCTTCCTACCTCTCTGGCCGATCCTTCAATGTGTCTCTTACTGGTGCCTCCTCTACTTCTCTTCCACTCTTGGTTGGAGTTCCCCTTGGCCCTCTTCTCTCTATACACTCTGTCCCTCGCATTTCATGGCTTCCAGTACCATCTGTATGCTGATGATACCCAACTCTACCTCTCCACCCCCTCTCTCTCCCTCTAGCCAATCTCGCCTCACTAACTGCGTCTCTGACGTTTCTGCCTGGATGTCTCATAGTTAGCTCAAACTTAGCATGACTAAAACCGAAATCCGCATCTCCCCCCGCCCCCCAATCCTTCCTCTCTCTCTCTTCCTTCTGTCTTCGTCAATGGGGTCAACATCCAGCCTATCCCTCAGGCATGTAGCTTAGGGTTCATCTTTGATCCTCCCTCTCCTTTAAACCTCAGATCGATTCTGTTGCCAAATCCAGTCACTTCTCTCTACACAACATTGCTACAATCCGTCCTTTCCTCACTGTTTCCTCTGCTAAAACCGTTGTCCATGCCCTGGTCATCTCTTACCTCGACTATTGCAGCCTCCTTCTCACTGGCCTTCCCCGCTCTCACCTTGTTCCTCTCATTTCTGTTCATAACTCTGCTGCCAAGGTCATCCACCTTGCTGCTGCTTTGACCATGTACAGCCCCTCCTCTCCTCTCTACGCTGGCTCCCTCTTCCTGAACATATTCTGCACAAACTCCTGGTTTTTACCTACAAGGCCCTATCTCTCAGCACTCGTTTCCCACTACACTCTGTCTGGGAGCTCCGCTTCTCTGCCACCACCCTCGTCTACTCACAGCTCTCCGGCTCCTCAAAATACATCCGCCCCTTTCCCCTGACAGCCCCCCATGCCTGGAACTCCCTCCCTGAACACATTTGCTCAGCTTCCTCCCTCCAAAACTTCAAATCTCTCCTCAAAACCCACCACTTCCATCAAGCTTTCCCTGGCTCCTCGTTCCCCTCACCCCCTTGCTGACCTATCCTGAATCATCGTATCTTGTGTAACATTAAATGAGTAACTACACTTTGGTAACTAAGTCAAGCACATACATCTGAGACCTCACGAGTTCGTGTATGTATCCTTGTCTCTTCCTCTGTTTTGCCCCCGGCCCCTGTGTCTCTTCGATTATAAGCCTGCTGGGGCAGGGACCATGTCTCTTCCTTACAATTGTGAAGTGCCAGGTACATTGCTTTCACTATATAAATGCTTAATAATAATAATAATAATTAATAATAATACATTAAAATGGTGCTAGAAGAGGTGAACAGTTGTGAGGGCCATTGCTTCAACTTTTTCCCCCTGTCCTGTCTTTCACACATTCACTAGACAATAGATGTGGCTGGCTAATGTTTCTGCATCCCACAAAAGAAAACAGGACTATGTGCAGATGAATGCACCACTCCACGGAAGTAGAGTGTAAACAGATGGATATGGAGACTGCCTGCCTCCGGATCTGCTCCAGGGGTGCACCCCCCACGTCCATCCGCTTATAGCCTCATCTGGGTCCATTTTAGATGAAAACACTGTTTGTCACAGTCTGCTTGCATGGCACTCCCACTTTCTCCAGTACCATAGAGTTGTGGGCAGATCACCTGGCACTCTAGACTGGCACTCACAACTCTGTGATGTTGCCCCGGGCAATGACCAACCAAAGGCGGAGCTGCAGCATAGGACCGCAGAGCAGATGTATAGCAGCTCCACTTGGCTGGCCTGCTCTGCAGACAGTCCCCCGGGATGTTTCATAGAGCCGCAAGTGGGACTGGCCTAGACCAGACAACATCTGCATGCTTCCACATCTGGCAAAGTGCCTTTACATGCACAGGACAGCCCTGGGTTGATGCAGTCTGGCGCAACCAACACCGGGGCAGACCATCCATCTAAAAGCACCCAATGTGTCTTTCTGTGATCACATATAATGGCGGCTTCTATAGCCAAGTGTTGTTCTAGCTGAATATTTGTATTGTGGTAACATCCAAAGGCCTCAGTTAATGTTAGCACCTAATTCAGGGACCCGTTTTCAATGCATTTTTTCTGTTGTCACTAATGGGGAAAATGCAGTGAACATGGGTCCCTGTTTATGATCTGTAAAATAAAGTGCTACTGCTTTTCTATCAAGTAAAAAGAGAAATACTGTAGGACAGCTTCCTACTGTGTTTACAGTTGGTGTGTGTAACCATATTGCCTTCTCTCACACCCTCTCCCATAATTCTACTCATTTTCAAGTTACTGTCGAGTAGAACCAAGAGAAAAGTGGGCACTCCCTTTATAACTAATGGCTAAGGGCTCTATTCTGATCTCAGGAAGTACATTGACGTGTAGTTTGTAAAAGTGCAGCAATGATTTTACAAGGCGTGAAACAATATGTGCCCACATATGGGATATCTGATTTGAACTCTAAGTACATTACTACCATAAAGCTGTTTGACTCGAAAGCTGTCAGGGTGTGAGACTCTCAGGGTGCAATATCACTGGAGCACATTGAACACCCACTGTGCCACCAGGCCAGATCTCCAGATTACATATTAGAACCTAGCTTTTAGTGGAGCTGACATCTGCTGCAATTTTGGGAACTTATGTTTTCTAATAGTCAAAGAATAAAGAATTGTCTGTTCAAAGATAACATTGAGTGGCTTATGTAATAAAGCCCAGCTTCTTGTTTCTTGATGTATAATCTAAATAAAAGCTCACATCTGTTTACATTGTACAAAGTCTGCAAAAATAGCAGATGTTTATCAGTAGAATACTTTAGAAACAACAAGTAAACAGGTCAGAAAATAGAAATGAATACCATTTAACTCTATATGAAAACACTGTTGTTTCTCTCTTAGTGGTACAATATATTTTTACCATGTTAAAATCAGCTAAAGTATTACTAGCAATAAGTGTGGTGGTTAACATTTACATGCCGGTAATTAAGAGTGGAAGCTCCCAGATAATTAACAAATAACTCTCACAGATAATTAAATAAAATAGGCACCAAGATAATTAAAGAACATTACAAATGTTGTGCAGAATAGGTAATTTATTTAAAGGTATTTATTCCTTCTGAGAACTACAAACTTCTGTTATTATCTGATTTGGATTTATGGTGAAAAAAAGCCCTAAACAGAGCAAAAAAAAATTAGTCTTCATTATGAAGAAAGATAAGTTATTTTAACTTTAACATGTTGCTTATTCCATAAGAGCAAGATGCATGCATTCTCATTATTATTAAAAAATTCCGCATTACATCACCTGCTCTTGGAGAAAATCTCGAATAGCAAGTAATTTTATTGACTGATCATAAATATAAAGGATGCACATGGTAATAACTAATGTAGGAACTTCCAAGTTAATGTTTGTCGTGGAAACATTATATGAAGAAGTCTCTTGGTAAAGTTCTGGCCTTTTTTTTAGTTGAACTTCAATATGCCATCCGGTAATAAGAGAAGGATATATTAAATTTTAAGAAAAGTCAGGTACAATAGTCTTATACTATACTGGATAAGAACATCAGAAACAAACTCTCACTATGTTTGTTTCTGGCATTGTGAAACCATATATTTTTTCATGTTTGTCAGCTTCTCATTGACATTTACATATTTGCACTAAGCATAGTTGTTTAACTAGTTGTTCTGCTGTTCTGTATATAATAAAACATGGTCAAAGGCTCATAACAATCTTTCAATGGTGATGATGGATCAAGGGATGCGTACATGCCTAAACAATTCATATAATTTGGCTCATGTTTAAGAAGTGGCAACTACTATGTTTAACCATTTTCGTTAGATTTGTAATTGTATGAAGTTTTAAAGTAAAAATGAAAGAATACGTCAGGGATAGGTTAATTAAGGATATGGCAGGGTAAATGTTTGTGGTTTGGCTTTGCGGAAAAATACTTGTTTCGTAACTGAAATGGAGCATGTGTTTCTTTGTCAATAAAGATGTTTTACATCTTGTCAAAAATCTTTTTTGGTCATCCAGTGTCTCAAACTCTTCAGCTATTTCCTCTCAGCTTGAACTAATTAGAATCTCAGGAACCAAACTGACATTTTGGAAGATATGTTTCTATTGTTTAAATGTGTGGTTGTTTTGCCAGGGGGAAAGATGCTCGTTCTCTGTCCAGATGTGGCACTATTTCTGCTGTGCTCTTCATCATGATCTATGGACTATTCTCCCCCCCAAGTTAGCCCAGGACATTCTAACAGAAGTGTTGGAGAAATCTTTAGCCATGCTCGCTTGCAGATATTCTCAGGCCCATCCCACTTACAAGAGAACCGCACAGATAAGGTAATGGAAATATGATGTACATGTTGTTTGTTATGGATAAACTGAATGTGCCCTAAGTTATACTTCTGTTGTGCTCTGTTTTAATTTGAATCCTTAAGAAAATAAGAAACGCCATACTGGGTCAGACCCATGGTCCATTAAGCTGAGCATCCTATCTATGACAGTGGATGCTCTTGATTGCTTTGGAGAAATGCCCAACAGGTATTCCCTGTTGAATCTCTATTAATATAATATGTAAACTAAATTATTCTCTGCCCAAATGGAGCCAGGGAGACTAGTTAGCAGGTAGGTGAAGGTGGGGCAGGCTATCCCTTTCCCTGTACTCTGAGAAATTCCATGCTTGGGTACGTATCTACTATGTAGGATTCCCAAGATTTGCCAGAACACGAACTCTACTTAGGTTCTCTAAAGGACAGGCACCTTCTCCAGCAAACCTCTTCTGCTTCTTTCCTTGCTTTCCCTGCTTTGCTTGTTGGAAAAATCAGTAAATTTAACTCTCTCTCATAAAACCTTTATTGAAATATATCACGTATGGCCTTTATTCTGAAAGTGAGTGGTGATGGGCATGTGAGAGAAAGGAATTATTTGCCTGGGGAATGGGAGAGGATGGAATGGGCACTGTTTTCTCCTTGTGCCCTGGAGTATATTTCTTTCTGACTTCCTCTAAAACCACATTCCCTTTGCCTACTGTGACAGGGGCCCTAGTTTTTCACTTTGGATATCTTATCACTCAACATAAGCTTCTCTTGGCACAGGACTCTCATGGTGACTTTGGATGATGAAATATAGAAAAATATAGTTAAGAACCATTAATATATGGTAGGGGACAAAATGCACGAAAAGGGCAGGGATGAAAAAGGCACAAAGTATTCATCCTTAGCAAATACTGGCACCAAATTGGTGGCATCAGTAATTGGTGGCAACTGTCTCTGCAGGTTGAATAACAAAATTAGTTCATTGCCTTGACTAGACAAAGTTGAGTATTATTTCAAACTGCAAGAAATTATAATCAAACCATGAGCTCACCAAATCCTGTCCCAAATTATTTATTTATTTATTTATTTATTTATTTTAAAATTTTATACCCCAGCACCTCCTGCCACAGGCAGCTCGGAGCGGCTAACAATCATAGATAAACAATAACAACACATGAGAAACATCATCCCGCCATAATAATAATAATAATAATAATAATTATAATAAATAGAACAGACCCACCCGGCTTCACACTCCCCCCACCCCCAACCACCCCATTACCCCTCTCCCTCGCCAAATGCTTGATGTAACAGCCAGGTCTTACAGTTCCTACAAAAGGCTGAGAGGTCCGGGGCCAGACAGGCCCCCACCAGGAGGAAATTCCAGAGGTGCGGTGTGGCCACCGAGAACGCCCTATCCTGTGTGGCCCCCCAGGAAACCCGGGGGACCTCAAACAAGGCACCCCCGGCCGACCACAGGGACCGATACAGAACCTGGAGGGGTGAGGCAGTCTCACAATTAGGCAGGGCCCAGACCGTGTAAGGCTTTATAGGTCAAAACCAACACTTTGAATTGGGCCCAGAAGACTATTGGCAGCCAGTGCAGAGATCAGAGTGCTGGTGTAATGCTCTCCTGGCGGCCCGGTCCCACCAAGAGCCGGGCTGCCACATTCTGCACCAGCTGCAGCTTCTGAGCCATCACCATAGGTAGTGCCACATACAGTGCGTTACAGTAGTCCAACCGAGAGGTAATAAACACATATGATCGTGGCCAGGTCAGGAACCGAAACCAACGGCCAAAGCTGCCGCACCAGATGTAACTGGCGGAAGGCACTCCTCGTCACAGCCTCCACCTGGAAATCCAGGCGGAGCTGCGCATCGAGGAACACCCCCAGGTTCCATACCTGGGCAGTCAGCTGAGGACAGACCCCCTCAATCGAGGGAGCTGTCATCTCCACCGACTTACCCACTAACATCACCTCTGTCTTGTCAGGATTCAGTCGCAGTCGATTAGCCCTTGTCCAAGTCCCAACAGCTGCCAAACACTGAGTAAGCACCAAGACAGCCGGGCCTGGGTCGATCGAAAATGGGAGGTACAGTTGGCTGTCATCCTCATACTGATGACACCTCACCCCGAACTCTCTGATTACCTCACCGAGTGGCTGCGTATACACGTTGAACAAGGGAGGGGACAAGACAGAACCCTGCAGGACCCCACACAAGAGGTCTTGGGAAGATGAAAAACAATCACCTGACACCAAGTACCACCCGCTGAGTTCTTCCGGACAGGAATGTGCGGAACCATTCAAAAACGATCCTGCCCACCCCTGCACTGTCCCGCAGGCGGGTCACCAACATCTCATGGTCAACAGTATCAGTGCTGCTGAAAAATCTAACAGGACCAATAGGGTCAAGCAACCCCAGTCCTTTTCCTGGCGAAGATCATCCACCAAAGCCACAAGTGCTGTCTCCGTGCCATGTCCCGGATGAAAGCCAGACTGAGAAGGCTCAAGATAACCAATGCGGTCAAGATGCCCCTGGAGCTGCTGAGCCACCACCAGTTCAATAACCTTCCCTAAAAAGGGAAGGTTAGAGACCGGTCGATAGCTGGCAGGGGGAGTCAGCGTCAAGCGATGGTTTTTTGAGCAGAAGCCGCACCACTGCCTCCTTGAGGCAGCCTGGCACTCTGCCCTCCCTTAGGGAGGCATTGACCACCCCGGTCAGCAACAGCCCCATTGTCTCCCGGCAGCTCTTAACCAGCCAGGACAGGCACGGATTTAATTCACAAGAAGTGCCACAAGCACACCCACCATGTCAGCGGGTGTCACCGACTGAAAGTGATCCCATAAAATAGGACAAAACGGGACTTCTACACCCTCTACAACCTCCACTGTATTAAGTGCAGCATCAAGGTCTTGGTGAATGCGAGCGATTTTCTCTGCAAAATAATCTGGAAAATGGTCACAGTGGGCAGATGATGACTCAACCCCAGGGTTGAGGGAGACCAGCCCCAGTACAACCCGGAACAGCTCCGTCGGACAGGATTTAGCGGATGCTATGGGGGCAGCAAAGAACTCCCTCTTGCTACCTGCATAGCCACGGCATAGGCTCGTGAACTAGATCTATTCCACAATCTGTCAGCTTCAGCACGAGAACGACGCCACCGTTGCTCCAACTGTCACCCTTCTTGCTTCAGCAGCCACAGCTCCTCGGAGAACCAAGGAGGTCTGCAGAGCCTCCGCCTGGGCAACGGACACCTAGGAGCCGTTTGATCTCTGCCTCTGTCAGCCAGCTGTTCCATAGCTTGATGAGGTCATCGATGAGACAGTCATTGAGGTCAGAGGGTAAGTCCCCCAGAGCGCCTAGAAACCACACTGGGTCCAACAGCCGCCAGGGTCAGACCATCCTAATGGGTTCCACACCCTTCCGGGGGCAGACACGTGCTAGAAGGGAGATCTGCAGAAGATAATGAACCGTCCATGACAAGGACACAGCTGATACCTCCCCCATTAACGAAGCACCCGCCTCAAGGCCAGTGCAAAACATGAGGTCCAAGGTATGTCCTCCAAGGTGTGTCGAGCCGATGACTCTCTGGGACAGGCCCATTGTTGCCATGGTGGCCATGAACTCAGATGAATGCCTGAAACCAAAAATCACCAGTCCACAGGTCTGTGGTTATTGGAGTCATGTTAGACCACTCTTTAATCTATCAGGCAAAAGCATAACAAGACACAGTGACTAAAGCTGAAGCTAGAAAAATTCAGAGAGGATATAAGACCCTTTGTGCATGCAGCATGAAAAGGAAGGCAACACACACACAAATTGGGTAAACAAGGCCACAGCCCTTTATTGTTAATTAATTAACTTCAGTCTGAGAAAAAAGGGGGATGACCAACCAATTAAACATCCATGAACCCAAATCCAGTGGCAAAAATATTGAGAAGGCAGACACCGGCCCCTCTGTTACCCATCAATTCCAGACCCCTCCCTTCTTGGGGCCAAGGGGAAGGGGTGGCGTATGCCCAAGCTAGGGATTGGGCAATCCTACAAAGCTTGGTTGCTATCACCAACCCCTTGGGGTTACTGTCAGCACTGTGGGTCAGACGCTCCCTGTACGGCATTAACTTCACCCCCATCCAATTCCAGAGGTGCCCCAAATATCCCTTAAAACATTCCGTTTATATTACCCAAACTAATATACCACTGGGCTTCCAAGCTGTAACAAACATAACTCTTGATTTCAATAAAACTATTTTATTTTAAACGTAACTATTGAACCTCTTTACCCTGCCGAAATCGAGACAGTCTAACTTTTGAAAAAACAGGCTTTCAAATTGCAGTTTTCAAACTGCGATATCTCAGCTGTTATCCAACCACTTTGGCTGAAATTTGCACAGCATGAACCGCTTGTCCCAGTGATCTGTCACCACAAATCTCATTATCCTAACTTTAACCATGCCAGTGTTATAGCAAATAGAATGTTGGGGCTTTATAATGGAGGGTGTAACACACCTTAACTATTAATGGTAATTTTATATATTTATTTATTTATTTATTTATTTTATTTATTCGTACAGGAATTTGTATCCCATCTGCTCCTGCCTCTGTCTGGTCAGGGTGACTTACAATAAACAATACATACAAAAAATACAATAAATAACAATATAAAATTGTTACAAAAACTATCTCCCCTCAGTCCCCTCCCACTACCCGTCTCCACCTCTGAAAGAATGGTGAAAAAGCCAGCATGTATTTAGAAATAGATAGTACCACATGAAGTTTAGCAGCACGCTATATGGGTTGACAAGGTGTTTTCAGACGAGCACAGTGATGGAGTGGGGGGTCCGTAGCCATTAGGTGGCACTGCCGCAGAGCACACACATAGGTGGAGTGCATGGGGAGGTATTCAAATGAGCATAGCTACTTGGATAGCTTTTGTAAGTGTCATGTCTTGGGCATAATTGCTGGGGAACCTGGGCTCCCCAGTGCTCCCGGTCAGTTCTTGTGACTTGCAAAGGCCACCCCCCCTGCCCCCAGTGCCTGTAAGAGGCAGACCTGTCTGCTGGCATAGCTGACTACTGCCATTCATAATGGCAGGGGCTCTGTGGCCACCCATTGCCATGGATCTATTTGGCTTGCCTCACTCGAAGCACTCTGGATTTCCCAGCAGTGCCCCATGAGTGACTATGAGTAGGTGCTCTTAAGTTCATAAGAGGGCACATTCGACTGCTCCACCTTCAAATGGGTGGTCAACTCCGTGGCTCCTGGGTGGCCATGCAGAGTAGTATCTCAACTGAAAACACCCATTAATAGAATAAGTGTGGTTCCCGTGTTTATATATTTCTGACTTCCTATGCTACATGCCTGAGGTGGGACCCTGTGTGGCCTGAAGGCTTGAATATTCTCACCAACAGAAGTTGGTCCAATAAAAGATATCACTTCATCTCCATTACGAGAATAGTAAGAATGATAAAAAAAAACATAATTCAGTTCTGGTACAATACAGATAATAAAGAGGAGCATTATTAATATGATAAATCTACTTCATGTTTCATTTTTTTCCTGGTATCTGGGGAGGAAAATTTAATTCTAGTAGTAATTATTTACTATAACTCAATTGTGTTAAATGGTAGGGTAGTTTTCCAGAAAGCATCTTGTTAGATCCATCCCAAGAAAAAGCCAGGCAGCAGAAGCCAAGCCTTGACAAGCAGGCATCCCCATGGAAGAGACAATACAATATATATTGGCCGATTTTAGATGAGATGTGCCCATTCAGGTCCACCCAACTCCCATGTGTCCAGACACCCATCTGAAGGTGGTGTGGGGAAGGGTGCATGCTCCCGTGACCCACACACCGCCCACTCGTCCCCACACATGGAGGATCAGGGAAAAATCCAGGATGGTCCATGCGGGGGCAGGCCAAATCGTGTGCGGGTGGGGTGCACGGCCATCACACACCCATCTCTGTCCTGTTTGATTCCCACCCACCCCCAGATGTATGTGCTCCACGCAGGACCCACGGACCCACCCACCCCCAGCCGTGCCCATGTAAAAAACAGCCATAGTTTGTGCTATTACTATTTATGAGAATGGAATAACATGATGGTGTTTGATCAGGGAAAAAAAAGCTTAATTGTTTATTGGGTTCTTTTCTCTCTTACATAGTCTGTGACAGAAGACTAAGATAACCAATTCCAGCCATTACAAAGAGGGAGTCTTCCTTTTTGTGTTGTAGGAAAGTCCTTGATAATTAAGATTGCATATTAATACTAGACTGGCTGATGTAATTTTCTCCTGTTTTCTCTTTTCCAGTATTGATGCCACGTCAATTCTGATATCCACTGAAAACATGCTGTGGTCAATTTGTGGCTCAGTGCAGGAACTCCTGAATCCTCATAAAGACAGGAACACCAAAATCTATAAAATAAATAGCCATTGCAACAATCTGGCTACCGCAGCAGTACTTTTAACGGCACCTTTGAAGAATCTGTATGAGTAAGTCTGGGACAGTGTTTTAATATAAGTTAAAAGTGACCATATATCTACTCCAGCTTATGACAAGTAAAACAGAATGTGGTGCATTTAAATATTTTAATGGATTATTTGCCGTGAAGAAGGTTTCACTTGTGTCTTGAATGAGCTTTTGTTGGCCTCATCTAAGACCACTGCAGTCATTTAGACAATATACTTTTAGAAATATTGATCTCCTTGAAATTATGCATTAGTTATTGATACACACAAAGTTGACTTGTTCCAGTTAAGTCTAAAATGTATTTCTAAAAAGCAGGTTTATAGAAAGCAGCATTGTAGAAGACTACGGCTGTGATCCACAAAGCACTCCGAAGTAGTAGGGTTTCAATGGGATTACTCCGGAGTAAGTGCTTTGTGGCTCATAACCTCAGTCTAGAGAAGTAACAGCTGCACCTAAAACAAGAGTTGATTTACTTTTGACGACTGGCTCAGAATATATTCTGCAAATGTTAAAGGGAGACCAAAAATAAAACAAAAGTTGCAGTATTTGAGACTGTACTTTAACATAGCAGGGACCATGAGGAACAGGAAGAGAAGGAGAGAGTTAGTCCTCATATTTTCAGTTTATAAAAATATGAAAGCTAAATTGTTATATATATTATTAAAGGTGATTCATCGCTGCTAATCTGTGAACTTCACATTCTTAATCTTTATTATAAAATCTAGATGAGATTTCAAATAGAGATTTTTTTCGTATGTATCTTACCTCAGCCAATTATCTTTCAAGAAACCTAACTAATTATAGGAAAGATTACAGAAAAGTTAATATACCAAGTTACTTTATTAAATTCCCTGAGTTTGTCACTAACATGGATACTTTAAGTGAAAACAGATGTGGGGCTGGTGTGGAGGGTCCTGGCCCAGGGTGGGGCGGGAAACTACAGTAGCCACTCTCTGGGTTGGTAGAGAGCACTTAAGTAACGTGCCTGTGATCCGGGTGGGTGGAAAGCCATCTCTCCCACTCGCACCACTCCCAGCGCCTCACCCTCACCATGACGGGCAGCCATTGGGGGCCGGCCATGGCAGCCCCCACCTTGCAGCGGGGATGGTGGAGCAAACAGATGTGTTGGCCTGCTGTGGTCAGCATCGGCCCACCTGGGCAGCCCTTCGCCTGGAATGTCTACCTAGGATCTTTCCAGGAGACACGTTCCAGGCCAGCTGCCTACCCAGCCCCAGGCACTAGCAGGCAAATATCTGGTGGCCGGGGAACAGACATGCGAGCCACAAGTGGCCCGCGTCACGTCTGTTTTTACCCTCTGCAACATGAAAAGACATGACTTAGTATTAACAGAGTTAAACATTATGCACACTTTGAAATACAAGATGTTGCAGCAATTTTTGTCATTAGCGTGGTTGTATAATCAAAACTTATTTATTTATTTATTTTCAAGTATTTTTAACCTGCCCATCCTGCCACAGGCAGTTCAACTTCCGTATGTTGTGTAGCCTCTTTTTCATTTTCCAAAAATCTTGAGTATAAAATTAATTATAAGGTAAGATATAAATAAAGGGAAGTAGAAATGACTAGTTTTTTATAATTTGCCAAGCTAATTTTGGTGGATATGTAGTCCTCAGAGATGCTTATGAGAGCAGGAGGCAGAAAAACTCGCTAACGCCTGTATGTTTGTTTCTGTCAGAAAATCATTAAGCCAAATGTTCTGGTTTGCTCTTTTGTGAAATGTCTACTGGGACTTATAATACAATCTACTGTAGTTCAAAAATACGTATCTTATGTATAAGTCAAAAGTATCAGTTGTTTTATGCTTGTTCTGAGTACCCCCCCCCCCCCATGAATCTGAAAATGAAGCATGTAACCACCAGTATTCAGTGATCTCTAAAACTATTGTTAAGATGCGAGATATTAATTCCACTCTCTGACATCGTATTAAACCTTTGAATTCTGAACTTCACTTGTGGCTTCTCATCCCGAAGTCTTTTGTCACAAGAGCTACTGGAAGTATCATTTGTTGTAGACAGACTGTTGCAGCTTCCAGAAATCAATACATTGTTGCTACTTTTTAAAAAGGGAAGTTAATAGCGCTTTCCACCTTGATGATGTTCAGATCCACTAATCAGATAAATACACAATAAATCTGTAAGACTTTGGCCCTCTATTGTTGTTGTGCTCTTAAAATGAGAAAGCATCCATCATAATCTAGCCAATTTACCAATTTATCAGAATAACATTTAAAAACTAGCTATAACCATCAGATCATAGGGATTTATGCAGCTGCTCTGTATTCTGTCTTCAGGGGAAAGTCTTTGATTAACCTTGTTCCAGGGGCAGGAGTGGCCAAACACCATCATGTAACCCCAGCATAGCCACTATACCTAGTCCAAAGTGGTAGGTGGTGGGTCTGAAGCCTGCACATTAACACCTGCAGAAAGTTCCCATATGCCATAGGGATTTTATGAGAGACCTTTGTGATCAGCTTGTTTCATCTTAAATGTACAAGTACTGCTGAAATGCCAGATCTCACAACAGAGTCTATACCTGAAGTATTAAAGCATCATCATTTATTTATTTTTAAATAAATAGTTTGCAATCATTTACCCCATCATTTCAAACATTTTCAGTGTAAATTTTTACAATAACTGTTTTGAAAAACCAGTAGCTACCTTACCATTTGTAAATGGGTTACTACCAAGTTACTAACCACAGACTGAATATTGAACTTGAAACTGTGGTGATTCTTCCATTAACTTTTTTTTGAAGAGTGAAATCTCTAAAACAGTCAATAGTATTCATCCAGAGTAATTCAGATTTGGGAGTGTGTTCTCAAACCAAACTCACTGGAATTTGTATCCCATATGGTTGGTTGGTTAATTAATTAATTAATTAATTCTCTCTCTCCTCTCTCTCTCTCTCTCATGAGTATCCAGGATTCCCTTAAAAGGATATAATCAAAAATTATCATTTGAGAAGGATATGCTTAAAGGATATAATCAAAGATAGTCTGTATTCCTCTATTAGTTTAAAGTAAACCCATCCTTAACGATTGCCTCCTGCAGATCATAATAAAATGCAAACACACATTTATATTGCTACCGTTTTAGTAAGAAGAGTATGAGCTTAGATAAACAATATCAGTCTTCAGACTGATTCTGGAGCCACAACTCAAAATGACCCAACCAAATAGCAACTCAGTCCAGAGGGAAGAGCATTTTTCTTCCCAGGCCCTTATGCCTCCAACTGCTGTTGCACACAAAAAAGCTCAAAATACATAAGAACTCTATACTGACCATCCTCTGAAAGTGTAAACAAACTAAAATGCTATGCAACTTGCTGCCACTCTACGCACAATTCCAGTGGGGTCTATCATGTTACCAAGTGCCCAAGTAACTTCATACAGATTGCCTTACTACAGATCAGTGTATAGTTTGACCAAATAGGTGTATCGAATGTCCCATAAACAAGTTATAGCCATCTTTGTCTCCTTGGAGAGCTGAAACATGCATTTCAATCAGTAAGCCTTATCAGAGAAGTGATGTGCTCAGCTAAACAATCTCACGATGTTTTGAAACCCCCTAGAAATGCAGAATTCCTTTCACATTTCTGCAGATGGCAATAATTCACTTCCAGCAAGCCTTCATAGCATATATGTCTGGTTATGTCAGTGGGTAACAGGACTTTTCGCAATTATTACTACAAAATCAAATTTACCTTATTCTGAAACCAGCACAAGGCCAATGTATTTTACCCACCAAAAGGGTGAATTTCTCAAACCAGAATATAGTTCTTTTCAATAGCTTTATATCATCAAGAAATACTGGTTTTCTCTACTGCTGAAGATGGTGGGGGAAAATGATAGAATCATAAAAATGTACGGTTGGAAGGCATCTTAAAAAGACATCTAGTCCATATCCCTTCCTTTAGCACACCTCTCAACATTCAAAGTGCCTAAAGAGAGAGGGAAGCCTTGCTCCCTGGAGCTGGTAACCAGACCCCTGGACTTTGGAAGCCATGTTCAAGTAATGCAAAAATGAACTCCTATTTGAACAATACAAAATGTTCTTATAGTACAAGTATGGTCCAGTCAATGTAAAAAGGTTAGAGAGAGAGGGGGGCTACTTTTCGTCAAACTGATCGGAAGTCCCACCTTCTGGAGGGGACGTGCCAGAGGTGATGTAGGCAGATGCGGAAATGATGTAGTTTGCAGGGATCGGAAGTGACGTAGAAGTGGGTAATGCTTCCAGGTCAAGGGTTGGGGGTGGAATCATAGGTTCCATCCCTTCCCTTTACCCCGCAAGGTCCTTACATGCGATTGGTGGAGGAGGGTCATCTGACCCCTCAAACAGCTCAGCTGACTGAGCTGGACCAATGGGTGAAGGTTTTATCCTTCTAGCGCACCCCGTTGGAAGAATAAAATGGACCAATGGGGTGGCGGATCGTTGTGGGGTAGGTCGAATTCCCATCTAGGACCTTTCTAGGACCTAGATTCCCATCTAGGACCTTTAAAACAGAGCATAGTTAACCCCACACCCCAGACCTGTAATGAGGCCTATGCATACCCCCCTGTACAAAATGAACATGTGCTCACCTTCCATGAAGCTTGCAACCTGACTAAGGATCCCTGGAGATTCAGTGTGAGAAAGAAGGTGGGCGGTTGGAAAGATAGGCTCTTTTAAAACCTTGCATGGGGCACCACCCTCCTAAATCCCATTGGATAGATTTCAGGGCCTTTAACATGTAAACATTCCACGCCAATACTGGGCTTCATCTGTAGATGTCACCGCTGTATTACAAATGGATATGGCTAGACAAATTTATCGGCAAACTGCTTTTTTCCCCACAGGCTTTTAGGAAGCAAAATGTTGCTTTAACCCCTAACACTATTTTTTATTTATTTATTGCCCACCTCTTTTTTTTAATTATTTTTTATTTTGGATTTCCACAAGGTCTTAAATGCTAGCCCAGACATGTCTCAATGGCTCCTTGCAACCTCCACCCTGATAAGATTAAGGCTTTTCTTCTAAAAACTGACTTTCAAGACCCATCCTACACTTCGCAGCCCTCTGGCACTGTGTAACATTCTCTAATAATAAAAAAAAATCTGTCCCCATTTTACTCATACTTTCTGCAGGTCAAAAACCACACGAGCACAAACACAGTCTTAAACAAATATTGTTTTATTTACAAAACATTGCAATACAGAAAAACCACACATAGCTATGCTGCAGAATGCATTATTTTCTTACAAAACCCCTTTTAAAAAAAAAGACTTATACCCCCTTTTTTTAAATCATGGTCTGTATAAATTCGAAGATGCATTTATCCCCTGGCTTAATGATGTATTCTAACACAGGTTCATGCTCGGAACTAGAATCCACTTTACAAAACAACAATAGGGTCAGATTGAAAGTATCATGGGTTAAACATAAACATTGTAAAGCACAGGCCAGCATCTTGAATGTAAAATACAGTTTGTAAGCATAGATTATCACAAATTAATTTAAGTTTTCTGTCTCTGTCCTTCCTTACCTGTGAATTTTGAGCCGGCACTGTTGAGCTGTGTGGGGCCTCTATTGCCTCTGGACAAACCAGGACCTCAGCGGGTCTCAGGGTGATTTCAGACGTTACGAGATCACAGTCAACCACGCTCGATTCCGCGTGGTGGCTGTGATCGCGTAACGTCTGTTGGGGGAAACGGATGTTTCCCCCCAGATGTTACCACGGCATGGGATTGCATTCAACATGCGAGCGGCTGAAGTGGCGGGACCGGAGGCCGCTGCGTGTCGAATGCAATCCCATGCCGGGGTGAACCCCGGCATCTCGTCTGGTCAGGCGCCACGGCCTGGGATCACCGGCGGGACCCTGGGCCGTGGCGAATCCGGCCCGACGTGGCGGCCGCATTGGCCCTGCCACCTGCCCGTCTCCCCAGAGGGCAGGCAGCGGGGAGCGTGGAGAGGGCGGGGCCGTGTGGCCACACGTTGCGCCGCGCGGCCCCTCCCCCTCCCCAATTCCCCACCGGGATCCCCAGCACGTCTGTTACGGCGTGACGGGGTGATCCCGGCGGGGAAGGAATTGGGTGATTTCGGTACGGGGCCAACGGGTCCCGTAACGTCTGAAATCACCCTCAGTAACCCCATCTCGGTTTCTCTGGCAAGGGTAGGCGTGCTAAAAAGAACCTTGGCCACAGGCCCACACTCGCCATCTTCCTCCTCTGAACTGGAAACGTAATGTTTTCGGTATAAACGTCTCACTACAGCGGGGGGGGGGGGGGGCGGGGACTCGTAAACAGCATAGATTTTGCTGGGGTCACATCGCTAGAGAACGTCATTTTAAATTTTAATTTTCTGTGTAAATGGTTACGACCGGTGCTCTGCTCTCTGTGTCAGAAAATGGCGGTCCCCTCTTTCATACCACCCTAGGGGACAGGTTTATGGGTCCTAAACCTTCACCGATTGGTTCAGCTCAGGCAGCTGAGTTGTTTGAAGCCACACATGATCCTGTTTGGCCAATCTGACCTACCCCACCACAATCCACCACCCCAATTGGTCTGTTTTATTCTTCCAAAACGGGGTGCGCTAGAAGGAAGAAACCTTCACCCATTGGTCCAGCTCAGTCAGCTGAGCTGTTTGAGGGGTCAGATCACCCTCCTCCTTCACCAATCACACGTAAGGACCTTGGGGGGTAGAGGGTAATGCTCAACCCTTGACCCGGAAGCATTACCCACTTCTACGGCACTTCCGACCCCCGCGAACTACTTCATTTCTGCATCTGCCTACGTCACCTCTGACATGCCCCCAGAATGCAGGACTTCTGGTCACATGACATGTTAAACTGATAACTATCAGTTTGGCAAAAAGTAGCCCTCCTCTCTCTAATATGCCTCACAATAATGGGAGCAAAAATGTTCGTCATAATTTTCACAAATTAGTATGTGTTAATTTATGTACATTTCTACAATTTTAAACAAAAAATTAATTGCCTAAGTCTGAGACTGGGCTGAAAAAGCAAAGCTTTGTAAAAAGTTAACAAACATTTAAAAAACACAATATCAGTCGTATGTTGATAAAATCCACTTGCATAAATCAGACTTGGAACACATGACCTTCAGATTACCTTTCAAAGCTTTTCTACTTTAAGAGTGAGGTGATCAAATTTGCAGACGACCCCAAGTTATTCAAGGTAGTTAAAACACGAGCAGATTGTGTGGAACTGCAACAGGATCTTCTCCCTCGCTGCCCTGCATGCCTGGAACTCCCTCTCTGCCCTCGGCCGCCTTGCCCCCACCCTCCACACCTTCAAGTCCCTCCTCAAAACCCACCTCTTCCGCTTCACCCTTCCTAACTCCTGGTAATCATCCCCACCCAGTATTATCCCACACCTGTTATCTGTAAACTCCCAATTTTCTGTAACCAAGCCAAGAACGTGTACCTGAGTTCTCGCATCCTCATGAATATTGCATCCCTTGTCTGTCCCTCTGTTCCCCCTTCCCTGTCTCCCCTCCCCCTGTCTTTAGATTGTAAGCTCTTGGGCAGGGACCGTGTCTATCTTATTCTCTGTAAAGCGGCAGGTACATCGCTGGCGCTATATAAAAGCTTATAATAATAATAATAATCTTACGACACTGGGTGCCTGGGCATCTAAATGGCAAATGAGATTTGCAAAGTGCAAAGTGATGCACGTTGGGACAAATAATGCAAACTATGCATACACAATTCTGGGTACTAAACTAGGAGTTACCACTCAGGAAAAGGATCTGGGGGTGGTTGTGGACAATACAGTGAAATCCATAGCGCAGTGTACGGCAGCAGTAAAAAAAGGAAACACAATGTTAGGAATTATTCGGAAGGGGAGGAGAATAAAACAGAGGATGTCATAATGCCTCTATATAAAGCAATGGTATGACCGCACCTCAAATATTGTGTGCAGTTCTGGTCACCCCATCTCAAAAAAGACATCGGTGAATGAGAAAAGGTGCAGAGAAGGGCAACAAAAATGATCAAGGGCATGGAAGGACTCCCGTATCAGGAGAGGCTTGGTAGGTTGGGGCTCTTCAGCTTGGAGAAGAGACGACTGAGAGGAGATATGACAGAGGTCTATAAAATCATGAGTGGTGTGAAACTAATAAACAAGGAACAGTTATTTACCCTCTCAGTTAGTACGAGAACTAGGGGACACTCCATAAAACTCATGTGTGGCAAGTTTTAAACAAACAAAAGAAAGTATTTTTTCACTCAGTGTATAATTAGGTTGTGGAATCTACTGCCAGAGGCTGTGGTAAAAGCCAGTACTATAGCTGAGTTTAAAAGAAGTTTGGACAAGTTTCTGGAAGATAGGGCCATTAGCAGCTATTAGCCAGACAAGATTAGAGAACATGACGGGAGCTGTGGGAAAACAACAGGGAATGGATCCCCCATTGTGACCTGTTGGGTGCTTCTCCCAAGCCACCGTTATTGGCCACTGTTGGAGACAGGATGTTGGGCTAGATGGACCATTGGTATGACCCAGTATGGCACCACTTATGTTCTTATGTTCTTACTTGAGCTACAGAAGCAAATACAGCTTACTGTTTTTAATTCAGCCCTTAGAGGAGCACTTTACATAATGTCCACTAGTTAAATAGCTGTTTGCTAGGGTTCTGTAGCAGGACTAGCAGTGCTCACTAGCTAAGCTTTGGGGCTGCTAATATTTCCTAATTTGTTTAACTTCCCAAGTGAACTCACACCAAGCTGCATGTGGCATGGGGGTGCAGAATTGTGGAATTGTTTGGGTTCTGTGCCATGCAATAAGACGGAAAGGCACACTAATGCTTTCCACACAATCAGACATTTATAGGGCTTTTTCCTGCATCGTTGATTCTCTGGTGTGTAATAAAGGCTGAGCTCACCCGTAGTGTTTTCTACACAGTCAAGAACCTTCTTTGATGTTCATTGATTGTCAAGCTTTCCTCATATAGAGGGTTTACCTCTGGTGTTGATTCTATGGTCTGCAATAAGGGCTCTTTCTACACTGAAGTTTATCCCAGAATGAGGGCATTTATAGGATGAAATTTCTGATTGTTCATTCCCTAATAGCCCTGTTATGTGTGACTTCTCTGACAGCCTGTTCTCAGGTAGCCCAATGTTATGCAGTAACCCACTGCCTAACATTGTGGTTAGACTCCTCTAGGTGCTCACAAATCAATTGTTTTATGATTTATTCAGTCTTATTGCCTTCTCCATATGCTAAATATATATCTAAATATCAGATAGCAGGAAAATCTGTTTTCTTAAACATTATAAATTTCTAATGGCAGCATGAATATTGAAAGAAGAAAAGTCAGAGGTACAATTTTTCCCCCAACCTATATATGATTCCGTTTATTAAGAAAAAAAGTTGACATTCTTTTTAACAAGTGAAAACATTTCTGTGATTTTGAAGAGCAAACAGTTACAATTCATGCAACTGGATATTATTCTAAATTATTTACAACACCAAATTCTTCCAATTCTTCAAGATCTACAAGGCAACAAACACAATTAAGATGCATTATGTAGGCATGTCATCATTTCACACCTGCATTGAGATTTACAAGATCAATTCTCACCTTGTCATTCAATAACACTACTGTAACTTGGAATCTTTCTGTGGTATTCAATACTCTCACAGATGCTATGCCCTGCTTTGAGACTATAGGCAGCTGCTTTCACGTATCTTATAGTCAAAACAAATTTCCTACTAGCTGTTGTTATATTTCTGCAATAGACTAAGCGAATTAAACTATTGACAGAATTAGATTTCTCTCTCTTTGACAAGAATTATATTTCCAGCACTGGATGCTGTTTTCAGGTCTCTGCCAGAACCGAGGGGTTATTGTTACTAGTCAACATTCCATTCTTTATAATATAATATTTAAAGAAGTTGTTAAATTTTGATGTGTTTCCTTAGGATGGTATACACAGCACAACCAAAAATATCATTGCAATACTACTATTTGAGCTTTTTCAATAACATATATGTAGCAAAGGTCGTGAAAAGACTAGGTAAGATTTTAAAATAGGAAGGTTATTTTCACAAAGAAAAGAAGAGCAGTTTCAAAATCATGACAAGAACTCCAAGGTGTTCTGCATCAGTTTTGAAATTTGATGAGAATTGTTCCCACTTTTCTTAAGTCAGTCCATTCCAAGAGGCTCGCTCAGCCAAGACAGCTCTGAAGGACTATACCTACCAACCAGTTTTATTTCAAAATTCTTTTTAGCAGTTCATATACAATTAGCAGACAAGGCATGGCCTCTTATTATTAAACATACTCCTTATCGATCACAATTAAATTTAGACCTTTTCATCACTGTAAGTATTGCAATTTACTGTAAATTTTTCAAAACGTGTAGCAGTCTCCTTGGCTATACTGGGGAAGTAATTGTTATAAATAGGGACAGAGGGTAAGAATTTACCTTGCATGTCTTGTCAGGATTTTTAAACTACTCTTCCTTTCTTTGTGAAAATAATCTTCATTATCTATTTTACCACGTTCCTATTTTACAATCTTATCTAGTTTGTTTTTAGTCTTCAGGACCTTTGGTACAGCTTTTAAAAGATTATATATATATATATATATATATATATGAATGATATTGAAGAAGCTCAAATAGTACTATTGTACTATTGTAATGATATTTTGACTGTAGGCTGTTCTGTGTATACCATCCTTTCTACTTAAAATTGCTTTGTCATGCTTACATTAAAGTCAGTGGGAGAACTTCAGTTGTTTTCAGTGACAGTCATTAACGTTTTAATGACTCTTTCTAAGGTAACCAAGTTCAGAGTTGGGAAGAATTTCCAGGCTTCATCGGCCACCCCAGCTGCAGACCTGCCCCAGAGTGTGGCCTGTCACACAAACGGGGAAAAAGCCTGGGGGGAATGCTAGCTCCTAAGATGGAACACCGTAGGTCCCATGGGGAACCCACCCCTGCACGAACCATTCCCATTGCCAGGTAGCTAGCTCAGAGCAGTAGCCTTCCAGGCTTGGCCTCCAGCAGCATCAGGGAGACGAGGTGCCCCAGACCAGACCGCCAATACAGCGTCCGGCCCATACCACCCAGCACTCCCCTGGAGGGAAAACTGCTGGGGTTGGGGGCATTGCCCACCCCCTTCTCTTTACTTACTCGGCTGGAGATGGCTAGAATCTAGAGACTGGCCACGAGCTTGGACCCTGTGCTTGTTAGTACCTTGCTGGAGACAGGTCAAAGAGGGAACAGCCACCAGCAGACTTCCCCACCCCCAATGTGGTGCCCTGGTGCAGGGGTGAGGCGGGCTCAAATCCGCTCTCGTTTAAGCGAGGGGGGGCATTCTTTTCTGCTCAAAATTGCCCGATTATACTTAAATTAAAGTCAGTGGCAGAACTTCCATTGTTTTCAATTAGAATAATAAGTTTTAACAACTCTTTCTAAGGCAACCAAGTTCAGAGCTGTGAAGAAAGGGATATTATTTTAAGGGTTGGAACTAGTGAGTGACAGCCCTGTTTCTAGACATGATGGACAATGTATCTCTACCTCACAGTGTCTGCATGAGAAAGGAATTTTATTGGGTGAATTAAAAACAAAAAACAGCACACCAAACACTCTGATAAAGTGCTGTGGTGATAAAGTATCCTATTGAAAATATTTGATACTCTGTCTAGGAATATGGGATTAGATGAGAATGGGGAGAAATAACCAGTACTGTTCTGCTTGGAGTGTTATAGAATCTTATATTCCCCATGAGTCTGAAATGATCACAGAAGATCTCCTATTGTCAAGTAGAAAGAAATGTTCTGAATTAAAGAACACTATTAAAATAATTATATGTTGTCTGCTCTGGCCACTGCAACCCACTTTTTATTCCTCAAGTGAATTGGTGTACAGAGGGAAATGCTGTCTGCGCTTTTTCATTTTTTCCTCTTTTCCTGGGCTGTTTGAAGAAAATAACAAAAGCTCTTCAGATTCAGAATAACAATGTCTTTGTAATGCCAGATTTAAATTGTTTGTTTGTTCAGATTAGACAGACACTGTGGAAATAAGGTATTTTTTTGTATGTGAAACTGAATAGAAGAGAAGGTAGACAAGTGCATAATACCTTTTTAAATGCTTTGGGCCAAATTCACCCCTGGTGTAACTCACTGAATTTAAAAGGTAGGATCATGGGCTGTACTAAGATGATGGTTGGTGCGGCTAAAGAATTTTGAATGGTCCAGTATAGTTTAGTGCAATCTTCTCTAACTTATGGCAGTTATAATATTGTGCTGTAGGCACTACATTTTTGCTCATGGCATGCCCTTATGCTATGGTGGGGGCTGTGTAACACTGGTTTTATAGCATGGAAACATTTACCTGTACTGGGAGAACCCTCAGTTGTCTGTCTGAGGCAGCTGTAAGTGTCTTTTCACACTCGAGCAATGTAAAAGGCACTTGAGGACAAGGAAGTGGGCCAATGAAACCATAGCAGGGAGAAATATAGCATATTGTGACTAATCTTGGATTTATTTCAGTACTGAGCTTAGAGCATGGGATTTTTTTTTTGATTTTTTTTTTAGAAAACTTTAGGTGCTTGCCTCTCATTCAAAGAGAAAGGGAGGTGGCTGCCTGAGTTGATCCTTGCAAGGGTCCAGGACGTCTGGGTATGGGTGGACACCCGAGTTGGTGAATGAAGCAGGGTGTCAGGATTGGGACCAGAGCAGGAAATCAGGAGAAGAGTACAGTGTTCAGAGTCAGAGTGGGGCACGCTGGAGTGGGGGCAGGAACAGAGCAGAGCAGGATGGAGCAAGAGATAAGGAGAAACAGGAAAAGGTCAGAGCAGGTATGAGGCAAGGGGTCTGGCTGGGACAGGAAATGATTAGCCCAGCTCCCTGATGCTAGAAGCCAGCTTTAAATGCTGGCAGGCAAGCAATCAGGAAGATGGTGATGTGGGACATGGTTGGGGTCCAGGGCCTATCAGGGAAGTAGAGGAGCGTGGCCAGATCAGCATGGGATATCCTTACAGGGAAACGCAACCCCAGAGCCTACCCTGAGTGCAGTGGTGGTGCTGTGGAGCCTGTCACCACCCCCAGGGCTTATGGGCACTGATTCAAGTTCTGGTTCCTCATCAGCCCTTGGGCAGGGCTGTCACTCATTTGGTTTTCACCTGGACTCTCGAAACTGGACGCCTTTGTCCAGTCTCCAGGAGGGGATACCAAATGCGTGGAAATTGACATCCTGAACTAGCATCACAATCTGCAGGCATGACGCCTCCATATTTTTGCAGTCACTCCCTAGTTCCTAACTCTGTCCCCAACCATACATCTCTATACCTTCATATTCAGTTTCTGTCCTGACCTATCATACACCTCAACCTGCCCCTCTCCTAGGCTGCACACTCAAACCCTTCCAACGAGTCCTTCCCCCATCTACTTTATACCTCTAAATGCCCACATTCTTTTCATCCCACAATGGGCTATCAAAATACGCACACAGTTGCATGGACCGCCACATGAGCTCTGTCTAGTTTTCTTTCCTGGGAAAGGTGGCAACCCTGTCTTAAGTGACTTTGAAAATCCCACTCATAATTTATAGAAAACAGAATATCTGAAAGAGAGGGTAAGAATGATTAAAAAAAGAAATTCAAAAGGATGTGCAGCACTGTACAGACAAAGAACATTCAAAACTGGAAGTGATATTGTGGAATGTAAAATGCAGTGATGGAGATAAGAAGTCAAATCCTTAGGTGAACCAGAACTGCATTCAGGACGCATGATGCTGAGAGGAAGCAAGGAGCCTTAGGCTGTGGACACATGTTTGAGCAGCCTGTGGTTTTCTAGTTTACATGAGCCATAATATAATAGTTCTTTCTTTTCCATGTAATTTGACTTGCTGTCCTGACATGCCCCTGTAAGCCTGAGAGACCAGGAGCGTGCAGCACAGAGCCTGATATACTAGCTGGCACACCATCCAGGGATTTCTCTGTGCAAGGAAACCCCCAAATAATGAAGGTTGTATAAGCTGATTATAAGTAATGGAAAGAGTAAGGAAGAGGAAGGATAAAATCATAACTCATTTAGTTAATCTCTCTCTAGCCAATGACCTTATTTGAAAGAATAAGAATAACTATGTAATGAAATCCATGCATTTATCTGTCTTTATGTAGCACTGATATGAATAAATGCTCAGCTGTGAAAAATGCCTGTACCTGTAATATATTGTTATGGTAGGAGTCCGCCTCAAATAAATCCACAATCTCTTTTTCCCAGCATGTGGGCAGCGTATGGTTTTTGAAGACATGCTTTAATATTACTAGTTTTGATTCCGTTTCTTTATGAGTAGCTGTTGAAAACAACAAGGAAGTTGATCAGAACTCTCAAACTAGAATAAATTCTTGGTGCATCATCGCTTTCTGGGCTCTGTAGTATTCGACTATCCCCATCTAGGAATGATGTATGTAGGGTAAATAAGCCAGACACACTAAAATAAAACACCAAGACACCACATCACTAATTTCCTTTCCAAAAGGAAACAGCTTGGCAAGATCCTAAAATCTATTACCCAGCAAAAGAGGGTGGCAATGTTAATATGAATAGTTTATATCACAAGTCAGACCAAATGGTATTAAACAAATCATTTTGTAACTAAGATGTTTTAGTGTTCAGTGTTTCACACTGGTTCATGAAGCGATATTAGTCTTTCACAACTCAAGAGTGATTTGCTTTTCCAGGACATTCCAGAATGGCTTTGGTGACTCCCTTCCTCCAGATTGCTCAGAACCAGCTATTCATCGACCATTACAGTGGCTATCCTGTATAACATCTGTTTTCCCTTCCTTTTTGAAGTGAGTATCTATAGGCAATGATTGCAAATAAGAAAAACTTTGGATCAAACATTCCTACATTGATTTTGTACCACCAAAGAATCTGGATAAATTTAAATTTAAATTTAAATTGAAATGCATTCCGAATAATGAGTAAAAGCAGACATGATGGTGGCCTGTTTTGGCCCTCTGTGGCCCGGGAGCCACTGGCACATCTGCTTTAGTGCCACCAGATGTTAGCCAGGGACTTCCCCCGGGTGGGTAAGTGGCTAGCCCAGGTTGTGTACTTGGAAAATCTCTGAGTCACCGATGGGCCATAAGTAGGCCAGCGCGGGCCATAACAGGCCTGCACATCTGCTTTGTCCTGCCTTACCTGCCACGGGTCAGGGGCCAGCCACCATGGATGCCCGTCATTGGCCACCATGGCCATTGGTCATGACAGGGAGTGGGGTACTAGGAGCAGGATGAGGGCGGGGCTGGCCACCCACATGTTTGTTAAGCCCCTGGCCCTACCTGGGCTGCGCAGACAGTAGGATGGCTCTCCAGCCGCAGTCATGTTTGTCCGGTTTCCCAACATGGCCCGGACCTTGTTGACTGTGGTTTCCCAAGCCAGGCCAAGGAGCTGCCATGCCAGCTGCATGTCTGTTTTTACCCAATGTTTATAAACACGTTTCTGAATTTTATAGAATTGTATGCTTTATCTGATGTGAAAGTTTCTTAAGTTTCGAGAATCAATAAGAATAATAATGTCAAAGGCTGTGGATTGTATCAACTAAATATTTATGATATACTTTTCTTAATGTTGATTGTTGAATTATTTACAAGGTTTCTTGTATTAATACCAAATATACAGCTCTTGACAATCGTGTGATTCAGCAAATGTGCAAATGTCACAACTCAGGGAAAAATAACCCTGCATTTTCCACTGCTTAGTTTTTATTTGATATTTATTAAGTTTATTGCATATTTAGAAGCAAATGCATAATTTCTCTTGCAATGTCACTGTGTATAATCACAACTTACACTTGAGACACATGCTAATGCTACCAGCTGTGCTGTTATTCTATTTCTAATTTTGGGCCCAAAGTACTCCCACACCCATTTTATGTCTTCCTTTTATTTCCCATTAAAAAGTTATTCTGCCTACTAAAAATTTCTTGAAGATAACACTATTTATTTTTCATAATTGATATTGCAATTTTATATATTCTCTCTGAGCAGGTATATTTTCAGGGTTTATGGGTGAAGGGGTTTAAGGGCTCTGTGTCCAGTTCTGAGGTCACGTAATCTGGCATGTAGGGGCCTAATGCAGGAAACCATTGGCCTGATTCAGTTAACCATATCTGCGGTTAATTTTCTATTTATGCTGTCTACACAAAATCTGCATCTTTTGTTTACATGTACTTTAAGTACCTTGTTTTCAAAACTTATCTTTTAATTTATTTATCTTGGATTTCAAGAAAAACAGTACCTTTTTCATCAAACTATTTAGTGATTGGTTTAGATGAATATTCATGTTCTTTTAGTGAATAGGTTTGATGGTTCATAAGTTGCTTACTTAGAAACCTACTATTTGCAAACCATCACTCTTTTCTATTAGTACAAAATTGAACATTTATATGTGTGATATTTATATATAGTTCAGCTTTTGTCTCTTTATGAGGCTGTTCACAGCTACATAAGCCTGAAGAATGAGAGAACATATGCCTCTCCATATGTCCAATACAGAACTTCTCAGTGCATTTAGTGGTATAGGTTGGTGGCTGTAGGGAATGTCTGCAATATTTTATTTTTCCTCTGAGTGAAGCATAGCACTGTACATTTCAATTTGCAAGAGACTTAAAGAGCCAAGAGCTAGTGAATACTGCAACATGATAACTTCCCATCTGGTCAATGACAGACAAGCTTTATTTCTGTTCAGTCAATCTACAAATGGCTGTTAAATTTATTTTAAGTATTAGTATTCAGATATGTTACTGACTGAAGAGCTCACTTGTCTCACATTTTGGGGGTGGTTGGAAAGAATGCCATGTAAATGGAGCTATAACATCTATAAATGTAAACACAACTAAGACTAAATAAAATAACTACATAAAGTATGAACTAAAATGAGCACTTAAGTCTGAAAAATACAGCTAGGGCTCTTAATACTAATATTTTAACATCATTACTTTTTACTTTTACATATATGTTAAAAGCCAGATGTTGTTATAAAAGCTGTGAAAGAGCTTGTCCTGAAAATGTTTTAATGAATAAAACAAATGTAAAAATACTTGAGATTTTGTTTTTTGGTGTAAGTTATATTAAGATATGAATACATACTTGTATGTACATATGTATAGCTCTGTGTGTGTGTGTGTATAATTTAATATAATATATTTAATATAATATAATGGTTGTATGTATACACACGCACCATATTTTGTTGTGTGCATGTCCTCTGTCTGCTCCAGTTCTTTCTCCTCTTCCTGAGGCTTCTCTGTCACACTAGCACAGAAGCTAAGCCTATCTCCCCAGTCAAACCTCAAATTGATTTGTCTTTTTTCTCCCTGTCCTTTCTTCCCCAGTCCCGCATGCACCAGAATGCTTGGGCATCACTCTATTCATTTAGGAAAAGGGAGGGTACCACTCGTACCACTCTCTGTTACTTAAGCCCCAATTCCTTCTCAACTAGGGGAGTTCAGGTGGACCTAATATCTTTTATTTCTGCCCTTTCCTCCATGGTAAGTCCCCTTTCCTTTGCCCCATAAGCTGCTAGGAATCCCAAAGGTTCCTCCTCCCTGGTCTCCAGCTGAGAAAGGTCTTCACTTGGGCCTTTTGCCCCATCTACATTTAATCCCCTGGCCACCATGAGACTCCTTAGCTCATACTCAAGGTGGACCATCTGTCTCACTACCCTCTCTTGGGAGACTTTTAGTTTCTCCACTTCCTTTAAGAGGTGATCCTCCTCTTTTACTATCCTCTTCATATTATCAGAGACTTACTGCAGCATAGGGCTAGAGAACTCTGTCTAGGTCATTTATTCCCTTTTGCAAACCCTTCCTTTAGCAATGTCTTGTTAGGGCTATTTGCCTCATTCCGAGTCCTTCTAGGGCATGTTCTCCTCATACAACAATACAATCTTTATTAATAGCTTAATCACTGGTTATTGCGAGTACTGGTTATCCAGGTCAAACCGGAAGGCCTAGTAGTGGCCTGAAGTGCTCCGGAGTGCCGCCACCACCGGACCCATCACTGCTGCTGCTGCTGCCGCTGCCAGACCCGGACCCTGACCTACCTGGTCATGGCCCTGGGTCCGGTGGCAGCAGCGGTGGCAGATCTGGCGGCAGCCCCCCTCCCGAACACGTTTGGAACCCAGACTTTGTTCACTCAGTTCGGGTGGTGGTTGGTTCGGATTTGGGGTGTTCGCGAACGGGCGAACACCCCGAGTTTGGACCAAACCCCAAACTTCCAAACCACGTTCTCACATCCCTACCCATCAACTGTAATCCATCCCTTGACAGCTTGGGCTCTTGCTCAAGCATTCCCCCCTCTCTGGAACCCCAGAGTTCTCAATTCTCAGGTTGGGTATCAATTCACAGTGCACTTTCTCCATAAGTGTCCCAGGTAGCCACATGTGAAACATACCTTTAGTGGTACCCCTCTCCCTCAAGTCCCCAGCACCTCTATTTTCTTGTAAACACTGGCCATGGCTCCCTCATTGTGCCTCATGTTGTGGCCTCTCACAGTAACTACTGCTTTCCCTTGCTGTTGGAGTGGTTCCTCGCTGGTCTCTCCACTGCCCTCTGGGCATCCCTCCAGCTTCAGTACGCTGCTCTGGCACACCTCCTCTGGACCTTCCAAAAGAAACATTGCAGCTGTAGCTCAGTTCAGCTCCACAAACTGGTACTCTGCCTTTGCGCAGGCTCATCCCCCTTCAGCAAGATGGCTTGATGTCCGATGTTAAGCATACCAGCATTCTCCACCAATGTAATAGGGTGTGGTTCTCCAATGGTAAGTCCCTACAGGACTAGTCCGAGGACTAGCACTGTCTCCATACCTTGCAGCTCCAAGAAATTTCCCTTGGCTGTTTAGAGCCAGAGTTGTTCCCTAGCTCCTGTCTCTTTGCAATCTTCTTGGTTGCTGCTCCCAAGCAGCTTACTGTCAGAGGCAGAGCTGTCTCTTAGCTCCTGCCTCTCTCAGGTCTCGCTCGTGTACTGAACTGTAGCTCAGGCTTTTGGGCTTTTGGCTGGCTTTTGCCATGCCCCAAGCACAGGTTGCAGGCAACCAGGTGCTGTCCCTTACTTACTATAGCACCTGTGCCTTGGGTAGCACCTTCCGCCCGCTGGTGTTACCTCTCTTACATGACCAGCTTCCCCCTGCCGCATCATATCCACCATAAGGGCCAGTGTGTACTAATGCATGCCCACGTGGCCATGTGTCATTAATTAGGTTGCATGCAGCCTCGCCCATATCCAGATCCACCAGCACGATAGAGTCATATCTAGCTCACTCTTTCTGCTGAGAGGCGACTGCTAGAGGAGAGAGTGATCGTGTTGTCTCAGTTGACAGGCAGAAGCAAGATGAGAAAGCAAGGCAGGGGATGCAGTAAGGACTTGCTCCAGTGGATCTGTGCCTGCACTCCTCCATTTGGAAGGAAACGAAGGGGAGCAAGGGAGGAGCAAAGCTCCTCCAGAGGGTCCCTGGGGTTCTTGTACTCCCCTCAGTTCCTTTCCCAAATGGAATAATATAATAAATAATATAAAACATAGAAACCCTGTGGATCTTCCAGAGGAGCCTCCCCCCACCCTCGCCTCCCTAGATTCCTTTCCCAAACGGAGTGCAAGGAAACCACACACACAACGGAGCACTGCTTGTGGTCAAGAAGCATTAATGAACAGTTTTCTGTTTGGTTTAAAAGTAATTGTATTGAGTAGCATATTCTACCAACATTTACCTACTTCTGTACAGTGGTTTCCACAGAAGTAAAACCTGGATAATTTGCATTTTTGTCTCCTGTGTGATTTGATGCTTGAGAAAGTTACTCTTTGGATGCTTAAATTGGTTGGGATATTTTGGTGGACTCATAGTGGGGGGGGAAATCACAGAAGGCTCATAGTGGAAACTTCAGCGCTGTCACTTCCATCAGGAATTAGGGTGTGTCAGAGACTTATAAATATGAAAACTAGTTAATGGATTCATTGTAATCTTTAGGAAAGATGTGCTGTGTTGTATTTTGAGTACAGGCTGGTGTAGATCCTAATTTTTTCCAGTCTTGTTGCTGCTTTTATTCAGGTTGCCTTGCTGATTGTGTATGTCATCCAAAAGTCACCAAAGGTGTTAGACATAGACGTTCCCCAGAGTGGTTCTCTGGGAGAGGGCACAGAAGGCATTCTGGGATGAGTGTGGGAAGGAGCATATCTAGCAAATACCTAGCTCCACTCTGACAGAACTAGAGAGGATTTCCAAAATTGCTATATCAGAGGTGGGGAATCTTTTCCCTCTCAGGGACCAATTGCAGCATTTATGGTGTGCATGTTAGGATTCTACAGAATCCTGTTTTCCTGCATTTTCCATGCATTTTGGTGCGACTTTCGTTGAATGCCACATGGTGGGTACTTCCTGCCCTCTACTGAACTCTGCATGCCTCCTCGCCCTCTGTAAAATGTTATGCAGCATTTATGGTGTGCCAGTTACGATTTCACATAATCCTATTGGTTTTCGCAGCATTTACTGCTATCCTTGTGTGCATGTTCTATTCCTTGTGTACATGTGTATCCTTGTGTGCATGTTCCGTTCCATTGATCATGGTCATGTAAGTGTGCAATTTCAGGGTTGGCTCCGCCTACCATTGGGTTGGCTCTGCCCACTGCCCCACCAGCCCCCATTGGGCTCCTTCCCTAGGTGTGACCATAGGATACCAGCAAGGCGGGATATTAGATTACGGGGCATTCTAAAAGGCTCAGTCTGCTGGTCATCCCCCCAGGTGACCAGGAAGTCTCCTACCAGTCCATGCTCCTATATTGGACCCACACCATTCTCTCTGTGGGGATGGTTTGATGAATGCCATAGGTGACCAGAACAACGTTTCTTGTCAGGAACCTGGATGCACGGGAAACCCCCTCAGCATGGCATCCATCTGCATTCACCTGGCCTGTTTGGACCACCTTATCACCCGCAATCTCAGCTATACCCTATGCCATCTGTGAGTTTTGCTGTGGCAGTACACGCTGCTCTGTGTGTCCAGCATGGAGTTCCATTGATGAGCTGCATACTGGAACCAATTTATGCATGTGTGATGACTGATGGAGCTTAGCCCCTTACGACGTGTTCCGGGGTTTGTCCCGGATGTGGTTTTACTCTGGGAGGGTAGCCCTGCAGGCAGGGCTCAGGGGACAAACACTCCAGTCCCATAGCCGGGCAGCCCTGATTCCCTCCCCTTAGTTATCAAGAAAAGTCTGTCTTACCTTGGGCTGGGGTCCTGGGTTGGGAATTCCCACCCTGCCTACTGTCCTTTTCTAATCAGTGGCAAGCCCTTCTCGGGGCTCCTCTTTCTTCCTCCTGTGAGGCCTGTATGCTGTCCTGGCCGATGAGCTGCTTTCCAGTGCAGTGGGTAACTCGGGGAAAACTGAGGAGCGGAGCTGGAACTCTGCCTCCTCTTCCCTGATAGTCCGCCCTGCACTGTAGGTGTCAGGCTCTTTTGAGCCAGGTGCCCTCATTGGCTCCACCCCTGGCTTCCTGGGGCCTCCCCAGCTGAGGGGAAGGGAAGCGCACCCTGATGACATCATCCACAGGCTGCTGCTCTTCCGGTTTGATTAAATCGCTTGACCAGGACATAGTTTCAGGTAGTATACAGATGTCCACAGGGCTTGTATCTTCAGTAGTGCACGCAACTGTTTTATAACAGTTTCATAACTATTTCAAAGACATTAGTCTTGGGGGACTTCAATATTCACACTGACGCCAGTCTTAGAGGGGTGGAGCGTAAGTTCATGGCTGCCATGGTAACCGTGGACCTGTTTCAAATGGTCATCACCCCAACACATGTGGGAGGACATAACCTGGACCTTGTTTTTTGCACTGGCTTTGAGGTGGGGGGATCTGTTAGTGGGGAAGATATCAGCTGTGCCCTTGTCATGGATGGATCATTACCTCCTGCGAACAGGGCCGGTGGAAGGGTTTCTTGCACCCTAGGCCACTTGGTTAGTCACCCCCCTCCCCCAGCCACCCTGCCCACTGGCGTGCCCACGGACACCCCCCACCCGGCGGAGCCATGTAAAAACAGTCTGTGAGGAGCCACTCAAAGAAGAACAGAAGGTTGCTGCCTTGTAAACAAGGTTCTTCGAGATGGCGTCGAACATTCTCACAACACCCACCCTTCCAGCCCCGCATGGAATTTTTTTGTTATATTCCTAGAAAAGGTTGGAAGAAACTGTCATTCTGAGGGGGGAGAGTGCTTTTTATACTAGAGGTGCTCAGACCATCATGTGGTCTATTATTTGAATATGGTGATGTCATACACAACCCAGTTGTGAGAATGTTGGAAGCCATCTTGAAAAACCTTCTTTACAAGGCAACAACCTTCTGATCACTCACATGGGGAGGAGTTGTTTGTAAACAAACAACTTTATCTCCCAGCCTGATCCATGTCGGTGTCCTGCTGCTGCTGCAGCACTACTAGCAGGCAGAGGCAAGTGAGGGATGGGGACCCCCCCATGATGTGGGGCTGCCCTGCACTCGGGCCTTGTCTAGCCCAGGCATGGGGCTACTCCCACAGTGCCAGGCAATGACCCCCTGGTGGGGTCAAATCAGTCCAGTTCCCCACAACCCTGATTCCCCCGCCCTCTTGCTCTGGGTGCGCCAGGCGATTGCCTGAGCTGCCTAATGGCAGCGCTGGCCCTGCCTGTGGCCCTGGCTCCCAGCACGTCTGCCCTTGGAGAGGTGTGGAACCAGTTCAGATGGTTCACCCCCGGAGACGAATGGAACCGGAGCAGTTTCAGAATGCTCTGAGGGAGATACCCCCTGATCTTGACAAGCATTCCATCGATGACCTTGTTGCTTTTTGGAACATCCTGCTGACTGAGGCCATCGATCAGATGGCTCCTAGGCATCTGCTCCCTAAGCATCAGTACCGCAGACCTCCTTGGTTTTCTGAGGAACTGCAGTTGCTGAAGCAAGAAGGGCAGCAGTTGGAGCAACAGTGGTGCTGCTGTCATGCTGCAGCTGACGGATTGCGCCATGGAGCCAGTTTACAAGCCTATGCTGTGACTGCGTGGGCAGTTTCTTTGCTACCCTCATAGCGTCCATGAAGCCTTGTCTAACTTTTCCGGATGGTGAGGGGGCTGGTCGCTCCGACCTCCCACCGCCTGGAACTGGAATTTACCAGTGCCTGCTGTGACATGTTTGTTGATTACTTTGCAGATAAAATCACTTGGATTCACCACAACTTCGATGCCACATTTATTACATTAGAACCAGAGGTTATGGAAGCCCCACCTTGTCCGTCTTTATGGGATCAGTTTCAGTGGGTGTCACCCGCCGATGTGGGTAATGTCCTTGGGGTGGTTAGAGCCACCTCTTGAGAACTGGATCTGTGCCCCTCCTGGCTGTTTAAGGCCAGCCAGGAGACAATGGAACTGTTGTTGGCTGGGGTGGTCAATGCCTCCCTTTGGGAGGGCAGAATGCTGAGCTGTCTCAAAGAGGCAGTGGTGCGGCCTCTGCTCAAAATACCATTGCTTGACATTGACTCTCTCACCAGCTATTGGCCTGTCTCTAACCTTCCCTTTTTACAGAAGGTTATTGAATGGGTTGTGACTCAGCAGCTACAGGGGCATCTGGAAAGCATTGGTTTTCTAGATCCCTCACAGTCTGGCTTTCATCCGGGTTACTGAGAATGCGCATGTGGCTTTGGTTGATGACCTTGATGACCTTAGGGTCATTTGACCCTGCTGATTCTGTTAGATCTGTTGGCTGCTTTTGATACCGTTGATCATGAGATGTTGGTGAGTCACTTGCGGGACTGAGCTGGAGTGGGCAGGATTGTTCTTGAATGGTTCCTCTCTTTCCTGGTCGTAAGAACTCAGTGAGTGGTGCTCAGGGATTTTTCCCCATCGCCCCAAGACCTCTCTGGTAGAGTCCATCTTATGCCTTCTCCTGTTCAATGTCTATATGCAACCACCTGGTGAGGTTGTAAGGAGGTTTGGTGTGCAGTGTCACCAATATGCTGACGACACCCAACTTTACCTCTCCTTTTCATCTGACCCAGCCACTTTTATTTTACCCTGCCAGCCAATCGAAAGCTTGCCATCTGGCTTGGCCAGCCAATCAAAACTTGCCATCTGGCTTACCAGAAGAAGCTCAACTGTCCACCAGCCCCCCATGTGTGCAGCAGTTTCCAAAGTTTTCCGAATAATGGCCTTGGTCCTCAGAACTTCAAAATTCAGACTTTCAGAACCAAATACCGTAATCTTTGCCAAATTCCAAAGTTTTCCGAAGACTTTGTTTCAGCCCTAGTTCTAAGGTATCATAAATGGCTTGCAAGGCCCTGGTTAGACATGAGGCCAAGAGGGTAGCCCACTGATCTGCTGGCCACTTGACTGGGGGTCACAGTGGCGACCCTCTCGAAGGTCTTAAGAAAGGCTTCTGGGTCATCATCTGGCCCCATTTTATTAAGCCAAACTGGAACTGGTTGCACCTTCGGGGTCTCTGGATTCAGTTGCAAACCGGGACCATTAAATTAGACGTCTCTCCTGTCACCAATCTTGTTTGAACCTGGGTCTGGGTTACAATCAGCCCCTGAATCAACAGGACATTCTGGTTCTGTTGTTGAGCGACCAGGTCCCTCACCAACTGCTGGTTCTCTGCATCCTGGAGATGATGGGCCTCCACCAGCCATTTGGACACGGTTTCAGGCTCCATGGACTCCTGTAGTTGTTCCACCTGCAGGGGGTCCTCGGGAGGTAGCGGCAGCCACTCCAGCATCTTTTCCTGACCCATGGCCTTCAGAGGAACAGGGCTGTGGCCCAAAAATGGGGCCTTAGGGTTTTGAGGTTTTTTGCTGCACTACCATCCTTCTGCCAGAACAGGATACTGTGCCTGCATTCTCCACCAAGTGTGATGACCGGTGGGGCTTAGCCCCTTAGGACATGTTCCGGGGTTTATCCCGGATGTGGTTTTACTCTGGGATGGTAGTCCTGCAGGCAGGGCTCAGGGGAAAAACACCCCAGTTCCCTAGCTGGGCAGCCCTGATTTCTTCCCCTTATCCAACAAGAAAAGTGTGTCTTACCTTGGGTTGGGGTCCCGGGTTGGGAATTCCCACCCTGCCTACTGTCCTTCTCTAATCAGCTCTTGGGGCTCCTCTTCCTTCCTACACTGAGGCCTGTATGCTGTTCTGGCCAGCGAGCCACTTTCCATCACAGCAGGTGGCTTGGGGAAAGCTGAGGAGCAGAACTGGAGCTGCGTCTCCTCTTCCCTGATAGTCCATCCTGCAGTGTGGGTGTTGGGCCCTTTTGAGTCTGGTGCCCTCGTTGGCTCTGCCGCCAGCTTCCTGGGGCCTCCCCAGCTGAGGGGAAGGGAGGCGCACCACAATGACATCATCGGGGCGTGCGTCGACCATCCGCAGGACCGCTGCTCCTCCTCTGCTTGTCCATGTCTCAGGCCGACTGCCAGGGAACTGACACGGGACCCCAGAGTAGACTCGGGTGAGCCCTGACTGTATGCCCTCTGCAAATTGTGAATGATTCTGAGCAGCACTCCTGGCACGGGTTTTGTGCCCTCGGACTCCTTGCTGCCTTCCCCTATTATTCCTGTGCTGCTCGTGGGTTGCATGCTGCATGAAGAGAGTTTGGGCTTCTTGGTGCCCAGCTGTCTCGCAGGTGTCTGGCGACTCGGGCACTGCTTGTATTTCACAACTGTGCTTTCCCCCATCTTTCCTCCCTTGCCTTCATGAATTCTGGTTGGGAATGGGAGGTGATGGCAGCTGTGGCTTCACTTGCCCTTAGTTCGCCATGTTGCCTCATCATGCAGGAGGTGTGGCCTTCCTCGAACCAGTGGAGCAGCTGTCTAAGGGCCACGTGGTTGGTGTTGGGTGCATGGGTGCCATGACCTTCCTGGCCAGCATCCATTTGAATCCCTTCCTTCTCACCTGATGTGTATGGACAGTGCATGGTTACTTCACCCATCCCCTTCAGCTGTGTCCATTTAAAAATGGCCTAAGTCCCCATTATGGTTGAAAGAGGCAATGGGAAACATGACCTGGTGGCTGCAAGGCTGTTAGGTGTGCAGCTAGGAGTTTAGATAGGAAAAGAAGACGGTGCACTGTGATCCATTAATTGTTTGAAGCTGGCTAGTGCACCACTTTACAGAAACTGAATGTCCAGCTATCATACTATAAATACTCTTAAGGCGTTTATATGTATGAGCACATCTGAAGCTGCCTGAGGCCTTCCAAACATGCAAATCATCTGGAAGAAGAGGAAATGTGATCAGTTCAGCTTCAGCAGATAATATTAAAGTCAACACAGTTCACAATGGAATGATTGTGGAAGGTGGAGTCTAGGCTACCCTTTGGCAAATAAACATCTCAGACAACTCTCATTGCCTTTATGCCTTTGAAATTTTATTGTATTTTTCCAGTAGTTTATTAAGTGCTAGATTTTGATACTGGCAGTTTGTTCATTCTCTATTTGAGCTAGCCCTATTCTGCCTAGTTGTGTAACAACAACAAAGATTGTCAAAATAACCTGGCAGTTAAAATGGAAGGAGCCAAATTTCCACCACAGTCTCTCATCACAAAACGCAGATCCTTAGTTGGAACAGCAATTTTCAAGCCAATTTGATGGTGCATGTGCATTTAGCTGGACTAAAAGCAGTTCTTTTAAAGAAAAAATGCAGTTCAGGCTTAACTAGGTGCCACATCATAATACTTTCCTTTTAATATTTTCAGGGTTTGGGGTGGGTGGGTTATCCTTATTTATATTTAGTGTCAGATATTTTATAGTCTCATTCTAAATAATTAATGTAACACTGAACTAAAATATAAAGCCTCAAATTTATTCAAGCAGTAAAAAATATATAATTTTTGCCTCATGGAACAAGAACATACATGGTTCCATGAAAGAGATAAGTGAGGTTACTTTGTATCAGTTATAAATTTGGCAGACTACCAAATGTTAATTTGCTTTTAGCTAGTTGAGATTAAATGTAATTCCTTCCCTGAGCAGCCTTAAAGTAAGCAAGCATGAAAGCATTTTCAGGGTAATCTGGGAGGAATTGACATTTAAAGGAGTTAGCATTACATCTGCACTTTAAGGCTATTAATTTCATAGATAAATTAACTACATTATTCTGTCTTTATCTTACATTTTGAAAGGACTCCATCACCCAGAGAAATGGCAGCCCAGGGTCAACTGAAACTGCTCTTATCCCAACCATATTGTAATTGGAACTTGCTTTTGGAAACACTGCTACATAATGATTGTCTCCTAGTGAGAATTTTACTGAAGAGCTCAAGTAAGTATTTATGCTGTAGATATTTCTGAGAAAATCAGTGAGGAACACAAATGTATTTTTGAGGTCTGCTGTATTTCTTTACTACTTGTATATTGATAGAAGTAGTATATAGCCAAGTGTGGGTATCAATTGTCATCCAATTAGCAACTGGAGACATACTGAATGGAAGAAAAGACAACTGTATCACTTTTTTACTGAGATAATTTGTTAATCTGAACATTCATATTTTGAAGACAGATAACATTTTGATAAAACAGACTACTATCACAACTGTATCACTGTCACTGTGAATCAGTCTGCTGTTAGAAGGAAATGAATGAATTTGAAGTCATTGGGGCTTTTTTATCAAAACTGCTTTTAAATAGCTTTCACTAAAAAAAAAAAGGTCTGAGTTAGGATTCTATAAAGTCACTTGCATTTCAGCACTGAAAAACTTGGAAGAAGGTTTCTTTCAGAATTGTGAGCATTTGTTTTGTTACAGTAGGCAATCCAAGGCATTAACTATATGCTTTCTTGACAACTAGAAGTGAGTGATTAAAAAAGAAATAGCTAAACAAATGGAAGAATAGTCCGAAGGAAATCCTTTCTGTCCTACAAAGATCTTCATCTCTTATTCTGTTTAGAAACAATAAACATTATTTGAAAGGTACCAAAATGTTATATTATGATAAATTTATGATAAATTGATTAGATTGCTGAAGAGCCTATGGTGTAATTACTGATTTGGCATAATATTATCAGTAATGTTGATGTGTGTTTTTTTATAATGTAATGAGAAATTACTATATATATATATATATATATATATATATCAGCCTATATATATATATATAAAGTAATTTCTCAATCAAACAGGAATTGATAAGCCTACATACTATTAAACACAATATAATTTTGCTCTGTCATTTTAAAGTGGTCTAATATTATCAGTAATGTTGATGTGTGTTTTTTTATAATGTAATGAGAAATTAATATATATATATATATATATATATATATATCAGCCTATATATATATATATAAAGTAATTTCTCATTACATATCAAACAGGAATTGATAAGCCTACATACTATTAAACACAATATAATTTTGCTCTGTCATTTTAAAGTGGTCTAACATTTGTCAGGAGAACAGCAGTGCTTCAACTTCTGTCATGCTTCTTATTGAGTGCCGTACTGCATTCACTTACCTATTCAAATACCTTTCATCTTCTACAAAGACTGACAAATGTTTGATCAGGATCATATTCTTATCCTACTGTTATCCCATATTGAATTTTACTAGCTGCTTCAATTATCACAAGGATGAAGTGACAGAATTTATTAATCTATTGACTGACCAAACCCCTGAGCATCATGAGAATATATGCTGCTCAGAGTTAGAAACTATGTGGTTTACTTAGGTTGCATAACTGTTAGCAGTAACAGCACTGACAAATTGTTATTTTATATAAAAACAAAACCTATGTTAGTCTTTTGTTATGGAGTAATTTCTCCTTGATTGAATATGTTTTGATAAAATTAATCTGTTTTTACATTAAAATTTGATATTCTGAATCAAAGAAACATAAGATGATACAATACAATACACTAAATACAGTGGCAAATCGTATTTTTCAAATAGCATTTCAAAATACATTTAAAACTCCTCAGGCAAACTGATAGGGTTCTTGGTAAACATTTTTGTGTGTTTGTCAAAGTGTAGTGGCCTTAGTTTTGGTTTGCTTATTTTTTAATGAAATAACTTGAAACTTTAATTTTTCTTATACAATTTTATATGAATATAGAAATATATATTTTATCAAAAGCATAAAGTAGTAGTAGTAGTATATGAAGTCAGACTGATTAATAAGTTGTTAAAAAGGCAAGCCAACAAAAATTTGATGTCAGAGATTCCCAAGCAGGCAAAAGACTCAACAACTTTGCATTGCCTAAGGGAAGATGGACAGGCAAAGCCCCTTTGTAGCCAGGGAACAATCTTGCAGACCACAGGGTGGACTCGCACATAACGCTGATTAAATCTGATGTCTGTGGGGCCCCAGAACATGTATAACGAGCCCTAGATTAGCATTATATGTGAAGGAGTCAGTGGGAGTTCCAGCCCCACTTTAAACGTGGATTGGAATTCAGATAAAATCTAAACCCCAAATCCGCATTTAAAGTGGGGCTGGAACTCTCATGGACTCTTTCACATGTAACACTAATCTACGGCTCATTATACATATTCTGGGGGCCCTGCAGACATCCGATTTAATCAGCGTTACATATGAGTCCACCAACAGAGTCAGCTCCCATCTGACCCAGTATAAAATGTTTAGGGTATCAAATAGCAGCTGGCTTCATGTGCACACGAGACTTGTACTGAAGCAAACACTTGTCTCTGCCTATGAATCAGCTGTTACTGCCCATTCTCCCTTAGAACAATGCAAGGTTGATGAGTCTTTCCTCTAGGCAAATGGGGAACTTCGCACAGACTGCTCTTCTGTCTCCCTTTGCACATCAAAGGGAGCTTTGCCATCACATGCCTGTCCTGCAATTTTTTGTGGTTTGTGCCCATTGTTGTTAAAAATAAAAATTAAATTGCATCCTATTTAGACAAGAATATTGGGAAGTAACTACAAAACCTTATCAGTATAATATATAAAAGCAAAAGCACACAAAAAACCCCATTGATTTTTGACAGGTACTTATTGAGGTGTAAAACTCAGAAATTACTCAAAATATACCTTGAAATATTAATTTAATAAACACTGAAAGAAGCCCCAGACATAATGAAAAGGCAACAGATCAGGAAGCATTAGGGAGACAGTGGTAGACAAAGAGAAAGGGATACTTATCTCATGGGCGTTGTTTCTGGCTGGGTAAGAAGTTAAAAGCTGTTTGCATAATAGATTTCTCGTTACTTTTTACTTTTTCCCTGATTACAGTAATTCTTTATAAAATGAACAAATTGTTAATGATGGATTTCTAGTCCTGGGTTTACCTTGCCTTATTATGTTTACCACCAGGAGAATAAATATATTGCAAACGTTGTAGACAGCTGGCCTACATGGGAACCCTCTACCTCTCCCCGCTGACAGACTCAGTGTGACCTGAGAGGCATTGGGGGTGCGGAGTGCCAAGCAGCCTTTGATAGTGACAGCCCCCAACGGAGACTGCTAAGGAGCCAGGCTTCACAGTGTTCTTCACCAGCTCTTGTCAATTTCAAAGTGGCTTCCCAGCCACAGTTCCTATCTGAGCACAGTAGGTGGGGGGATCCCCAGGCCACCTTTGAAACTGACAAGCCCTGGCTTGGCCCTCAGATAGCTCACTGGTTGGGTGCCCAATGGCATGCCCGAAGATACAGACATACCCGCAGTTGCTAATTTTAGTATCCGATGCAGCAGCAAGGCTTAAGGGAAGGCAGCCCAAGTGCAGATGGTCAGGTGGGAGGAGAATGTCAAATACACTCAGAAGTGTGTTGACACAAACGAGCTTTGCAGAGCAGTAACTACCCTGATCCTGCAGCTTTTTTTCAAAAGCCTGCTTTGTCTGTTTAACTGGCTCCAAAATGGGAATGAAAGCACTGAAACCAACATCTCTACAGTTGTGAAAACTAACACAAAAGCAGGCAGGGACATTCCATCTCCAGACCTTTGGCCTGAGCCTGCATGGCCAAATCATTGTCCATCTCCTGGGCTGAAGGCAACAGGGCCTCTTACATTGTAATCTGCAGAGCTGCTGCATAGAACATTCTGAACACTTGCACTATGAATTACAAAGTAGATCTTACCTGTTCAGCTGATGCTGTTTTCAGAAAAAATCTGTTACAGGCTGCTGCCTTCTGCTCCTCATCTTCCCCAACTCAGTTTCTGAGAGTGAGTCTTACTTCCCTTATATTAAGGTGATTTTAGACGTGCCGGCTTCCCTTGTTACCATGGTCCGAGATCCGTTTTGGATCCCGGACAGGAATCAGGCTAGCTGGCCTTTAGGCTCGGGGCTTGGGAAGGGGGCGGGGCTACGCGACATGATGTGTGGTCGCGCAGCCCCGCCCCTCCCCCCC
>QEPC01008742.1:882538-907538 GCA_003113815.1 Sphenodon punctatus
AGAATAGGAGAGACTGTGGCATGTTTGAAGGCAGAAGGGAAAGAGCCAGTAGAGAGGGAGAGGTTGATGATGTGCAGGAAGGAAGGGGCGACAGTAGGAGTAATGGAGGTGAGGAGGCGGGAAGGAATGGGATCAAGGGGGCAAGTGGAAGGGTTGGAGGAGGAGAGCAAAGAGGAGATTTCCTTAAGGGAGGCAGGGGAGAAGGAGGACATGAGAGAAGGAGGGGGAGGAGGGAGAGGGGTGGGAGTGGGAAGAGAGGAGTAATGAACATTACTTCATGATGCAGTGGCTTGTATGCCCAGTAGCTGCCAGATGTTCACCCCGCCCTGTGGCCAGGGACGCAATGCATAGTAAGGTTATCCATAGTGGGATAAGGCTGCCTAAAGTGGGCTGCATGGCCTGGTCACATGGCGGGCCCTTTAGCCCACTTTAGACCGCTTTATCCCACTATGGGCAACCTTACTATGCACTGCATCCCTGGCCTTTTTCCAAGGATGCGTCCTGTAGTAACTGGCAGGCAGAGTGAACATCTGGCAGCCACTGGGCATACAAGCCACTGCATCATGTGGTAATGTTGCTCAAAATAAGACTGCCTAAAGTGGGCTAAAGGGCCTGCCTCCCATGTGACCAGGCCATGCAGCCCTGCCATGAGACGAGGTCTGTGGATTGGACCCAGAGAAGTGCACTTCTCCCACCCCCCGTTAGGGACCAGGGGTTGGAGCCAGGGAAGGGGTGAAGGGCATGGCAAGGAGGAAGAAGGGAAAGGCTGAGGAAACAGTGGAAGAGTGCAGTGGAAGGTAAAGGAAACCTCTCATCCATTCTGTAATGGCCAGGAGACTTAATGTTCAGCACGCTGGGTGTACCGGCGTCAGAGAGCTAAATGGCTCAACATAGAGGTCAGAAAGGGGACAAGAGAACAGAGCTGAGAACAAGAAGGTACAGAAGTTAACAAGGAGTAACAGGACCAAGCGAGAACAAGACAAGGAAGGGGTGGGGAACCAGGCAGATAGAGAATTTGGGCTTAAAGCAATGAAAAACCAGACTGTGAGGAAAACCAGGACTTGGCAAAGCAAGGCGGGACACTACAGTATGAGATGCTGGCAACTATAAAAGGGGACAAATCACTAAGCAAAGAATCAGGAGACTAAAAATCTGTAACAAGGGAAAGGACACTATTTTATAGGACATTTCTAGTATATGTCTTCAACACTAGTATAATGCAGGACATTACCAGTATAGAAATAAGAGGACACAATAATATAGGGTTTTTTAATGTAAGGACTGTAGTTTGAAATAGGGCCCAGCTACACTTTTTATTTTGCTTTGATTGATACTACCCAATTACTATGCCTTGGAAATTATGCTAACTAAGATGTGTTTTTTATTATTGTGATTTTCAAGAATCTGAATTAACAAAATGTGAAGAACAAAATACCGACCTAAAAGAGAAGAGTAGTAAAGAACATAGTTTGACTGAAGCAATCTTTACAGTGTTGTCCTTCTGCACATTATCACCCAAATCACTTGGTAATGTTCTTGAGAACTACATGGAGAAAGAGCAACTATGGGATGCTTTATACAATATGTCAGTTAAGGAAAATATCGGTGAGCATTTTTTAGTAATTTGCAATGTTTAATCTTCTTGATTTTATTTTAACAAAAAGGCCCAGAGTACAGGAAGTTACCTTAAAAAAACATGATCCTCATTAAAATACTTTCATAGGCCTCGGCTTTTGTTCAGTTTTTGTTTCAAGACTATCATCATTGAGATTTTTGCCTAAGGAAGTGGGCAAGATTTTGAAATCGGACCACATGATGAATTGACAACATCCCTTTTCCAACTCTGTGGGACCCATGCAACATGACTCAGAGAAGAACAGCTCTGGTATATTTTTTGCACACCAACCCCTGAACTATTAGCTCAGGCACCACCCTCTGAGCTTCCTTCACTGAGGCCGAGCTCCTTTCCCAGCTCCTGCCTCTCCCGGTGTCTCTCTGTTTGAGGAAGAGCTCTGTATAGCTCCTGCCTCCTTTACTTTCTCTCCGAGCCTGAGCCTTTCCCTGGCCCTTGTCCCTGGGCTGGTTCTGCCGTGCTCAACACAGCTGAGCTAATTACCCTGGAGATGCACCTTCTTCTCTGCCTCAAGATGCACCTCAAAAAGTAAAACAAAGGCCTCAGGTTAAGAAGATGGTGAAAATGGGCTAAATATCCAAAAGTGTGAGTGATCGGAAGCACAGGAAAAACATGAGAAAGCAAAATAAAGAAGGGTGTTGCTCCACCAAGGACAAGAAAGAGAGTGGTAGAGCACCAAGGGGTATAGCTGATTATCTAAAGGGAAAGACAAAGAGAGAGGATTGTCCCCAAAGAGAATGAAAAAGCCGATAGCTGCAGTGGAGCACATGGCTCAGATTGAGGCAGCCCAAAGGGATGCCATCATTAGTGGTGATACAGTATAGTCCAAAGTCAGAGAGAGATCAGGTAGCATTAGTATGGAACAGACAAACTTCAAATGCTTCCAACTTAAACAAAATATGTAGTCAAAAGCAGCAGAGTATTAAAATGTTTAGCTGTTTGTATACTAATGCCAGAAACCTCAAAAGCAAAATGGGGGGGAAAGAGCACTTAGCTTTAAGTGAGGATATCTATTTTTATTTATATTTCACATTTTTTTACCCTGCCCTTCTCTATAGACTCAGGGCGGCTTACAACATAAAAAATATAAAATACAATAAAACACATTCAAATTTCTTAGAACCCCAGCATCACCCCAACCACCCACTCACCCCATCTGTTGTTCCCACCTACCGCCCATCAATCCTCTTCCCCAAGCCCCCCTACCCAACCCTATTCCTGCCTGCCAAACACCTGGGCAAACAGAAAGGTCTTACATCTCCTCCAGAAGATGAGCAGGCTTGGGATTAGGCAGACCGAGTTCCATAATTGTGGGGTAGCAACCGAGAATGCCCCCCCCCTTTGTGTCCTCGTTGTAACAAGCAGTTGGCACTCACAAGAGGGCACCCCCAGCCAACCTCAGAGGCCACAATGGGGCACAGAGAACGAGGCAGTCTTTCAGATACCCAGGGCCCAAGCCATTTATAGGTTAAAACCAGCATCTTGAATTGTGCCCGAAAAACTATTGGCAGCTAGTGCAGACTGCGGAGCACCCCTGTAATGTGCTCCTGGTAACCTGTCCCCCACAGAAGGTGGGTTGCAGCGTTCGGCACCAACTTCAGCTTCCAAGCAGTCTTCAAGGGCAGCCCCACATAGAGTGGATTACAGTAGTCTAGCTTCAAGGTTACGAAGGCATGCATGACGGTAGCCAGATCCTAATAGGACGGAAAAGATCGCAGCCTTCTCACCAGATGAAGTTGGTAAGAAGCACTCCTGGCCACTGCTGCAACCTGACAATCCAGGCACAGCAGCAGATCCAGGAGTATCCCAATGCTGCAAACCTGAGAGACTGAGGGAGGCCAGACACCGTCAATGACAGGGGTTCCCACCTCCCCCAGGTCACAAGATTGGCCAACCATCATCACCTCGTTCTTGTCTGGATTCAGCTTCAATTGGCAAGCCTGCATCCAGTCCCCAATGGCAGGTAGGCAGTGGGTAAGCACCAAGACTGCAGGACCTGGGTCAGATGGTAAGGAGAGATAGAGTTGGGTGTCATCCGGATATTGTTGGCACTTCACTCCATATCTCTGAATAATCTCACCTAGTGGCATCAGATGCACATTGAACAGTAGTGGGGACAAGATGGAACCCTGTGGGACCCCACAAGGGAGCTCCTGAGCAGATGAGGAGTCACTGCTCATCACTACCCTGGCCAGGAATGAATGGAACCACTCGAGAGCGATCCCACGCAACCCAGCCAGGTCCCCCAGCCGAGTCAACAACATCCCATGGTCACTAGTATCAGAGGCCACCAAAAGATCTAACAAAATCAGCAGGGTACAATTCCCTCTGTCAACCAAGGTGGAGGTGGGTGTGCAGCCTTTCCCATGGACGCACACCCCCTTGACCCATCTCCACCCACGGAGCCTCCTCCGGTTTGTGGATGGTTCTTTGGGTGGGTGTTGTGCAGGAGCATGCACGCACCCCCACCCACCGCCCATGGTGTTCCCACAGGTTCACCCCCATTCCCCCACCCACTGCCACGGCATTTACTTGAACACTTGGTGTAGGGTTATGAGGTATTTTATGTTTTTATATTTCTGGTCATTTTTTATCCGTATTTTATATGTTGATGTTATAAGCTGCCCTGAGCTGTCATTTGCAGGAAGGGCAGCTGTGACCAGGATTGGGGCAAAAATGTAAATAAATAAATAAATAAATAAATAAAGGTTTTTCATCTAGTTTTGACTCTAGTATAAATGTATAAAGTATTGATAAGAGATCTCTACTTTTGGGAAGGGATATAACATACTTTCCAAAGTCTGTCTGTTCCCTGGTTAAGTTCTTAAAATTGTTAGGGAGACATGTAAAATGATGAAGTTGGAGGTATTGGAATAAGTGGGGTTTAAATTGTGGTATTTCATGAGTTAGCTCCTCTAATGATTTGAATATACGCCCTCTAAAAATTTGACAAATTATTTTTAAATCCACTGTCTCCCATTCACTGAAGTTATAAGATCTGTCTGATAATATGACTAATTATGCATATATGAGGTTGCTGGGTGAGATCATTCAGAGGTTTGGAGTGAAGTGTTATCAATATGCTGATGACACCTAACTCTAACTCTCCTTTTCATCTGAACCAGCTCCTGCAGTCTCAGTGCTTACCTGATGCCTGGCGGCTGTTGTAAAATGGATGAGGGTGAGCCGATTGAAGGTGAATCCTGACAAGACTGAAGTGATGATGCTTGGGCGGCCCTGTGACTTGGGGGGAACTGGGGCTCCTGTTATTGATGGGGTCTGTCTCCCTATAGTCACTCAGGTTCACAGCCTTTGAGTGTTTCTGGATCTGTTGCTGCACCTGGATCATCAGGTTGTGGTGGTGACCAGGAGCACTTTTCACCAACTTCATCTGGTGAGGTGTCTGCAGCCTTCTTTCTAATTTGGACCTGCCCACTGTCATCCATGCTTTCATCACCTTGAGGCTAGATTATTGCACTGTGTTCTGCATGGAACCCTTGATGACTGTTTGGAAGCTGCAGGTGGTGCAGAATGCAGCAACCTGGCTCCTTTTGTGGATGGGTCACTGGAATCACATTACACTGGTGCTCTGGAGTCTGAACTGGCTTCCTATAGCGTCCCGGACACAATTAAAGGTACTGGTTTTGACCTTTAAAGCCCTTCATCGCCTGGGACCCATGTATCTGAAAGATCACCTTTCATACCATGCTGCATTATGACCCCTGCAGTCGGCCGGGAGTGCCCTCCTGTGGGTTCCACCTGCTACTCTTGTCTGTATGACAGGGGTTCGAAGGGGGGCATGCTCAGTTGCTGCCCCAATGTTGTGGGACTCCCTCGCTGGAGGTTTGTCTCAGTCGGGTCCTGAGCATCTTTTGGAGTGGTGTAAAGCATTTGGCGGGTGGGGATAGGGATTCGGTGGTATGTCATTGGGGGATTCAAGTTGGTGTGGATAGGGTTCTTTTGGTGAATTGTATTTTAATGTTTTAAATTTTATTTTATGTTTTTTGTAAGCCGCCCTGAGCCTTTGGGGAAAAGGAGAGTAAAAATGTGAAATGTATAAATAAAATAAACAAATAAAATAAGTTACCACTTATTGGTGACAGTGGTGAAGGGTAGAGGCTTAACTTAGGTGCTATTTTGTCCCATGTTACAAGCACAGGGGCAATAAAAGGATAGTCAAAAAGATACTTTGGCCTGTTACTGTTGATTCATGGAATTTTAGAGAACATCCACTCAGGACGACATCCTTGTTCTATTTGAAGCCAGTATTGATTAGGATTAGGTTTTATCCAATGAATTAGGGTTTTTTAATACACTGGCTTGGTAGTAAAATTAAATATTAGGAAATTCTGTGCCTCTCCTCTGCCATGGTCTTTGTAAGTTATTAGACCTAGTTCTGTGTTTATTGTTTTGCCAGATAAAATTTTGAGTTAATTTTTTGCCAATCTTTCAACATGGTATCGGGGATGTGTATTGGTAGAACTTGGAATAGAAAATTTATGTGAGGCAAAATGTTCATTTTCATGGCTGCCATACACCCTATCCAAGACATATTATAATTGTCCCATTTAGTTATCTCAGTTTTAATTCTGTTAATTAGATTATATGATTACTGTTCACAATATCTTTGTGGTTCTTAATAAGATTGTCTCCCAAGTATTTCAATTTTGATTTTAGTTTTTTTATTCTATACATAGATAAAAGTTTGGTTTTTAAAAAAAATTTCAATGAAGAAATCCAGAAATTCTTTTTGATCATAGCTGACTTTATAGGCAGATATTGTATTGAACTTTTGAATTTCACTCATTACCTATGCTATTGAAGAGTTACAATTGGAGAAGAATAGTAAAATGTAGTCTGCATATAAAGTTATTTTATGTTCTATGAGACCAATTTTAATGCCCGTAAGGCTCAGATTATTTTTCATATTTTGTGCAAATGGTTCAGTTGACAACAATAGAGGGGAAAATGGGACTAATTTTAATGCTAGTAAGGCTCAAATTATTCCTAGTATTTTGTGCAAATGGTTCAGTTGACATCATAAATAATAGAGGGAAGAGTGGAAAGCCTTGTCTTGTACCTCTAAATAATCTAAATATTTCAGAGTTACACCCATTTATTCTGATTTTTGCAATAGGGCTGTCATACAGAGCCAGAATCCATTTTACTATGTTTTGGGTAAATACAAATGGTTTCAAACAGACTGTAAATAAACTCAGTTGAGTCTATCGAAAACTTTTTTTGCATCTATTGCAATAAACAAATGAGGCCTCTTAGAATTTTGAGTCCAATGGGCCAAGTTAAGTGTTCTATGTATGTTATCTTCTATTTGTCTCTGAAAAATAAGTCTCGTTTAGTCCTTGTTAATATAATTTGATAAAATTAATTTTAGATGATTTCCAAGAACAGAAGCTTGTCTTAGCATCCTGGTTGTGAAGGGAGATAGGTCTATAAGAAGCTCATTTCTGTAGGTCTTTCTTTATCCAGTTTAGGGATAACCACTATAAGTGTTTCTTTCCAAGATTCTAGAAAATTATTACTTTTAAGAACATCATTTAAGTTATTAGTCAGCTTTGGAGCCAATGTTTCTTTATATTTCTTTATAGAATTCTGAGGGTAGACTATCTGCTCCTGGAGACTTATCATTCTCAAGCAATTTGATTACACTTAATACTTCTTCAGAAGATATTTCAACTTCTAAAGATTCTTTATCTGTTCAATATTTGAATTGTTTATGTAGTGATTAGCTTTCACTGTCTCTGCTGAGTATAGGCTCTTGTAGAAGTTGGCAAATGTTTCACATATTTGTTTGAGACCAGTTATCAGCGCCCAGTCTTTATTAGATATAGATGGTACCATTCTAGAGTCAGTTAGATTTTTCAGTTTCCTGTCCAGAAATCTATTTGCATTGCTTCCTTTTTTGTAATACATTTGTTTTGTGTATCTAATAGCTTTTTCTATTAAGGGTGTTTTTAGATGTGACAATACCATAGCCACGCTTTAATCCTTGTGGCCACCTGTGGTGCCATCACGTCTGATCCTGCCCAACAGATGTTTCCACATGTGGGATCAGGGCTTTCCCTGGACTGTGGCAGGGTTTAGCCTGCGCTGTGACTTGGGCTCCCTGCTGAGTCACAGCATGGACTAAGCACTGCCGCAGCCCAGGATGCCATCCCCTGATTGGGAGAGAGTGGCATGTGTGATGGCCTGCTCTACCTCACTCTGGTGTGGGGCTGGAGCTTTCCAGGCAGGTATAGCAGCCTGATAGGCTGTCATGTCAGCCCATCAGAGACTAGGGTGGGCTGCGCTCAGCAGCATGGAGGGCGGGGCTGCACGGACCCACATCCATACGTCGCCCCGACCTCTCCCCACCCCCTCTATGGCCCGGACCAACAGCATGTCTGTCCAGTGGCTGGGCCAGATCCTGCCTGGGGTGAGGGCCCTCACCCTGGGTAGGGTCAAAGAGTGGCAGTGCATGGCACCGTCATGCAAAAACACCCTAAGTGAGTCTGAAGCAGTTCTGGTTTACTTCTAGCGTCTGTTAATTTCTTATAATTTTCGGCGCTATTATTTTTTAATGTGTTTTTTGAAGTATTTTAATTTCTGATTCTAGTTTTTCTATCTCTTTCACTCTCCTTTGTCCCCCTGTATGATTATTTACTAATTAAATGGCCCCTGATGACAGCCTTAAAGGCATCCCAGACCACATTTGTTCTTGAAGTTTATTCATTATCTGCAAAATGTATTTCTTCTTGTAATTCTTGATTTCCTTCTGTATTAAGCTAGATATCTCTTCATTATATAAAAGAGTTGGATTTTAATTTCCAGTGACTTGCCATATCTTTTTCTATCCAATTGTTAAGAGAGAGATATACAGGTCCATTATCTGGCCATGTGAATGGGCCATATTCACTTTTTTGTATTTTATCTACTAGGGATTTTAAAGCAATAAATATATCTATTCTAGTATATATTTAATGTGGCACCAAGTAAAATAAGTAACATTTTGATTTAGTAGTCTCCAGGGATCAAAAGTATATGATTTGTCCATAAACTCTTTCAGGGGGCCTCTTGAATTTTTGTCTTTATATGCAGTTTTGTCTGATCTGTCAACTAAGGGATATAGAACACAGACTGCTTTACATACATTCTGTTTTTTCTCATGAGAAGCAATCTCACGTGAAAATAGCATTAACATGAGATACAGATGGGCTGCATGCCCATGTTAATTCATCACAGTGAGTTTCATGCAATGGGGCCACAATGGATTTGTTATGATAAATAACAGATCCTTGACCACATTACACAAAACTCTGAGTGAGTTTCTCCAGGGCAGCGTAGCTCGGTCCCTGCAGCCCCCAGCCCTCCATACTCCCAAGGCACACCGCACTCACCCCTTCCTGGCTGGGCATGCCTCCCTTTGTCTGGTTTTCCGTGCTGTTGCTGCTGTGGGAGGAAGTGACCTGCCCAGGAGGAAGTGACTCTACTACTACTATTTATCATTTCTATAGCACTACTAGTCATAGTCTTACCACCACTGTTGCCAGAAAAGAGGGGAATGCCGTGAACTTGCTACCCACTTGAGTGAATTTTGCAGTGAGTTTAATTAATTAATTTATTTATTATATTTCTATCCTGCATTCTCCCGCACAATTGTGGCTCTGAGTGGTAACAACATATAACAAAATACAATAAAATACACAAAACAGTATTATAATATTAAAATTGCTAAAAAGGCTAAATGCTAACGCCAATAAATAAATATACCCTCCCAGCCCCCCCTACCCCCCTTCCCCAAAGGCCCAGCAGAACAACCAGATCTTATATGATCTTCAGAAAGAGGGGAGGTCTGGGGATAAATGAGCCTCCATCAGGAGGGAGTTCCACAGCTTAGGTGTGGCCACCAAGAATGCCCTCCCTGCTGTTGCCACCCGGAATACCTGGGGGACCTCGAGTTGGGTGCCCCCGGCCAACCGCAGGGCCCGCGGTGGTCTCACAGATAAGCAGGTCCCAAGCTGTTTAGGGCTTTAAAGGTCATTACCAACACTTTGAATTGGGCCTGGTAGACTATAGGCAGCCAGTGCAGGGAACAGAGCACAGGTGTAATGTGCTTACGGTGACCCGTCCCCATTAGGAGACGAGCCGCCGCATTCTGCACCAGCTGTCGCCTCCAAACCGTTTTCAAAGGTAGTCCCACGTAGAGTGTATTACAGTAGTCCAGTCGAGAGGTGATGAAAGCATGGATGATGGTTGCTAGGTCCGGGTTGGAAACATACGGCAGAAGCCGTTGCACCAGATGTAATTGGCGAAATGCTCCCCTCGCCACAGCCTCCACCTGACAATCCAGGCGGAGCTCTGAGTCAGGGAGCACCCCCAAACTACGGACCTGGGCAGCCAGAGGGGGGCAGACCCCATCAATAACCGGAGCCACCACCACCCTGGCCCTACCAACCAGCATCACCTCCGTCTTATCGGGATTCAGCCTGAGTTGATTCGCCCTCATCCAGTCCCCCACAGCCATCAAACACTGGGTAAGTACCAAGACTGCCGGGCCTGGATCTTCAGAAAATGCGAGGTAGAGTTGTGTATCATTGGCGTACTGATGACATCATATGCCGAACCGTCTCATGACCTCCCCCAAGGGTAGCATATACACATTGAACAGGAGAGGGGACAGAATAGAACCCTGCGGGACTCCACGCGTGAGGTCCCGGGGAGAAAATGTATATTCCCTGAGGACCACCCGCTGAGTTCTCCCTGCCAGGAATGAGCAGAACCATTCAAGAACAATCCCGCTCACCCCGGCCCAGTCCCGCAGTCTTGTCACCATCATCTCATGCTCAACAGTATCAAACGCCACCGACAGATCCAACAAGAACAAGATCAAAATAGATGGTCTGCCCTGATCTAATTCATGGTGTAGGTCATCAATCAAGGTCACAAGTGCAGTCTCTGTGCCAAACCCCGGACGAAAGCCGGACTGCGAGGGATCAAGAAAATCGACCCAGTCTAGATGCCTCTGTAACTGCCGGGCCACCACCCGTTCAATAACTTTCCCTAAAAAGGGAAGGTTAGAGACTGGCCTGTAGCTGACCAGGGAGTCAACACTCAAGGATGGTTTCTTGAGCAGAGGCCACACCACTGCCTCCTTGAGACGGCTCGGCACTCTGCCCTCCCTAAGAGAGGCATTGACCATCCCCGTTAAAAAAGCCCTAATGTCTCCTGGCTGGCCTTCACCACCCAGGACAGGCATGGATCTAATTCACAACAGGTGGTCCGGACTGTCCCAAGGACCTCTGCTGCGTCAGCGGGCGACACCCACTGAAACTGATCCCACAAATTTCGACATGACGGGGCTTCCTCTACCTCTAGTTCACTACCTGTCACAACTGCAGCATCGAGGTTGTGATGAATCTGAACAATCTTATCTGCAAAAAAGTCAGCAAACATGTCACAGCGGGCACTGGAAGATTCCAGTTCCAGACGGAGAGAAGCCAGACTGACCAGCCGCTGCACCACTTGGAAAAGCTCCACTGGACATTAAACTAACATTAAATTTTAATGCACTGCACACATTCAAATTTAACATTATTTAGAACTCACAAGAGTTACAGGGTGGATTTTCAGCCCTGTCATCCATGATTGAAACAATGTTAGTTTTACTAATGAATGAGGGAAGGTTGCTTGCCCACATTACACAATCTAACATTAATTCCTATTTAACGTTAGATTATGAAATGTGGGTAAGCAGCCACAATTAAAGTCACCTAGCAGGACTTCTCCTTCAGCATAGTCTTCATGTTTTTCATTCAGAGTCTTAAAAAATAAATCTCTCCCTCACTAGGTACATACATGGAGCCCAATGTCAACATCCTACATCCCAATTTTCCTTTAGCTACTATTATTCTACTCATTGTATCTGCCAACTGATTTATGAATGAATGTGCTTTTTAAAGCAAGATTGCTAACCCCCATTTACTGCAAGTGCCACTTGCAACAAGCAGCACGTGTAACCATGGTGTTGCTAATTGTCCACTTTGCTCCTTTTAAAAATGTGTCTCCTGTCAAGGATTTGTAGGGAATGTTTTGAGGGTTGAACTTGTTGTACTTGTTTCTGTGGAGATAACAATAAAATCCTTCAGGTATTTAAACTACAAAGGGGAATGACCCACACTTCAGTCTCGTATCTCTTACTTTCAAATTACCTGAAAGTTGAAACAATAGGAATGTAGTTGTAGTCAAAGAAAATATTGTTAGCCTAGGCTATCAATTATTTTAATCCACTTATTAGACACCAAAATGTTATCTACATTATTAGCATCCCCAGATAACATGAATATTAATGATGGTCCGATACAAAAGAAAGGCATTAAGCAAAACCAGTCATGTAAGCAAATCCCATCAAAAGCAAAAATATACAATATATAGAAAAGAAATGAATAATTATTAGGTTCAAATTAACAGAAGAATGGCAAGTCAGAAAAATAAATTGCAATAGTATTTTCCAGTGTAATATTAAGTCATGAAGACATCATTTTTACTTTAAAATGTTTTTCTAATTTGTTGTAAGGCTATGAATCTGAAAAAAATAATCACAACAAAGCTTTTACTCTTCTTTCACAATATATCTGTGCAAAGTTCTGTATGCATATCAATGTTGTTGTTGTTGTTTTTCTCTCTCTGAAGTTTCTAGTTGTGGTGAGTCTGAGCCAGAGGTCATCAGGTGCTTGAAACTGACTTTGATTAATTCAGTCAAGGGTATAGTGAAGCAGATAATTTCTTTGATGCATTCATGGGAAGCGACAGAAAACTATGGAACCTATCAGCACAAGCAAATAGTTCCTGAAAGTTTACTGGAGACAGTTCCAAAGGAATGGAATTATACACCTAGAGAAATGAAGAGAAAAGAATCTGGAAAATGTAGGTGACCGTTAAATTAAAAAGTCTTGTTACCCCTTAAATGAGATTATATCAAAGTTGAAGCATTAGAATGGATACATGATTTGACAGCAAACATTATTGTAATTAGTAAACAATTGTTTTTGTTTATTTCAGAGATTTATATTCATGAAATTGTTGTTACATTTCAAGGCCTTTCTCTTCTTAATTGAGTTGGCACTGTGGTATTTTGAGATTTACATTCTTGTATATATGCACACACACACAAACATTCTCTTTATTTTGTTCTTCTTTGCAGAAAATTGAGGTGAGGTGTTTTCATTTATAGCACTAGGGACTAGTACATCATTGATGATCTCAGATGACTAGAAGCCACAAAGCTTTTTCTTCTTTATTTCTTTTTTTCCTTTTTCTTTTTTACAGCCAGTAGAGACTTTTATTTGAGATTTGCGTGTAAATATCTCCTAGTCATCATAGTTTTAATTTGTTGTTGCTACTGTGGTTGCAACATTGCACCCTCCTGTATTACAGCTTCACAGCAGAACCATTTATAATTAACAATAAGTCATGCTATTCACTAGTTCAGAACTTTCTCTAAACAATTAGTAAAATAAAGTAAAATAACATATTAGAGTCATAGCTAATAAAAACAGTGTTTATAAGATTGGAAAGTACAGATAATTTCATGCTGTTCTGTGCATAGCTGTGGATCAATTATGGTTGGAAAGATCCAATTTTTACATTTTTAATTTTGTTACAGCTTTGACTGGAGCCAAAACTATGGCCTGTTTTTTCAAAGGTCCCTTTTACAGTGCTCTAGCCACATACAAGAGGCCTTCAGGTGGCAGAATATCCTCTTAAACCCACTTTAAAGGCTCTCCACACATTGCCAGAATGGTGCAAAGGGACATGTAAATGAGAGTCAAGTCCTGAGTGCTTTTTAAAAAGTAGGAGTGTGTGAATTTAGGGCAATAATATTTTTTTTAAAAAAAATACTCAAAAAATCAAAATGGATTGTTATCTACTAGGATACTGTCATAATTGAACCCCATTCTTCTATGTCCTTCCTTCCCAATAGTTTTTCTTTCATGTGTTTCTTTCTCTGCTTATTCTTTATTAATGTGTCATATTCTCCCTTTTTTCTGTCTGTGTCTTCTTCATAGTCGTCTTCTAGTAACAGGCATGGTTTGATAATTGGTGTTGAAATCACTTCATTCTTACTATGGGAGCCAGTAATCATGGATTGTGGGGGGATATTCTGTGGGCCTAAAATGGAAAACAAAAAATGACCATTACATACATATACACGGCAAGGTACCTGAAAGATTCAGCACATTACTCCCTATTGCAAATATTTTTAAAATGCAGAGCATTTTAAAACTAGTTTGTTTTGTTTTATTGCAAGACTTACTGAGCTACTGGTGAGCATGTGTATTATTTATACTATAATAGCTAGGCACAACAGAGCAGTTGCTAATGGCATAATAGCTTTCATCTGAATTATTTTTCTGTTTACAAGTTATCAGTTAAACAGATTTTGGAGATAAATAAATATACATCAAAGTCAAGATACAAGAGGGTTGGCTCTTATTTTAAGGAATATCACTTATTAACAAACAGCTCTTGATTCAAACACCACAGCTCCATATGTGTCTTGTTTTTGAAATTTTGATCTGGCAACAGAAATATGCTGAGCACTTAATCTTTTCAACCACTTTCACCACAAGCGTTAGGCATCACCATACAACACTCACAACTAGGGCTGCAACAAGAGTAGATTTTATTCTCATGAAAGTCTCATGAGAATCAAGAATCTGGGTCAAGATCTCTCAGACATCTTGACCCCAATTCAGATTCTCACAAGGTTTCTCACTTCCCCCCTCCCAGCGTGCCCAGGCTGGTCTTCCAGCCTGGAGAAATTAAAGGGGTGGGGGAGGGAGGAGAGACCACGCTGTTCCCTGCTCAGCTTTCTTACCTTGCGTGGGGCTGATCGCTGTCTCAGTGGGAAAGCTTCCTGGGGCAGACTCAGCGGATATCTTAGCGTTCTATTAGCTAGCAGGAGTCAGCAGCTAATAGAATGCTGAAAAGCTGTGCTGAGTCCACCTCTTCCCTTCAGCTCCCCTCCTTGACAGGAACCATGGGAGATCCTAGCAGGAACCGCTCAGGATAACAAAGCAGCCAGTCCTCAATAGGGTGATGCCAAGATCATCACTGGGGTACAAGGTGGCCTCCATGGTCCCAGAAGGGGAAGGGGGCACTGGCTAACAGTGAGGGGGAGACAAGTGAAACACAATGGGACAAAGCTCCCTCTAAGTAGAAGTGCAGCACACAGGACCTGGAAGGAAACGATACTGGGAAGAGCATCACAACCCACACAGGGATTAAAAGGGACAACACTAAGCAGTAGGAGTGTAAACACATAGAACCTGGGAGGGGACAGTACTGGAAAAGAGGATGACAACACACACAGGGATTAGGAGGGCTATGCTGAGTAGGATGAGTGCAACACACATACAAGGGTGAAAGGGGCCAACACTACACCAGAGAAGGGCAACACACAGGATCTAGAGGGAGACAATACTATAGTGGAGGACTGAGACAATAAAATACAATGGACCAGAGGGATAAAACAAGACACAACTCAGAACTAGAGGTGGAGGACTGGGACCAAGAATATGCAAGGATATCAAGGGAAGTATATGGAACCCTAAAACGGGAAATAGGTTAGTCACAAGGGAACTGTGGTACAGCCAGGGGAGGATTGTGACCAAGACAGCACCTAGTGAGAGAGACCCAGGCTTGAAAGGCAACAAGGGAACCATACCACAGAGATTTAGGATCAAGAGCTATGGCCATAATGAGGGGCTAGACTAAGGAAACGGAGAGGGGAACACAGAAGGGAACAGGCTAAAACAAGACACATCAACAAGAACAATACAACCTGGAAGTTGCCAGACAAGAACTGGGTAAACACACACGGGCTGGAACATTGCAGGGAACAGATGGTCCACCAGCTCCCTGCTGCTCCCAGCATGACTTAAGTACAGCTGGGAGCCAATCAGGGAGCTGGGCAGGCATGGTCACCAGGAGAGGGGGGAAAGGGAAACGTACAAAACCAGTCACCTCCACCTCACATCAGCCAGAGAGTAACGCAAGGGAAAAAGACCAACCCCATCCAAGTCCAGGGTCAGAGCTTCGAGGCCCAGCCCTTACACTCCCTTCCGTCTGGAAGTTTTTTCCAAATGGGAGGGGGTAGAGCAGGATGGAGGGGGTAGATCTTGAGCATTCTATTGGCTATCAGGAGTCTGAGCTGAGGAAAGATGGGAAGGTGGAGCTGAAGGGAAGAGATGGGCTCAGCACAGCTTTTCAGCATTCTAGTGAGTGCTCAGACTCCTGCTACACAATAGAATGCTCAAGATCTGCCCCCTTCATCCTGCTCTTCACCATCCCATCTGGAAAGGACTTTTCAGCACAGCTTTTCAGAATTCTGTTGGTTGCTGACTCCTGCTAGCCAAAAAATTTTTAAGATATCAGCTGTGTTTGCCCCCTCCNCGCCATTCCTGGAAATGTGTGATCGGGAAGCTTTCCACACTGAGACAGATGCCAAACCCAGGCAAGATAAGAAATATGGGCAGGGAACAGCATGGCTTCCTCCTCCCTCCCCCATCAGTGCCAGGTATTTTGTTTCTGAAGATTGTTCGTGTTTTTCAGTGAGAATCCAGCCAATTCATGTCTTGTTCTTGTTTGCAATAACGAGACCTGTTGCAAGAATGTGTTTCTCGGTGAGAATCCAGCCAATTCTCTTCCTATTCTCGTTGTGATTGTCGTTGAGAAACACAGGAAACCGAGCCCTACTCATAACTGCACTGTGGTAGAATCTGGTAGAGTCAAAATGTTTAATGTTAATAATACCTTCTTTCCTTTTTTTTTTTTAAAGGTTTCACAAGGCTTGCAGCTCAGGCAGTATCTATTGTAATCAGCAAGTTACCTGCAGTGATTGCATGTTTGCCTCCCCCAATTAAGTACTTCTTTTTTCTCTGCGAGAGAAAAATGTCAAAAAACTTTGTTGAATCGAAGAAAGCTGGTCTTCTTGTCTGGAGCTTGATTGTAATTATATGCCGAATATTTGAGGATGGAAACACTGCAGAACTTTTAACAGGTGCAACACTTGACAGGTGGAGCAAAGAGAAACTCAGTTTAGTTCATGTGTGTTTGGAAAGCATTATGGGAAAACAGAAAAGTAGCCCTAAACAAGTGACGCAGAAAGTTATACAGAGCATCGAACAGCAAAAACCAAACTGGATTGAAAACCAGTTGCTGAAAGCAAGAAGACTGAGCACAGATTGGTAAGAAGGATTTGATGTTTTTACATATTGTTTTTCTTTCACTAGATTATTCAAAATAATTCACTACAGAAGCAAGTAACAAATATTGATATTGATATTTAAACTTTATTGTGTAGCCGATTAGGCCATTGCACACAATATTCATAAACCTCAATTCGTATCCCAAATATTCTGGAATAATTTGAAAAGTCCCCCGATAAGGGATAAAAAAATAAAATCAAAAAATAATAAAAACTAAAAAACATTTCATATCATAATCCACTCAGAGATTCCTAACTTAAACACTAACAATCGATTGTACATATTTGTTTAAACTTCTAAAATTTACTGGGATTCAGCTTTCCTCAGCTTAATGAACCTGCATTCAATATATTGTTACCTTTCCCGTAACATATGAGGAACGATCACCCAGCAAAAAACTAACATAAAATTCTGTCTTTCTTCTCGGATAGGAAGTAATTAATGGGAAAATATATTTATTGTGCACCTCAATAAAAAATATACAATCCAATAGAATATGACTCATTGGGTGATTTCAGAAGTTACGTTTTCAGGATTCACCACAGTCAACTTCAGTCAAATGCGGGTGGTGGTGAAAGAGCCATGCATGTCTGTTCGCTCGCATTCAGATGTTCACCACAGTCAAACGCGCCTGGGGTGATCCTAACCACGCTTCGTGAGGTCGGGGCGGGAGGAGGTCCAGAAGTGTGGTGAATGGTCACCATGGCAGGGGTGAATGAAAAGTAACTTCTGAAGGGAAACCCCCAGCTGCGGCAACCGGAACTTACACGGGTCGTGGTGACGGCACGCAACGTCACTGCTGGACAACGAAAAACAAGCGGAACACCGAGGGAGATTTAAAGGGCAGGAAGCAGCAGGGGAACATGGTGGTGTAGTAGATGGAGAGGAGGGAGGAGGACATGGAGCGGAGGATGGAGCGAGAGGTCGAGGAGGAGGAGGCGCAGCAGCTGCAGCAGCAACAGCAGGAGGGGGAACCCGGCCAAGCGGGGGACACCCAGCAGCTCACGGGGCCTCCCCGGAAGAGGGTAAGGGGTGCAGCTGGGGGCAGGTGGGTCGGAGAAGGGGACAGGAGGGGCACACAAGGGAGGGAGCGAGGTAGGGAAAATAGCCGACAGGAGCATAACTAGCAGCCCCCACTGTACCCCCAAACAGACCAGCAAGAGGGCACGTGCCCAGGAGGAACCTGAGGCTGGAAGGAGCCAGGGGCAGGTGGAGGCGGGTGCTGAGGAGGAGGAGGAGGAGGTAGCAGGGGGCCAGCACTCTGGCGCCGATACCACGGGAGGGGGGTCAGTGGGGGCTCCAGGAGACCCATGACCTGATAGCTATCTGGGCAACACCAGAAATGCAGGCAGAGCTGACTGTCAATGCCAGGAATGAGCAGGTGTTCGCCCAGATAGCAACGGAGATGGGGGAGGCAGGATATGAATGCATGCCCACACAGTGCCGGACAAAAATAAAGGAGCTCAAAATGGGCTTCAAGGACATCACTGACAACAACCGGCACTCAGGGCGGGCAACACGTGCCTCCCCCTTCGTGGATGCGCCAAGCCAGGTGCTTCACTGAAAGGGCTCCATAATTGCCTGGCGCCCAGTAGGAGGGGGCACCCGGAAGGAGCGGCCCGCCCCGGATGAACCCCCCCTTGCAGCCGCAGGTACAGACCCGGGCCCAGCCGCCGGTCACCTACACCAGGGATGAGATGCCCAGCACCTCGGGCACATGCCCCCGACGCTTCCCCAGCCCTATATCGGGAGAGCCCACACACTCCCCTGTTGATTCCGATGAGGTGGAGGGGGAGGAGGAGACGGTAACCCTGACCCTCGTGCCCTACAGACTGGGAAACCAGGCGGACACCAGCCCCAGCGACCAGCTGGCGTCAGAGGGGACAGACACCAAGGGAGCAGGTAAGGGCAGCGCATAGCAAGCACTCAGAACACCTAGACAGGAGGGGGGCGGGCCGAGACTTCTCCGCACCATTGTGACTAATTCCGACCTCTCTCCACAGAGCCACAACGAGCTCGTGAGGGCAGAGGCCGGGGGCCACCCGTACCACCAGCCCAGCAAATGAGGGAGCACCGCGCGCAGGTGCAGGGAGGATCTCGCCCAGGAGCTCGTCATTACCAGGACCAGGCAGATGGAGGAGATGCTGGTGGCTGTGAACTGGCTGGAGGAGGGGATAATGAGGGCACTCCAACAGGTGGAGGAGAGGGACAGGGCGCTGGTGGCTGAAATGAGGAAGGACAGGCGGCTGCTGCACCGTGACATGAATAGACAGCTGGAGGGACTCCCGGCCCACTCGGACCGGCAGGACCGCTGGTCCGAGGAGCTGTCAAGAAAGCTTGACCGTTCCCTGGAGCAGGGCACGTCCCTCCTCCTGCAAGCTGGGGCCTTGAGTGCCTTCATAATGGCAGCAGCCCTGCTGGGGGCCATACCAGCACCCGGGCATCTCCCCCCCCCACCTGCTGCACCGCTTGCCCCGCCAGCACCGCAACAACCTCCTCCACCACAGGATCAGGGACCGCGGATCCGGGGGCCCATTCCCTTACAGCACGGACGCCAGCACACAGACAGCCTGGGCCAAAGATGGCCACCACCAACACAGGGGGGCAGGGGGGACATGGGGGTTCAGGGGTGGTGTACCGGTAGTAGGTGCTGGAACACTGGCCCAGGCGCCTGGAAGCACCTCCTCCTCCACCTCCGATGAGGGGGGATCGGTTGCCACAGCAATCTCTGTTGATAGGGGGAGGGGAAGGCCAAGGGGCTCCAGGGGATGGGCCAGGGGCAGGGCAACCTTGGGGACCTTAAACATAGGGGACAACCCACTGCAAAGGGGATGGTGGGGTTGCGGTGGGTTTGTGTGTTTGGAGGGGGGGTGGTAGGGAGGGAGGGATGGGTGGGGGGGTTGCAGTGGGGTTGTGTGTTTGGTGGATGGGGGGGAGGGGGGTTGGGGGGGTTGGGGCTATTTGGTTATGCGGAAGCACAATAATAAATATTGAACACAACTGTTTAGTGTCAATAGATTTATTCAATGCAGGCAAGGTTCCACAGCTTCAGCTGTGTGGCTGCATGCACCATGTGGTCATCGGTAAGAGGGTTCACGGTGACGAGGGCATCAAGCACAGGACAGATGCTCAACGTGATGTGCCAGCATGGACCTTACGCGCTTTGCATAGCGGTACTCGTGGGGGTTCAGCACGTCGGCATACAGTGGTACCGGGCCGGGCAGGCAGCGAGAAGGGGGTTTGTTAAGAGCTGCCCCGTCGGACTCGCATATGTTGTGGAGGACACAGCAGGCTCCTATGATGAGGGAGGAGGGCTCCACTGAATATTCCAGCCGGCTGGCTAGGCAGCGCCAACGCTGCTTGAGGGCACCGAAGGCCCTCTCGACCACGGTGCGTGCGGTGCTGAGGCATGTGTTGTACCGATGCTGAGCTGGGGTGACGGCCACAGGGAACGCCTTCATCAACCGTCGCTTCAGAGGATATGCCGGGACACCAATGATGCATGGGGGCATCATCACCCCCTCGATGTGGGTCATACGCATGTCAGCGAAGACCCCCCTGTACATGCGGGCAAACAGCGGGGAGATGGTGAGGATGCAAACATCGTGGCTGCGGCCTGAGTGCCCGGTGAAGATGTCGGTGAAGCACCCCCTATGATCCACGAGGCCCTGGAGTTATAAAGAGTGGTATCCGTGCTGGTTGATGTACTCGGCATCATTGTCATCCGGTGGACGCAGGATCTCAATATGGGTGCCATCGATCGCCCCCAGACAATTGGGGAAGCCCAGTTCCAGGAAACCCTCCATTACGGTGTCCTGATCCACCACCTGTATCACCCGCTTCATGAGCAACCCCTCCATGGCTTCGTAGATGTCCCGCACTATACATGCAACTGTAGTGAGGCCCACCCCAAAGTGCTGTGCAACAGAATGGCAGGAGTCCGGGGTGGCCAAGACCTACACTGCTATGGCAACCTGCTGAGGCACGGGAATGGGTTCCCGCATATCTGTTCGGATTGGTTCTAGCCAGTCCCGCAATTGCTCAGCCAGTAGCATGAGGGTTTGCCTGTCCATCCTGAAGTGCCTGATCCAGGTGGCATCGTCCCAATGTGCCAATACCCTCTGCCACCACTGACGAGCCCTCGGAATGGCCCATGTGTGCCTCTGGATGGGCATTGCAAGCTGCAGTGCTAGGTATCTGGCAGCCCTCTCCCATGCACCCCTGGACAGCAGGGCCCTGCTGCCAGCAGGAAGGTTGTGTACCCTGAGCACCAGCATGCTGTAGGCCATTCCGAGACACTGTGCCGTGCCATGGGCAAAGAGTCGGCCGGCCCTTCCGGTGATGTGCCGTGTTTGTGCCATCAACCTGGCCATGTACCGCTGGTCCGTGAGTGGTTGTTCACAGTTATCTATGATGACCCCCACAAGTGCCACGTGGTCCTGGTACCACTCGGTGATCGTCTGGAGCAGGGACAAGCGAGCGGCAAGCTGTGTGTGATCCATCCCAGCAGTTGTGGCTGCTCTGTTGGGTTGGGCCGTGGCTGGAATATATATGATCGCCACCGCCCCTGTCAACGCACCTGTGCCTGCTATACTTAACACTCCGAACACACACACACACACACACCCCGGCCCATTGGGTGCACCCTAGTACCTTTTGCTCTGTCCCCTGAATTGGGGAACCACCACGTTCGGTGTCGAGGGAATGGGGGTTCCCTTTGTTGTCAGTGGGAACCCCTGGTAGCGTATGCAGGTCACCATTCGGGGTGTCTTGTGCAGCCTCCCACGCACCCCTACCCCTCTGGGAATGGGGTGTATGTTCCTCGTTCTCTGGGTCTCCATGTGCGTGCCCTTGATGGTGTTCCCATATCATCTGGCATGTGTGTATGCATGGGGCTGTCTGGCCTTGAAAGCCGGCAGTTGTGCGCTGTCCACTCCCTTCGCCTCATTCCACAGCGGGCCCATTGTTCCCTGGCTGCCGTTATCAGTTGGCCTTGATGGCCCCTGTCTGACTGTGCAGCCCCCTGCCCCGCATCCCATGTTGCCCCTACGGCTGCTGCGGCTCAGACCCTCCGGGATCTGAACTATGGCAGCAGCATCTCAGCCAGGGGTCCCGCTCGGTGGCTCCGGGGGCTCTGTCCGGGCCTGGACCGCCCGTGAGAGCATGGCCCTTTGCGATCTGTGGCGTTCGCCCATCGTTCAGTGCTGCCTTCACTCCTTGCCCACCCAGTCAGATGCCTATCGTTGCTTGTGTTTTGGAATGCTTCGCTTTGGCTATGTTGTGACTGGTGATGAATGCCGCGTGCATTGTGAGGAGCCTTGCGGCGTGGAGTCGCGCTGAGACAGCCTCCGCCCTGTGCGTGTGTGCCTTCCCAGGATATGCGACCTGCCTAGATGAGGGTGGCCCAGCCGTGTCCATGTCCTACTTCATCAGCGTACAGGGTGTGCGTGGGTACCCCCGCTCCCGCGGGGCTGCCTACTACCATCTGCTGGAGCTGTCCCATCTGCCCTGGCCTCCAGCTGCTGATTATGGCATGCCTCCCCCCTTTGGCCTGGAGCTGGCAGCCCTGTCAGAGGTTTGCAGCCGCTCTGATGTGCAGCTCGAAATGAGCTATGCGGATCCCTTTGAGTCTTTCTACCTGATCTGCTTCCACATGGCCACCCGGGGCTTCTGCCGGGGTCTGTGGCAATGGCCCCGCTATGTGCACCTGCTGACTTTACAGCCACCACCATCCGATGGTAGCCCCGGCATCAGTGTCTACGGAGCGACAGCCACTTCTGACAGCCGGGTGTCTCCTCTGTGCTTTCCTTCTGCATGTGGCCTGTGTGTTCTGGCCACCGCCTTATGTCACCTTGTGGACTGCTGGACCGCCTGTGACCCAGCTTCACACGCCTATCGCCCTATTGCCTTGGCTTTGCGTCCTCCGCTCCGGGACCCTTCGAGTGACATCCTGTGGACTTGTCGCTGGGAGCCCCACGCCTCCGAGAGCTGCCTCCCCCACCCTTGCGCCCAGCATGTCTGCACCTGGACCTGTTTGCCACGGTCTGGGGGGATGGGAATGCTCCCTTGCCTTGGTGCCCCCTCCACTCCCTGCTTGGACCTGCGCCCCCCTTTGCGGTGTCCCTGCTCGTTTATCCTCTCGCTCCCGCTCTGTATGCTTTATTACTGGCCCAGTGCGACTTGTGCACACGATAAATGCCTGCTGTGCTTCACTGTGCCTGTGCTGCCTCCTTGCTGTTGTGGCTGCCTGGGTTCCCCTTCCACTTGCCCTTGTACCCCAGCCCCCTCTCCCCCTGCTGCTGGTCACCCCCCCTCCTCCTGTGTGCCCTGGTGGTCGGGGGGTTTTCTATGTGCCTCGGGTGTGTGCCTCCCTCCGCCCCCTCCCTCTGCTCCCCTTTGTATAGTGGATGTGCTGCCTCGTGTGTGTGTGTGTGTGTGTGAGCGCTTCTGTGTTTGAGGTGCACGTGCCTTCTGTGCGGTTGCTATTTGGGAGCGTGACTCGCGCTGCTTCACCCTCCGTCCCCTCCCTTCATGTTTCCCTTCACTGGGTGGGGCCCTCCACTGTCTTTGGCTTTGTTTGCCCTCCAGCAGCCATGGTTGCGTTTGTGTGACCCCGTTGCATTGTGGGGCTCTCACTGCTGGTCTCACCACCACGTCACTTCTGTTGGGTTCCCCCGGGCTGTGGTCTCTCCGGGTCACCCCGGGTGGTGGTGCCGCCCCTGTCACATCTGTTGGGGCTGCGCGGCTCACCACGGCCCACGGTGACTCAGTTGACACCGGGGTGGGATTCACTGTGGTGAATCTCACCACGTCACATCTGAAATCACCCATTGGGTGATTTCAGACGTGACGTGGTGAACGTCCACCACAGTCAACCTCAGTCAAACACGGGGGGTGATGAAAGTGCCGTGCATGTCTGTTCGCTCGCATCCAGATGTTCACCACAGTCAAACGCGGCCCGGGGTGAAGCTAACCACGCTTCATGAGGTTGGGGCGGGAGGATATCCAGAAGTGTGATGAATGGTCACCATGGCAGGGGTGAATGAAAAGTAACTTCTGAACGGAAACCCGCAGCCGTGGTGGAAGGAATTGACCCCAGTCGTGGTGCATTCTGGGGCTTGAACCGTGGTCCACATCTCCACTGCATGTCTTTTGTGTTCCCCGGCCCATGTTCTCTCTGATTGCCCCCGTGTTGTGGTCACGATTCTGTCACTTCTGTTGGGGCCGCACGTGTCACCACAGCCCCCGGTGAATCCGTTCACACTGGGGTGGGATTCACTGTGGTGAATTGGAACACGTCACTTCTGAAATCACCCATTGTCTCAATCTGTCTTAATTTACATGGACAGAGCCGATCCACAAAAGGAATACCTCTGTATCTCCCCTCCACCAAGGCTGAGGGAAAGACATTTAGTCTTGCCAGAAAAAAGAGCCTCCTATTTTTTTGCATTAGTCCACTATCAAGGTATGGCATTGGCGACAGAGTTTCATTATTCATCAGCAGATAATGGCCCTGGGATCTAGTTTCCCCGATTGTAGTCTGGATTTCCTGCCTAGTAATATCTACCATCTTTCCTATTACCATTTTCTTAGCACATTTATATCCCAATGGGGCAAGAGCCATTAGGGAGAAACCCATTTGTTTTATTTTATTATCTACAGTAGTTACCCATAAGTTCGGAATCTTATCATTAGTCACCAGTTGCGAAAGAGGCACCGCCATTTTGAAGTAAAGCCACAGCGAGTAGTTTATTGCCCTGGACCAAACCTTCACATGTAGGGGTAGGAGGCCACATTCCAAACAAAGTGCTAGGCTACTAACGCTACATGGGGCAGTCAACAAGGACCTGATAAACCCAGTTTGGAGTTTCTCCAGACTTTTAATCCTGTCTAGTGCCCAGAATTGGTCTCCATACAAAAATTGTGGTATGCAGCACTTCTGCACAAAGATCTTGATTGCTGGTATAACCTGCAAACCCCACCACCACCCCAGTCTTAAAGAAAGATATTAAAGAATTATTTAATTGTTTGGCCTTAGCCAGGATTGACTGGGCATGCATAGACCAGTCTCCATTAGATTGAAAAAGAAGTCCCAAATATT
>QEPC01008742.1:912538-922953 GCA_003113815.1 Sphenodon punctatus
TTGGTTTTATTTATGTACTTAACCAGTAGCATGGTTCACACATTTTTTTTAGATTTTGATTGTATAGGCCACAGATATATTTAAGGAGTTAAACACAGCAAAACAATCAGCTTGCTGTTGAAAATCTGACTCTTACAGGAAATAAAATTAAAAGTAATATTCCAATTCCTAGGGTCATACCCTTCTCCCCCAAAATCTCCAAGCTAACCACAGCTATGGTAATGAAATAAAGGTTCACCGAGATGAAAACCTGACTTCAAATCATTTTCATAGTGGTGTTAGAGCATCTTCACTAACCATTTGAAAACAAGTTCAAGTGGAGGCTGTAAGTTGGTGGGAAGGGTGAAAGAGACCCCACCCTTCCCTGTTTTAATGTGGCTGTTGATCCAATTTCTGGCATGTTCCAAAAGGAAGACACCAAAACTTTAATACTCACAAATAGCACAAACTTTAACTGTTAATTAGCAGCTGAGGATTTAACTTAGTGTGGCATATCAAATTTCCATTTCCTGATAGGGTGAAGCAATGAGTCCCGGGAAAAATGTGTGTGGCCAATAGATATAAGGACTGGATGTAGATGGGGGAATGTTCCATTCTGTATTGAACATACAGCTATGTTCAGTCATCATGGATAGTGTCTCTGTACCTAGAATAGATTACTTACAAGGATGTCATTCCTTAGCCTGGTCTGCTTTTTTTAGTGACTCTGTCCATTTGTACTAATGGGATGGATGCTTGCATATCCAGGTATTCTGGCATGGTCTGTGGAGCAGTAGTCCATGGAATGTCCCATACCTTCCCGTGTCATAACTGAGGCTAGACAGATAATGCAAAAACAAGGTTATACCATGGAGCAGAACCACCCTTCCATATCAGTTCCTTCTAACTTCAATAGTAGGAGGCTTGAGAAACTGCTCTTTCAGGCTCCCAGTTACCCAACTTATCAGTAGTTCATTACAATTAACTTTAAGTAGTTCAGATTTTCACTGGTTTAAAAAATCTTTTTGCCTTAGTTTGGTTAGGACATTGCCCTTGTGATGATAATGCTGGTAATTATCATCCCATTGGAGGTCCGCTTAGTTAACGACCTCCCCTTTTTGCGTAGACAGTGGGTGATTTCAGACAAGACGGGGCGGCATTCGCCCCGGAATCACCCAAATGATTCCCTGCCGGGATCACTCCGGCACGTCCAACAGACGTGCCGGCTGATCCCAGCGGGGAGTTGGGGAGGGTGCGGGGCCACGCGGCGCAACGTGCGGCCACACGGCCCCGCCCCCCATGCTCCCCTGCCGCCCGCCCTCTGGGGAGATGGGCAAGCGCCGCAGCCAATGCGGCCGCAGCGCCCGCCTGATTTGATCACAGCCCGGAATCCCGCCGGGGATTCCGGGCCGTGGTTGCCTGCCAGATGTTACTTTTTATTGGTTCCCGCCGGGAATCTCTTTGACCATACTTGTGGCGATTGTCCGACAGGGAGCCCTGGAAGCGTGGTTGAAATTGACCCCATGTGGGAATCGACCGTGGTGAACATCTGGCAGCCACCTAACAGACTTCAGGGCGCTTTGGCCCCATGTGGGTATTGACCGTGGTTCACTGTGATCTCGTAACGTCTGAAAATGCCCAGTGTAAGACCTGGCTGTTCCGCCAGGCCTTTCCCGAGGGAGATGGGATGGGTGGGTTGGGTTAGGGTGGGGGGATGGGTGTTCTACTGCTTTTAATTGTAGTTGTTATGTTGTTTTAATATGTTTTAAACTGTTTTAGTATGTTGTGAGCTGCCCCAAGATGCCTGAGGCAGGAGGGAGCGGCATATAAATTTTAGTACAAATAAATAAATAAAATAAATAAATTAGTCATGGGTACCACATCTATAGCAACAATATATCAATATGGCTATTCTTGGCTCCAGCATGGCTAGGGAGGAGGCCCTTATCATGAATATTCACTCACCAGTTCCTGCTTTCCCAGCAGTTATAAGGACATGAGGGAACTTTATTGCTTTCTTTACACTTGTTGCTGACCATCTGGAAATAAGTTTTGTTTTCCAGTAAATGATTCCCTTTTGCCTAGGGAGGCTTAAGTCTTTAGCTATAGTTTGGCTCACCCTAGTTTCCCAAGCATATGAGGGTTCATCCCCATGTAACATGAGGGTCTAGCCTTACAAACAGTACAAAGACGAGGTCTCTGGCTCATCTCCAAGTGACCTTGTAAGAAACTTTACTCTCACAGCACAAACTGAACATTTTTCCACAACAGCTTATAAGGATCACTTCAGCCCTTCCCAGGGGTGTAGCTAGGTGGGAATGCTGCTGTTCAGGTCACTTCCAGTCTGCATATGCATTCTACATATGTGTGGGCCTCCCAAGCTTGTGAGACCTGGTGCAGCATCATCTACTACACCTATTATAGCTAGTACACTCCTGGCCCTTCCTATTCTAGTAGCGCAGATAAGTGAACCAGTTTCTGGCCATATCTGTGACGTTTTAGTACAGGAAAGTGGAGAAGTTGATGTTGTTCAATAGAATTCTGCAGTAGGAGCAGGATATCACAGAGCCTGTCTGTCAGGGTTCTCAAGGAGAAACCCTGAGTTCCTGCAGCTATACTATCGTAACCAAGGGAGGAGTCATGAAGTCATAGTTCCCTCAGGATATCTAGGCGGTTAAGGCATAAGGCTGAGACCAGAGCTTATGCATTGGGAACTCTCATCATCTGCTCGTGAAATGGTCTCTTCAGGATGAGACTTATATTGGGTGGGCGGAAGCTAAGCAAATAAGAAGGAATAGACAATTCTAGGGAGGACTAAAACCAACAAGGAAAACACCACACAGAAACTAATCTATGAAGAGACAAGATTGCTAGAGCCAGGCTAAGAGGCTAATGGAAGGAACTAGATACAACAGACAGAGGACTATTCAATCAGACAGAGAGGTAGAGGGTTAAATGGGGTAACAAGGTACTATGGTGACACACAACAGCACAAGGAATCAGGAGCATAGCAGGGAAGGAAAAACAGCATAGGGGAACACACAACTGTAAGGGGAATCAGGTATTTAGGAGGAGGGGAACATGGTCATACACAGCTGTACAGGAAGTAGGTTCATAGCAAGGAAGGAAAAGTAGCAGGGAGCAATACACAACTATAGGGGAAACCAAACACTGAGCAAGGAGGGGAACTAAAGGATATGCAAGGGAAATAGGAGGCTAGCATGGAACCAACAAGCAATGGGTAAAGATGAGAGAGAAACTAAGGCTTCGCAGAGGTCCATAGGAACTGGGAGGGGAACAGGGAAGGAACAAGCTAAAACTATTAGGGAACTGGTATACTACAGAGAAAGGGGCAAGCAGAGAGATATCAGGGACCAAGGAACACAGTCTAGAACTTGAGAGGAAGAGGGGAAAGGGGACAAGCAGACCAGGAAAAGAGGAGCCAACCTGATAGGGAATGAAGTCAATCCACAGTGAAGGCAAGATGCAGCAGGAACAACAACAGAAGCCGAGCAAATTTCCTCAGCTCCCAGCATGCCTTATATAAGGCTGGGAGCCAATAGAGAAGTTGGTGGACATGGCCAACCACAGAACCAGAGACAGAGAGAGAACAGACAACACATGGGAAGATCTATACTCAGATAAAGTGGTGATATAGGGGGAAAATCATTGTCCCCCAGCCCAGAGGTAAGCGGTTCAAGGCTACAGTCTGACACTGCCAATATACTAGTGGGAGTAGGGAAAAAATAAATGTTGTTACTAGTGGGATTGAATGAGAACAATTTCAACTTGTGGGAATTTGCAGAATCAGCCCTCCCCTTACCACCTTGCAGCAGCAGCCTCTCCCTGGTAGGAGCTGGGACTTATGCTGAGGGTTGAGGGTCTCCTGATGGGGACGAGCCGACGAGAGCATTTAACACCCGTGCTCCGTGCACAGCACTGGCTGCCTATAGAGTACCGAGCCAGATTCACGATGTTGGTCTTGGCCTATATAGCCCTACACAGTTTTGGTCCTTCATACTTTAGGGACCACCTCACCTTCTGAGCCCCAGAGCGGCCCCTTAGGTCCGCCAGAGGCGCCTTCTTGAAGGTCCTCCGCGTAAAGCAACGGGCCACAATGGAGAGGGCGTTCTTGGTGGCCAGGCCGCGATTATGGAACTCCCTCCCGGAGGAAGCCCGTCTGGCCCCAACCCTGCTGGCCTTCTGCTGGGCCTGCAAAACTTGGCTGTTCTCCCAGTTTGGGGTGAGGGTGGGCGTTTTTAGGCGTTTTCTAGATGTTTTAATCTTTTGTTTTATGGTCATTTTAACTTACTGTTATTTTTGTTTGTTGTAAGCCGCCCCGGGATGCCATGGGCATGAGGGGGCGGCTAATAAATGTAAATAAATAAATAAATATTGATGATCCTCATTGATCATCTGTTTAGCAGGAAGCAGATGTCTTTTTAAAGGTGTTCCAACAGATTTACTATAGTGTGCCATAGAAGGTCCCAGAATGACTGGCTACATGCGAATGAAGAAAACTTCCTTGAAGAAACTCAGTTAATGATAATAATTTCATTTTGTAGGTCTCACATTCTTTACTCGTTTGAGTCCTTCTGGTCAATGGGTCAATCTAGAACTGTTCTGATGAACTGCTTAGTATGTCCAGTCAGCACCTATTGATGGCAAGGAATCTTGTCAAGGAGCAAGTTTCAGTTGCCTGATTAAATTCAGTGGCTGTAATTGCAAACTCTCCGCATGGGTCCCATGCAGCACAATGTATTAGCAATGCGCATATGCTTGGTTTGTGTACACGTGTGCACGTGCAGTTTGCACGCAGCACTAGCAGGGCATGGGATCGGCCCCATCATGTCCTTTTGTGAGTAAAGGACTGTACATCTGCTGAAATTCAAAACAATAAACATAATACTTTGGTCTTTTGGAGTTGTGTGGGTGTGCAGAAGGAATTTAAGCCTTTGGGCTGGTTACCCATCACTGTCGTCACCCATCCATACTGACCATAGCTCAGACGTACCTGTGAATTTGGCCTCCTTGCCTTTTCAAGAAGCCCTTGCTTGGGTATTCCTTTGCTTGTTTGTTTATTTAACAAATTTTGTTGCCCCGCCCCTCCTGCTCAAGGAAGCTAGGGGTGGGCTACATATAAAAATAATAAAACAGCAAGCTAAAATGCAATAAAAGAGAAGGCAAAATCAATAGATTTCCCTCCCCCCTCCCTAACCCACAACCCCTGACCCTACACCCCACCTCCCCTGCCAAACACCTAGCAGAACAACCAGGTCTAAGTCATATGCTGGAAGGAAGGGAGGTCCAGGGCCATCTGGGCCTCTGCTGGGAGGGAATTCTACAGCCGAGGTGTGGCCATTGAGAACGCCCTCTCTGTAGTGGCCCCCCGGGAATTGCTACTTGCCAAATGTGGGTCTACTACTCTAGAAAAAAATGGAGAAGCAGTCCCTGGTTTGGGTGCATACACAGACAATACAACCTGATCTTGGGGCTCCTATGTAAACAAGAATGGGGCTGTCCTCCTCCCACCTATCAGTTGCTCAGCTGGGAATAGAACACCCCCAATTGCATTGAAGCTCAATGGGTAGGCATGGCTGTTCTGGCCTGCTAGCGGGATCCCTGACCTCTTCTCAGCTTGGAGTGCTTCTGTCAAACCATGAGCACTTTGCTAACAGCAGCCCCAATGCAGAAGAACCCAAGGCTGCCGCCAACAGAGCAGTCATATCTTGTGACACATGTGAACTCTTCCTGTGGGAGTTCATGTGTGTTTCTTGTCATACCCTTACTATGGGCATGAGGACATGTGAAAATGCTCTTTGCCTCTGGAAGTAGGCAGGATCACTAGAAAAAGGTGCATAGGCTTTACTTATTGATTCAATTGATATGTAAATGAGATATTTGTCATGTTAGTTTTAATATCCATCTGTCTGAGTAGTGTCCAAATGTTAAGAAAACAAATACTGAAACTGTTGTTTCTTCTTTGTAACATAACCACTACTGTTCATTGATGAGGGCTGTATGCACCCTAGTCTCTGATACAAACTTCTTGATAGGGCAAAAATTTATTTCCTCATGACTGATCTCTCTTCATTTATTCTGTCAGAAAAACTTGAACTACTAAGAACTAGTAGTAAAAACCAACAAAAACTAACATTAGCTAGTTAACAATGAACATACCTAAATCTAAATTCAGTAAACTACTCAGGTGAAGAAAGACTGGTTACATGACTGCTCTGGTGAGTGGAAACAGAACAGCAGCTTGTGGCAGGGGCATTATAGAAGGGCATACACAAGCATGCAATGTCTTTATTGTTTTGACTGATATTCACCTATCACCAAAGTCTCTAAAACAGAATCAGCAGAGATGGTTGCCTTCAAAGTGAATTTTAAGGGCAACATTGAGCATGCAAATTTTCCAGCTTATATCCCAAATTCATATTTTCACTTATTAGGGCATCCATTGTGGATACTGTGTGTTCAAACAATTAGCTAACTAAACCTGTTGAATTATTTCTGAATGTTGCCTTATATCACATTATCTTATCACAACTACAAAGCATTGATGACATACAGTAAAGCTTGGCTAGCCAACAACAAGAATCAAACTGAATTGGAACCATTGGGATAATATTGGGACTGTATTGAAACCATTCAAATAAACTGTTAAGAAGGCTCATTGTGTATTTCTGCTCAGTGTGGCGGTAATCCCCATCACCAGGCACTTCAGTGATAAACTGTATAACAACAGTAGTCCCACCAAAGTGCTCTTTAAGTGTGTCATTATTTAAATCATAATCAAATGGATTCACTTACTCAAAGCACTTAGTTTCAATGATGATTTATTTACATAGTTGTTTTAGAAGTGATGACCAAGCAAAGAAAAGTGTCTGTAATGAACATTTGTGACCAAAATATCATTAGTCATTGTTTCATGCCGGCTTCTAAAATTGCTGTATAAATAATTCATAGCAACATTTTTTTTAGTATTGGAATTTTTTATTACTGAATAAAATAATTTAAAATAGTTTTGGAGTATGTGTAGCCATTATCTATGGGTGAAAACAGACATGACGTTAACCACCCTTTAACCACCCTTGGTGGTCATTTATGCATATTTCAAGGCTGCATAGGGCACCAATACAGCCCTGCAACATGCATAAATGACCACCAAGGGGGTGATTTCAGACGTTATGGGCGGGCGGTTCACCACAGTGGATTCCAGGTGGGGGTGAACAAAACCACCACCCCCCGGGGCCAATAAAAGCCCCAAGCAGACGTGACGGGACCGGGACCACGGATGGGAATCGGGCCGACAGATCACAGACCAGGGTAGTGCAACAGACGTGACGCCGATTCCCAGCCGTGGTAAAAACACCAAGAATCCACCAGGAAGGGGCGGGACACAGACATGGCCGCCTGAGGGCAAACGAAGCCAAAAGGCACTAAAGGGAATGCCCACACAAGGGAAATGGGAAGGGAGGGGGGAGAGGGAGAACAGCCGGACAGGTACCCCCCCNGGGGGTGATTTCAGACGTTATGGGCGGGCGGTTCACCACAGTGGATTCCAGGTGGGGGTGAACAAAACCACCACCCCCCGGGGCCAATAAAAGCCCCAAGCAGACGTGACGGGACCGGGACCACGGATGGGAATCGGGCCGACAGATCACAGACCAGGGTAGTGCAACAGACGTGACGCCGATTCCCAGCCGTGGTAAAAACACCAAGAATCCACCAGGAAGGGGCGGGACACAGACATGGCCGCCTGAGGGCAAACGAAGCCAAAAGGCACTAAAGGGAATGCCCACACAAGGGAAATGGGAAGGGAGGGGGGAGAGGGAGAACAGCCGGACAGGTACCCCCCCACACACACACACACACACCGGGGACTCGGGGGCACCCACAGCACCAGCACATGCCGGCCCAATCACACACACACACACGCAGGCACGGAGGATATGAAAGAAAGGGAAGGGGGGGGACACGGGTGACCTGACACCACGCAAGGCATGCCGGGCACGGGGGGCGGGGGGGCGGTTGGGCTGCAGGACCAGGAAGAGGGGAGGAATGGGCACAGGGGCACGGCAGGACACCACCACCAGGTACATCACACCCCACAGCAGAAGAGTCCCCACAGGCACCCCCACAGCAAACACACAGTCCTGGAAGGGGTGGGGACTCCAGCTCGGGAGAAAGTCACAGCGGGAGGCCGTATGTCATAGCGAACCAGCCGGGAAGGGTCCAGGAGGCACATGCAGTCAAGGCATCCCACACGGCCCAGGACACAAGGGGGCCAGGGAGGTACCCAGGGGCTCACAGGCAGCCGTTGGGGGCAGCTTGGGGCCCAGGCCCAGGGTGCCCGGCCTGATGAACCAGGTGGGGCCAATGTATCATCCCCGGCGGTACCCCAGCACGGACATGTGGTGGGCGATCAGGTAGTAAGCCTCGAAGGGGTCATGCACAGAGAGCCCAACTAGACATCAGGACGGGACCAGACCCGCACCAGTGCCGACATCTCCGCCGCGGAAGGCTCCGTTACACAGCAGTCAGCAGCAGGGGGCCAATGAAGATGCCGCAGCCCCAGAAGCCGGTGATACACCACCACATGTGTGCGCTGGTACCCACGCGCCCCGTGAATGTTGCCAAAATAGGACACGGCCAAGGCAGGTCCCCCCTCCTCAAGGCACAGCGAGTAGGATCCCAGGCTGCACACCCACAGCGCACTCACGGTCTCAGACCCGGACCAGGGCACATGCGAACACCTATTCACCGGGACGCGCCCATCAGGGAAGCAGACCAGCCCCAGGGTCTCGGCATGTAGCCGGCAATCAATTGCGCTCACTTCATAGCCAAGGTAGCGGAGTCCAGAGCTCAAGCTCGCGAAGGTGGATGAGTGGCTGTCCAGCCTGCCCAGGAGTAGCTGCACGGCAGAGCTACGCCACAGGTCACATAGGGACATGGTCTCGGTGTAGGTCCAGATACGGGGGCCCCCATGGGGGACGGGAAGTGGGAGCCCCGTTGATGGACAAGCAGCCATGGTCCGACCACCCCAGGAGAATAGCACAGAGCTCTGGGGGCTTCACACACCTTCCGGGGCTGAGGGGCCTCCCGGGGGTCCCAAGGACAGGGAAAGCGGCCATGGGCCGCAACATTGTAGCACAACAGAGCGAGGCATGGGGTGCAGACCCAGCACAGCTGCACAACACAATAGTTATCACATACCAACTAATCAGCACTCCAAGGCCAAGGTGCCTCAAACATTTGGGGGGGGGATGTTGTTGGCAGATCGCTTCCAGCCGCACAAGGAGCATGCGGAGGACAGCGCCCATGCAGGGGGGGTGCCCACCGCACCGGCACACCCCCTTGGGTTCCTCTGACCAGTCCCTGCACGGCTGCGGTTGCCCCACCCACCTTTCTCCCACATACTGGACCAGGAGCCACTGTACCATAAACACCTTTAATATCACCCATGTGTACATTGACAACCAGTCCCTCATAACCGGTTGTGCCCTGCCGCCACCTCTGCCCCCCCTACACAGCCCTCCCCCTCCCCCCCGTCCCCTGGGATGGCCCTGTGCGCGCCCAGTCTGGGCCATAGAGCTCATAGAGCTCACCTCCCCCCCCCGCTGTCAGTGCTGGTAGACGTGTCCCAGGCCGCCTCCTGTTCTGGTAGGGTGGCCAGGGGGGCCAGACCCTGGCCCCCCCAGCAGCTGCACCCTATGGAGACCAGCGGGCACAGAGAGGTGAATGTGTGGCCCCTGAGGGTGTGGGGGAGGCAGGGGGGGCAGGCCAGGGAGCAGGTTCGCCGAGGGACCTGCCATGGGTGCCTGGGCAGTCAGGGTGCCCGGGGGGCTGCCAGACATGACATAGGCACACATTGTGCCGGCGTGCAGGAGCAATGAGGTCCCAATATCATGGGACCTGTCCATCTTGTTCGAGTGCTCCTGCAACATGGCATTTATGTCCTGCCTCAGCCCCCCGGGCAGCTCCTCCTGCCTGCTGTGCTCCCTGCACTCCCGCCTCCGCTCCAGGCGCACCTCGGCCTGGAGCCTCCTGTCCCGCTCTTCTGCCCGCTCCAGGGACCGCTTGATGGCCACCTCCATCCGGCCCACGGCCACGATCATCCTCTCCCCCTGTTCCTCCGCTGTCTGGACTATCTCCTCCACCAGGTCCTCCCTGCACCTGCGGACCCATGCCTGGTGCTGCCTCATGTGCAGGGCTGGAGGCACAGGTCCAGGGGCAGCTGGCTGCTGGGGTTGCCTTATGAGTAGAGGAGGTTGTGCTACAGCATGCCGTGGGCCCCTGGCCCCGAGCAAATATAGCCCAGGGGCACCGCGGTCCCACTGCCTTGTGACCCAGCCCCTCCACACCCATGGACCCTTTCCCTTTCCCCCTCCTCGCCATGCCCGGGTAGCCCATCGGTGAACCCCGGCATG
>QEPC01008742.1:924355-963690 GCA_003113815.1 Sphenodon punctatus
CCAGTGCCCCGCCTCCTCCACCTCCACCTCCTCCTCGCCCTCACTCTCTTCTCCGCCACCACTCTCTTCCTCCTCCTCCCTCCTCGCTCCATCCCGCCACGTTAGCCAGCTGCGTATTTCCCTTTAAATCTCCCTCTGGTGAGTGTGTTGATGCTGGTTGCCTGGCAGCGCCGTTACGTGCATTGCCCACGGCTGGGGATCATTTCCTTTGATCCCGGGTGGTGTTTGCCATCCAGACGTTACGTTTGGTTGATCCCCAGTGAGGATCTCCTTGACCACGCGTCCACGGGAATTGGTGCAGGGAGCCTGGGAAGCATGGTTGAAATTGACCCCATGTGCGTATTGAGCGTGATGAACATCTGGCGGCCGCCAAACAGACGTTCAGGGTGCTTTGGCCCCGCCGCGGGATTGAGCGTGATTCACTGTGGTTGAGCGTGATCTCATAATGTCTGAAAATACCCAAAGGTGGTTAAAGGGTGGTTAGCGTCATGTCTGTTTTCACCCTGTATTAGAAGTTGTATATGGAAACAGACTAATAATGGTCATGCAGCAAATAAGCTGATAAGAATAACTTTCTGGTTTTATTTATTTATTTATTTATTTATTATTTATTTATTTATTCTATTTTTACCCAACCCCTCTCGCAAAAGCGACTCGGCACAGCTTACAAATTTAAAATAAAATAACAAACACAATAAAAATATAAATACAAAGCATAGAATAAAAACTGCTCTAAAATACTGACACTGCATAAAGAATAAAAATACCCTCCCCTTAACCCAATTAACCCATCTCCCCTCTTCCTCCAAATGCCTGGTGGAAGAGCCAGAATTTTTTAAAAAAATTATTTTATTTTATTTGTTTATTGTTGAAGCCAATAAAAAAGGCCATAACAACATTTAAAATATTTAAAATAATATATGGCGGCAAATATATACAAATATACTTAAAACAACTAAAATAAATTAATACATCTACCTAAGGATACAATAATATACAAGAATTGCAGGACCCAAAAATCACATATAAATCAAGACAAAACACCAGAAACATAAAAAGTAAATAAAATCTAAAATTTTGGTAAAGTAGAAGCACCCAATAAAACAGCATATTACACCCCAAGCAGCCGAAGCACACTGGGGGAAAAAAAACATGAATTGGTTGAGTGGGCATCACCTGCAAATGTCTCAGCTTACCCAAATACACATACCAGTCCCAAGACAGCTAGTTGGAGCTTCCCAAAGCCCCGTAATCTGGAGTCGGGATTCCCTTAGCCTCAAAATAATAAATCAGTCGTGTGTGAAAGCTTTCTAGAGTACCATTATAGTGCCATATGACTGTTTTATCTGGGTTGGCCAGTAGAAATATACAGTTTCATCAGAAGGCAAGAAGATTCAGACTGAAGTGAACCTCCACCGTCAGGAAATTCCAAAGTGATGGTGCAGCCGCTGAGAACACCCTCCTGTCCATCCAAACTCACTGAGAATGCGGGACTTCTAGGAGGGCACCCCAGATGATTGTAGGGGCTGCCCAGGAGATGAGGCAATCACTCAGATAAGCAGGACCTAGGCCCTGAAGGGCTTTGAAGGTCACCCCAGCACCTTGAAAGACAATAGGCAACTAGTGTAATGCTTGGAGCACAGGTGTTATGTGCTCCCTGCAGCCTGTCCCAGTACAGAGGTGGGCCGCCGCATTCTGCACTAGCTGCAGCTTCCAAACCCACTATGAGCAGCCCCACGTAGAGCACATTGCAATAGTCTAGCTTCGAGGAGATGAACACATGGATGATAGTGGCAAGGTTAGAGTCAGAGACATATGGGCAGAGCCTCTTCACCAGATGAAGTCCCTAACTGGTGAAAGGCACCCCTTGCCACAGCCAACACCTGGGAGTCTAGGCGTAGCTGTGAATCCAGGAGCACCCCTAGGCTCTGTACTGATGAAGCCAAAGGAGGATGAATCCCCTCAATAATTGGGAGAAACCTCCTCACCCAGATCACCCATCCCACCTAATAACATCACCTCTGTCTTATCGGGATTGAGCTTCCATCAGCTCGACCTCATCCAATCCTCCATAGCGGCCGAGCAACGAAACAACGACAAGACAGCAGGGCCTGGGTCGGATGAAAATGACAAATACAGCTGGGTGTCTTCAGCATATTGATGACAATGGACACACACACACCCCAGCTGCGCACGACCTCCCCAAGTGGCTTCATATACACGTTAAACGAGAAAGGACAAAATAGATCCCTGCGGGACCCCAAACCGGACCCCACCAGGGGACAAAATACAGTCCCCTAGCACTACCCACTTATATCTATCTCTGAAGTAGGAACAGAACCATTGCAAAACAGTTCCGTCCACCCCCTCCAGATCCCGTAGGTGTGTCACCAGCAACTCATGGTTAATGGTTTCAAAAGTTGCCAATAGGTCTCATAGGACCAAAAGTGTCATACAACCCTTGTCCAATCCTAAGAGGAGGTCATTGACCAAGGCCACAAGTGCTGTCTCCATGCTGTAACCCGGGTGAAAGTCAGACTGTGTGGGATCGGAATGCCATCCAAACACGTCTGGAGCTGACGAGTCACTACCCGTTCAATAACCTTCCCTAAAAAGATATGGTGCAATTCTGTCCCTACTAAGTTCAATAGAAATTTAGCTACTGAATTCAGCGGAATCAAGATGGCATTATAAATACATATTGGACCCAATCCACGCCGTGTGCATAGTGTTTGTATGAGGTGTGCAAAGCTTGTGCAATGTGTGTGTAACATCTGTGTGCACGAACATGAATTGGGCTCACTATCTGTAAATGTTTGCATGCCAAAAAGTGTACACTTCTGATAATACAGAAAGTGAAGAATCCTTTATGAAGAATAATATAACATATTAAGTCTTAGAAAGAGATTTCTGTTTGCATCAAGACAGTATACTTAGGAAAATGGTCAAAGGCAAACCTTATTGCATGGTAGTGTGTTATGAACTCTGATACACTTCGCAATGTATTGGGTCCCCAATTACACTGATGGTAAGAAGACTGAAAATGTATTTTGTAGCTCAGTAAGGAGGCTGGTGAATATTGTGAGTGTGAAAGTTGTTTTTATGTTAGAAAATTTGAATGTTGAGACATATTACTGTTTCCTCATTTTAAATTGAGAGAATATCAAACTTTTAGAAACTCTTGTATTTGGCCCTTTTCTAGTTCCTTGGTCTGGACCAAAATATGCTACCTTCAAGTGTTAAAGAAGGAAGCAAGCAGAGATGAAGCCATACTCTTGAGGACAGAGGATGGGTCTGTGATCTGAACCCTCTCCTCCTTTTCCCCCATCCTGAATACACCCTTTAAGTGTCCTCCCACACAACACCTATCCGACCTGTTCTAATTTACTCCTTGTTTGGATGGCATTCCGATCCCACACAGTCTGACTTTCACCCGGGTTACAGCATGGAGACAGCACTTGTGGCCTTGTTAAAGCTTGTACTAATTTTCAAAGTGGCCCTTCAGAGGGAAATGTTCCTTGCTCCGAGTATAGGAGCACTAAGTGCAACTATATTATATTTTTTATGTTATGTAAAAACTTACAAAAAGAGACCAGAGTATGTGACATGCCTCTATTTGGAAACTGACCAGTAATTATCTTTGAGAATAGGTGGCACTTACTGATTTGTATTTCTTCTTAAAAGGAATATTTGAAAGAGCAGCTTCTTCATGAGAATTCTTCTGAAGAAAATATGGCACCCGTCCGACCTTTAAATTTGAGAGTGAGCAGCACAGGAGAGCAACCTGACTTCAACCCCTTCCTGGTACATAGCCAGTATTGTGCAAATGTGTTTGAAAAGGTTAGTAAACTTATGAAATTCTTACTTAACTATAAATGAAACTACCACATATCCCAGGATGAAGATAGGTTCTGAAATAATGATGAGATGATAAAAGAGCATCCATTAAACACACCCTGTGATAACTATTGTCAGAAGTAACAGACATTGGATGTTTTCAAATGTGACAGCAGCACGGTTTAACCCATTTTATCGCGGGTCAGACTGGGTGCCACTGTCACGTTGAAATACGGCCACCAGATGTTAGCACGGTCTAGCTCCCGACTGTGGGTGGGGTCTAGCCCGGGCTGTCACTTGGGAAAATCCCCAAATCACAGCCCAGGCTAAGCTTCACGGCAGTTGGGAGCCAGCTGCCAGACCCGGAGTAAAGCGGGCTGTCACATCTGATAGCTTGCTGTACTTACCATGGTCCGGAGTGGGGGGTGGGGGAGCCGGATACCATGGTGGCCATCATTGGGTGCCATGGCCATCCAACATCAGCTGGGAGGGCGGACTGCTCCATGTGGTGGGAGGGTGGGGCCAGGCGGAAACACATCTGTGAGTCTTCCTGTCCCCAGTCCAGCCTGGCTGCCATCATATTTGTGCAGCAGCCAGGCTGAGTCCCGGCTGGAGTGATTACTCCCACTGCTGCCTGGAGAAGTCTGTGGCAGAAGCGGGAGTCATCACGTCTGAAAACATCCGTAATAGTAGTTGGATGTCTCGGAAATTCATAAATAAATGGCGGGAGGGGGGAACCAAGAATATATGTTTCCCATGCCCATATTGAGCTAATATGTCAATTATGCCCCTGTTTAGATTCCTCATAGAGACTAGAATTTTTTAAAAAACACCAAAGAAACCCCCCCCCCCCTCTGAAAAGATACTATTTGTAACTCTTCTTAATTAATTTAGGTATCACCATTATTTCAGGGTTGTTTTTTTGTTTTTGTTTTTAAATAGCATTCCATATTTTATTTTTAATTACAGTGAAGTCCATGCTAAAGTCTTTTTAAAGTCCAAGTTTAAGTCTTTTTTTAAAATTTTGCTTTTTGTTCAGTTTTGTTTATTTTTCAGGTAGCAATGAGGACAGGTTAAGATAAGTTACACTGTATCTGTCATTTTATAATTCAGCCACTTATCTTTTACACTTATTGCTCAATGGATATTTCATACATGTCATGCACTTCAATGGAAGAGCTAATAATGGCCCAAATGAAAAGATGCTTGTTAACTTGGCAAGGCTTATAGCTCCAGGTGAATTCATATTAAGTGGGTGTTGCTCTGTCTTGCTCAACAAATCCATAAGTGAGCAAGTATAAAAGAGAGAAAACTGGTTAAAAAAAGCCACAACCACCCAATTCTGTCCTAATTTGGAATTCAGATACTGTTTTTATCATGCCTGTTACAGCACACTCTTATGTCCATTAATACTACAGCAGAATAAGACCTTCAGGTACTGACAACTCAGGGCAGAATTCTTCTGCTATGTGACAGAAGTGCAGTTGTTCTGTTAATCAGCAGGTGACAAGAGATAGTTCACATTGGATTGCAGATTTTTTTACCATAATATCTATTATTGGAATTTGAGGTATGGTCTGATATTTAATTAAAATAATTAAGGGATCATAGGCCCCAAAGTCACATATGCGCTCTAAACTTAATTATACTATAAAATATTTTTCTTTTAATAAAAATAAATAAATATAGGAATTGACTTATGGGAAGACTGGTCCATAGGGACCCGTGTTCACTGCATTTTCTCCATTGGTGGCAGTGTTAATGTAGCCTGGCCTCTGATGATGGTCAATACAATACACTCCAAAGACCCCTATAAGAACAATTATTCTGAACAGAGGGAAAGTTCCTTCTTTAGCCATAGAATAGTGATTAGTTTCTGCGCAGAAACATGGGGTGCATCCAGAAAGTTGGGGATGTGGAAGGCAGCCTCCTCCCCCCCCCCTGCTTCCTGGAAACCCTCTAACCTGATAGAACCAAGACTTCCTTGCTGCTGCATGGGGTGAGTGAAACTTTATCACTCCATTTCCTGTCTTTGTCGACGCACTCCCAAATGAGACAAAGGCAGTAGTTGGTTATAAAACTGGCCACACTCTTTATACAGATTTATCCAATTCAAGGTCGGTGGGTAATTGCCCAAGCAATTTGGGTCCAGTATGCTAATCAACTATTATACCTTTTAAACTGTAGGATAGTCCTGGATGTGCCTTCCGGTGACAATCCCTTTAACTCCGAACTTCCCCTCTTTCGACAGCAACTGGGTTTTGGCCGAAAAGGGGCAATGCCCACTGTGGGCTTGAGTAAGGAGAAAGTGCCTTCAAGGTGTGAAGACTGCGCCTGTCCCTCTTCACCTGTTAGGTCACTACTCCCAGGGAGCATGACCTCTGTGCATGCTGTGCCCTGCATTACACAAGGTATCACGTCCCCATCTCTTAAGGAGATGACTCATATTATTCTATCTCCTTTCTATTTAACATACCTTAGCATACTGGACCCCTGCAGAGTTCGACTAATATCTTACCCTCGGTCGTCCAATTACTCATAATTCTCTGCTGGTTTTGAACATGAGCACATCAATTCAACCAATTATATTATTCAAAACTTATCTGGCCGTATTATAATTAGAAATAAATACCAATCACAGGAGCCAATTAAAATTCACAACAGTCGAATAAACCTATTTAACCTATTCCGCACTGTTGAGGAGGCGAAACACATGACTCTTGTAAAATCTTCAGGTTGGTCGTCAAAATTTCTCCTCAGCTCCCTAAAGGCCACCAGTCAAAACCACAGTTCTAGAGGAAGGGCTGGGTGGGGCTGATTCTCTTGGCAGTTTCCTGAAATGGCGCGATTCTTCCCGCGCTCAGGGAGTCAGCCCCTCCTAAAAGGGGCAGCGCTCCCAGACCCGTGCAGCTCGCTCCAGCGGCTGTGTCAACAGGGGTTGCCTGGCAACCTTGGAAAACAGCGTGGGGAGGAGTTCTAACAGCCCTCCCCATGCGTCGGCTCCTCTGCGTCTCCGGGCAGGGCGGGGGGCGCAACAATTGTCCCGTCACCGCTATTAGGTGGTGAAGGGGACTTTGCCTTCCAGTTTCCCCTGGGTTTAATGGAATTATGCAGGTTGTGGAAAAAGTCAGAAATGCAGGGTTGTGCTCTCATAAAGATGTTGCAGGCAATGGCTGTTGAAGCCAGGTGCAGGCTCCTGCCTTCTATGGTGTATATTAATTATTATTATTATTATTATTATTATTGTTATTAACAAACTTTTATATAGTGCCAGCAGTGTACCTGGCACTTTACAAAGTAATAAAATAGACATGGTCCCTGCTCCTAGAGCTTACAATCTGAGAGACAGGAGCTGGGGGAGAGACATAGGAAGGGGAACAGAGGAAGAGACAAGGGGTCTAACATTCATGAAGATGCGAGGTCTCAGGTGCACGTACTTGGCTTGGTTACGATGAGAATGACAGCAGGCAGGTCCATGTGGCAAGGATAAGGGTAAACCGATCGTAGGTATAGGAATAGTGGCTCAGCAGGATAAAGAGTCAGACAGAGCAGAGCGAAAGAGGTGAGTTTTAAGGAGAGATTTGAAGGTATGAAGGGAGGGGGCAAGGCGGATGTGGACAGGGAGGGAGTTCCAGGCATGGGGGGCAGCAAGTGAGAAGGGACGAAGGCGCTTAGGGGAGCAGGGAAGGCGTGGAAGGGTGAGAGAAGGGACAGAGGAGGAGCGAAGTGCACGGGCTGGAGTATGGAGGGCGATAAGTGCAGAGAGGTAGGGGGGAGCGAGGTTGTGAAGAGCTTTATAGGTGAAGACTAGGAGCTTGTGCAGGATTCGTTCAGGAAGGGGAAGCCAGTGAAGCGAAGAGAGGAGGGGCTGCACGTGGTCGAAGCAACGGGTGAGGTAGATGACCCTGGCAGCAGAGTTTTGGATGGAGCTGAGGGGAGAAAGGTGAGACTGGGGAAGGCCAGAAAGAAGGAGGTTACAGTAATCGAGGCGAGAGATGACCAGAGCACGAACAAGAGTTTTGGCAGACAAGACAGAGAGAAAAGGGCAAATCTTAGCAAAGTTATGGAGGGAGGAGAAGCAACAGGATTTAGCAACAGAGTCAATGTAGGGTTTAAAAGAAAGGGGTGAGTGGATGGGTATATGGATGGGTGAGTGAATGGGTATATGGATGGGGGAGGGTTTGATTGAGGTCATACGCATGCAGTGTTGACATCCATTGAATATTGAGAATATTCCAAGACAGAAATTGTCAATATTTTCAATAATAATCTTCACAATTTTCTTGAAGTGGTATAGCTATGACTGATAGTCAAAGAATTCATGTGGATGAGAAATTTGTCAATGAAAATTTTCATTAGATTCTTCTGGCTTCACTGGCAAGTTACGAGCTCCAGACAAGCTCAGAATCACCTCTGTTTCCCCTCTCCCACATCATCTCCGCTCTGGTTCCTAAGCTTCCAGATGCCTAGCCCTAGAAGATAGTATTGGAAACATAGATCATGAGATCTCGCTTCTGGAGCAATCACTCTGGCAAAAAAATAAAATAACAATTACAAAAATAATGGCATATGCGCAAAATGGCCACTGGACTGGTTTATGCATGTGTAAAATGGCCACTTCCCTTAACCAAAATGGCAGTGATGCCATTGCCACCATTTTGGTTAAGGACACTGGCCATCAGTCCGGTGACCATTTTCCGCATACTCAATGCAGGAGCATAACAAGGCTGTGAAGGGCCTGGAATCAGACCACAATTATGGGCCCTCGTATGGGTGACACATAAGTAAAATAATCATAAACTACCATGAAATTAACAAAAACCAATTGGGAACATGAAACTATATTGCCGCATATACATTCTTATTTTTTTTTCTGCTGTACAAAATGTTCAATCATCCCCTTAGTGGAGATGTTCACACATAATAACCTAGCCACCCTAGCCACAAGTGCTGATGCTACCACTGTTAGCTGCTGTTCTTTTGCTCTGGCTGCTTTGAGATAGGAGGGGTAGGGTTGCCATCTCTCTCCCAGAGACAAAACCTAGACATTGTTAATTTGCATAAATGTTTGTGTGTTTATGCAAATTTGAAACAGCCACTTGCCTGAAACTGAGGCCACTTGCCCACGTTACCAGAGCTGGTGATTCTTCCAGCGGGGAATCTCCCTGCTGGGAAACTTAAGCTGAGCTCCACATGTGGGCATGGATCTGAAAGCGTCATCAGCCACATCCAGCAACCTTTTTCCCCCCTCCAAATATCAGGGCTTGAAATCCAGCCCTGACATTCAGAGGAAAAAAAGCCGCTAGGCATGGCTGATGACCCGTGTCCACATGCTGAGCTCGGTGTAAGTTTCCCAGCTGGAAGATTCCCCGCTGACCCCAGTAATGTGGGCAAGTGGACTGAGTCAGCCCCAATGAAAAAAGCTAGTGTCAAGGGGATGTAAGGTGCATGGAACTGCAGAACTCCACAGCCCTACCCCTCTGCGGAATAGGACACCAAAGGTATCCACCATCCTTGGCAAAAAAAATCCTAGAGCATAAAATCCAACGTCAGCAGGGATTGAAAAAGTCGTATATCAGCCAGTTTGATCTCCAAGAAGAGGATACGATGGGTTATCTCAGTATTTGTCTCCCCAATGCCCCACTGGCACCTAAGGCTGTGCGCACAAGGGCGCTTGGGCTTGCAGTGCTTTAACGGGAACGGGCGGAAGTTACTTGCTTGCCCGGGGCAAGGATTGCTGGCTTGACCAAGCCCAGAGTTGGGCCTTTTTATTTTTTGTTAGTTTCTGGCTAAGCCCAATTACTTTGTTAGTCTTGTTGCTGTATAGGTTATTGCGTTATTTAATTAACATGAGTTTGCCGAGGAATCATTTTAAGAGAGCGGTAATTTTGGTTCATCTCTGGGTTTGGTATTCTTGGCTGAAGGATATACGCTTTTTGGTTTGGGGGGAAGGTCAAGCAGTACCCCAGGCTATGACGAGGAAACATCGAAGACAAGCCCAGCAGGGCGCACAGTCTCATTCTAAGCAATTAAGGTTAGATTCTTATCTGTCTGCTCCCCCAATAGAAGACAATTCACAGAGGGTTGGGGAAGCTAGGGGGGAGAAGATCTCGAGACTTCACCTAATCTCTCTGGATCTATGTCCCCAGTCAGCACCGGCTCTCGCCACTTATAAACCCCAGGTTTACCAATTTATCACAATCAACAGGGGACGAGCCTACCCTTTTTGAGGGTCCCTTGAGAGATGCGGCTTCCCCACTCGAACATCTTGGCAATCAAAGTTTTTTTATAGCAGATTTGATAAAGAAGCTAGTTCAGCAATTTACAGACATAATATTACTCTTGCAATCTCAGAACTTACAGCTGGGGGCTGTGACTGATTTTGTGACAGAATATAGGACAGCTCTGCTGGGGAAAGAGGTCTAACATCAACTTGTAGCTGCCCAGGCCCCAGCCCCGGCAGTCCCTCGGGGACCCGGTGGTCACATGTGCCTTCGGAGTGGGGCTGAGGCAGCCCCAGTGAAAGCCCAGATGAAAATCAAGCATCTAACACCTCTAAATGTAAATTCCAGTACTTATCCCACACAAGCAGGAACCAAAGGAAAGTTGAGACTGAATCCTAACGCCTTAGCCTTTAGAATTCGCCCATTACCAAATAGTGTATTTCCATCTTGGAATTCCAAAAGGGCTTTATGCCAGCATTTATCTAGTATCCTCAGACAGAATATACAATTTTGGCAGCTAGAATACTTTCAAGTCTTATTTACCTCGAGACATTTACAGAGGTCGATAATTTATTTTTGGAGATAAAAAGTGGAGATCTTGTTGCACATTTGTTATCCCATACTGATTTATTTTTTTCATGAGGGATCTCTCTTGGTGAGATATTTGTAGACTCTTCTCTCCATCCCTTGATCCCAGGTGAAAGACAAAAAGATACCTTAAGGGGGTTATCCACTTCCTCTGTCAGGGAACCCAGCTAAGGTAAAGACCCGGTGCCAGGTTGGTGGTGGGACTAATCTGGCCCCAATCAAGGATAGATTGATTAACCTGGCTATGGAGATTGACTGCCCTTCTAGTTTACCTTCCAACTCGAGGAAGGGGGTACCTCCAGCCTTATACAGTCCAACACAATCCATATGCTGGATGTGGAAGTTCCCCAGATGCCAGGTTTCTCTGGGAGTCAGGATTTAGATTTTAACAATGGGATATTCCCGTCTTCCGGTATCACTGCTTCTTTTGAAGACAGTGCAGGCTAAATTACCTGTAGTGATCCCCCCTCCCCCTGTGGTGCAGGGGTTGGGTGAACCATTGGCAGTAAGGGCAGCCTCTGGATTGTGAAATTCACAGAGACAGGATTATGATACACTGTGTTTTTGTTCTTGGAATATTGCCAGTTGGCGCAACCATCTTTCGAATCCTGAATTCATTGCCATATTACGCCAGTATCACCTTATTTTTCTTCAAGAAACTTGGGAGTTAGATCAGCTCGATTTGATTGGCTATGTGACCTATAGTTTACCAACAATTGCCTCTCATGCTCGGGGTCGCCCTAGTGGAGGGTTAGGTTGTTTGCTGAATCTTCAAGCAGGACAGACGGTACTTCAGATAATAGAGGAATCTCCCTTTCTGTTAGGATTAATTCTGGAAGTTGGGGAATTTAAGTTTATGGGTGAAAACAGACATGATGCTGACCATCCTTTAACCACCCTTGGTGGTTATTTATGCATGTTGCAGGGCTGTATTGCAGCCCTGCAACATGCATAAATGACCACCAAGGGTGGTTAAAGGGTGGTTAGCATCATGTCTGTTTTCACCCTATTTTTCTTTCAATTTATATCCTCCCTGATAATGAAGCCACTTATAGAGCAGAGGTATGGGGAAGGCTGCAGAGGCTGAGAGGGGACTTATTATTTAGGTACCCAATGGCACTTTTTAGTCTCTTGGGAGACTTTAATGCCAGTTTGGGTGCCTCTGATGATCAGCTAGCTACAGTAAGTGGCCTTGAAGCACCCAGCCCACCGGATGGCCTACAGACCCGATCTTCAAAGGATCGTAGGGTCAACGCATCGGGTTTGCGGCTAGCGGGTCTCTTGCAGGAATTTGACCTTTAAGTCCTGAATAGTTCGGCATTTGGGGACCTCAAGGGGGAATTTACTTTTCTGGGCCCACAGGGTGCTAGTGTCCCAGACCAAGTCATAATTGCCATTTGTTAGATATTTTAGAGTTGGTATAAGTTTGATCAGTGATCACCTTCCATTGAATCTTGTTTTTGATATTGGACCAAACGAGCTAGCTGTTGTTGAAGATGCTCAAGAGAGGTTTTCCCCCCTGTGTTTATTTCCCACAGTTAGGTGGTATCCAAACCTTGCCCGAGGGCTAGCAGTCTCTTTGAAAACTGATTTGTGGTACAATTTAAGAACATCAATCTTGGAAACTAATGCAGGATCTGAGGGCATGCAAATAATTGAAAGTTATAATCATCTTAGTAAGGAGATTCTGAAGGTTTCGCTTGAGTTTAGGAAAAGGAGTACAAATCAGAGGTCAATAAAAATCAATCAACCCTGGTTCGATGATGAGTGTCAGTCAGTTAAAAAGAATCTTATGGAATTGTACATTCAGTACCGACAGGGACAGACCTCATTTCCTAGTGAATATTTTTCTCTGAAGCGAGACTTCAAGTATCTGATTTGGAAGAAAAAAAGAGCCTTTGTTGTGGCCCGTTGGCTCAAAGTGCTGCAGGCCTGTGAGAATAAGTATTCCAGGACCTTCTGGAGAATTATAAATGGTGGAATTAACAGGAGCGGAAACAACTGGTCTTTTCTGTTCCCTCCCGATACCTGGGAATTATACTTTGAGACGATGGAAAGGGCGGCGGGGGAATCTTCCCAACCCCTCCTGTCACTTCCCGAGTTCAAGGATTTACAACCTTGGCCTCCAGTAACCCAGGAAGAAGTGGGGAGTCTGATTAGTACATTTAAAAATAATAAAGCCCCAGGTCCTGATTCTATACAGATAGAGTTTATTAAGGTGCATCTGGACTGGTGGGTTCCCTTACTTACGGCTGTCTTTACGACTATTAACAATACGGGGAGAATACCGGAAGGTTGGGCCACAGCCATAGTAATTCCCATTTATAAAAAAGCTTCTAGAGCAGACCCCTCCAACTGTAGACTTATTAGCCTGATCAGTGTTGTTGGGAAACTATATGCCAAACTATTGTTGAATAGACTGATTCACTGGATGAGGCAGAGTAAGATTCTCCATCCAGAGCAGGCAGGGTTTCAGGCAGGACGATCCACAATTGAGCAGAGCTTGATCTTATTCCATCTTGTGGAAAAATATAGGAAATTCAATGGGAAACTATATGTAGCCTTCTTGGATTTAAGAGCTTCCTTTGATCGGGTCAATAGACATTTGCTTTGGGAGAAATTAGCCCATATGGGGATAGATAAAAGGCTGCTTGCCCTTATTCGCCTACTTCACCATAGCACGGTACAGGTAGTAAGGCTGGACAAGGCAGGACATTCTTCCAGGGAAATCAGTATTAGCCAGGGTGTTAGGTAAGGCTGCATTCTGACTCCCTGTTTGTTCAACCTGTTTGTTAATGATTTGGTCCCGCTCATGGTTAGAACAGACTTTTTTCCACCTAAGTTGGCTTCAAGATATGTAGGCTGTCTAATGTATGCTGACGATATGGGGTTGCTGTCACAAACAAGGGTGGGACTTATGAGGCAGCTTAGGCAATTCTCAAGGTATTGCCAGATAAACTTACTCAATATTAACTACTCCAAGTCTAAGATCTTGGTATTCTCCAACAGCAGAAGAGTTCATCTTTGGTCTCTCGATGGCCAGCCCCTTCAGCAAGTTCCATCGTTCAAATATTTAGGCTTACATTTTCATCATTCAGGGGAGTGGAAGGATCATATATATAAAGTAACCTCCTTGGCAAAGGGTGTAACCTCGGCAATTCGTAGGGAATTAGCAGCATCTGTTGTTGTCCCGTCGGATGTGGCAGGGCGAATTTTTAATGCCAAGGTAGGAGCCTTCCTTTTGTATGGTGCTGAACTATGGACCCCTTTGCTGTCTCTTAAATTGGATCTGTTCCAGGCAGATTTTTCAGGAAGATTTTGCGAGTGCCTGTTGGTACTCCCTCAGCTGGTATACGAGCTGAGACTGACCAATTAGGTTGGAACAATGTGGCAATGATCCGAGCTGTGAATTTTTGACTAAAATTAATCAGTACGGAAGATCTTGGTCTAGCTAAATTTCTGTTTGAGGACTCATATAAAGATAGATGGCATTTGGCTATTGAAAAATATCTGATAAGGTTGGGCTTTTCCACTAGCTACTGCCAAGGGAAATTAATCGAGGCATTAAAAGTAGAGATTACAATAAGAATCAAAGATACAGCCTGGCAAAACAAATTTGCATCGATTAGGAGCACTCGACATCTGAGAGATTACCTTCTGTGGTCCCCTAAATTAGGTGATCCAGCTGCATATTTAAATCTAGAAATCTCCCCAAGGTGTAAATTGCTTTTCATGGCAGCTAGATTTAATGCCCTACCTTCGAAGATTATGGAGGGTCGGAAGGGAGGGATTCCATATGGTGAGAGACTATGTCCCTTTGACCAAACAGTCGCAGAAACCTCACAGCACATTCTGTTCGGCTGTAGGTTGTATGATGAGATAAGGAGAAATTTTCTGGGTTTATTTCTCGAGGCTCATCCTGGGAGGGGAGAGCATGAATTGCTGGTATTAGCATTACAGGGTATGGATCATGAGCCTACTAAAATAATTGCGAAATATCTGGAGCAGGCCTTTATACGAAGGCAGGATTTTTTAGATTTCAAGTTGCTTTGCTAGCTTGCCTTTCCTGTCTCTTATTAGTAAATTGATTTTAGTTGAATAGATGATAGTCGACACCATCTGTATTATTATTATATTATATTGTTTTATTGCTTATAATTTTTACTGTTTGTATTGTTTGCCGCTGGGAGTTCCAGCTTTTAGTTGCTGTTTGTCTTGTGATGTGTTGTAATGCAATGGCCAATGGCTACACAAATAAATAAATATATAGGTATCCACCATCATTTAAGTCAGTGGTTCAGCACCCATTAACCATAATGGGAAGATTGCACCCCATAGCTTCATAGAACACTATGGAACTGGCAACATAGCTCCACAGAACTTCATGAAACATGCACCCCAGCTCCATGGAACTCAGTAGATCAGAGCTTCATTAAATAGACATCCCCGTTGCATAGAAGTCCATAGAATAGACACTGGAGAATCACAGAGCTCCATAGAGCAGACATGTTGGTGTGTGTGGGCACACATGCGTGCAGAGTGCTGCTGGCATAGGTGTGTATGCATCTGTGTTTGGAGTGTAGGCTTCTGGTAGCAGGGGTGTGTGTGTGTTGTGCTAATGGCAGAGGTGTATGTGTGTGTGTAGGGCAGGGTTGGAGAGACTTGGGTCTGGGACCAAATGCAGCTTGTCTGTGGCTAGCTTTATTTGGCTCTTAGATCCAGATGAGGGTATGCACTCAAGTGAAGGGATCAGATCCATAGCGCAGATCTGTGATCTGGACCTTCCTTTTCCCATCCTGAGTGTACCTCTTAAGCACACCCACACCCAACTTCTATCTCTGCTCCCCCCTCAGCTGTCCTAACCCCAGCACTGCGCCCCCTTTGCTCCCCCCTCCCCTCAGTAGCCTGGACACTCCCCTCACCCCCAGAACCCCACCTTCTGCGATCCTTGCCCTTGTTCCCGTCAGCACCCCCTGTGCTTTCCCCACTGAGAAAGGGTTTGGGGGAGGGGTGGGAATAGAGCTGGGGTGAGCACTCGTTTGGGGCTTTGGATGTTGAGGGGGAAGCCCAGTGGATGGGGTGCTGAGAGGCACAGGGGCACAGGCTGCTGAGGGGGAGGGGTGGGAGTGGGGCTGGGACTGGGGTGGGCACTCAGTTGGGGCTTTGGGTGCTGGGGGGAACACAGAGGACAGGGTGAGGGGTAGGGGGTACAGGCTGCCGATGGGAGTGGGCAGGTGGTCATGGGCGAGAGCACAGAGAGTGAAGGTGCTGGGGAGGGGGTGCCAAGGGGCTGGTGGAGGGGGAGGGGTTCTTAGAGGAAGGGATGGGAATGGAGCTGGGGTGGGGAATACTAGCCTGGGGGAGGGGTCTGAGACAAATGGAGAACCAAGATTGTGATGAGATTTCTTGCTTTTGCGAGATCTCGGCCCTTTTCAAAGCGACCGCGGAGATGCTGCAGTGCGGGGGGGGGGGAGGGGCAGTTGTGTAGAGGCGGCAGCAGGTGCGTGCCATGTGTGTGGCTGGTCACACGGATGCACACCCACCTCTACCTATCTCCACACGTGGAGGCACCTCCGTTTTCCCCAGTGCCTCCATGCATGGGCAATGGGTGGAGATGGGGGGAGTGCACAGGCACGCACCCCCTCCCATCCCCTCCGGTGGTCACACGGACGCCCCCCCTTCGCTCACTCAGTCACCCACATGGGTGAGGGGGCTCATGGGCCCTCCTTTCAGCACTTACTACTGTAGAAAACAAGCTGATGAATTTGAAGAAATTTGGACACTGTTTTTGAACACATTTGAATAAATACACATGCATAATAATAATAATAGTTTATTGTCGAGCCATTGGCTATTACAAATAAAAAAAGACACCAACAGGTCTACATTATGCACTGTTCAACATCATATCTCCTTTGTCCAAATATATAACCCACAAAAAGGTTCAGGGGCATCCACCCAGTCCAACTGCATCTCACTTATAGAGTTCGGTCTTCTACAGATAACAGTTGTTTTCAGACACAAATATGGAGCAAATTTAATGCTCTAGACACTTCTGGTACTAAACTATAAACTGCACGCTTGACAATTAGGCCCCTCCTGCCCAGCCTCAAAGGAACCCGGAGGGGAGGGCTACTTGTTCCTTGCAGTAGACTTTCTCGTAATCAGAGCAGCATAGGCAAAATCAGCCACCGCTCGAGTAATTGCTGAGTCCCCTGGACTTAGCATCCTCGCAATATCCAGACATTTGGGTTCTGAAACAAATCTGGGGAAACTACCGCGAAATGTTTCAAACGTAGCCCAGCCAAAGTGGGGCAGTACAGAAGGATATGTGGCACCGAATCCACCTCTCCTAGATTGCAAAATTCACACAATCTCTGGTTATAAGGAATCCCCTTGTATCTTCCCTCAACGAGTGCCGAGGGGAACATGTTACACCTCAGTCTGGTGAATGCCACACATCGTGAGGGCTTCAGCCAAACAAAAAGGTAGTTAGCTTCAAGGGCAAGTAGACTGTGAGCTACTATCCCCGGGGCCACCTTCTGGGCAGCCAAAAAGGCTAGTTCTGTTTGGCTAGATTGATCCTGAAGCATCTGGTATAACAATTTCTTCAAAACTTTCCAACCCACCCTTTTCCACTCCTCTGGGTGGAATCCTAGATACTGCACTATCAGGCGAACCTTGGCCAGCCATGAATCCAGCAATCCAGATTCAACCGCTAAACTCAGCAGTGAATGTCCTCCATTGGGGCTGATATCAATTTTAGCCAATAATTGACCACTTGCCGGATCATCAAAGTTCTTACTGTACCTGTTTCTGTCTCGAGCCAAGCAATTATCTGGGGGCAGCCCCTAGGGATGCCCAAAACAGATGTCAAAAAACCATTCTGAAGACTCTCCAGCTTTTCCTTAAACTCAAGGCACCATACCGGAGCCGCGTACAGTGCCTGTGCTAGTACTTTCGTCCTGAACAAAGATAATGCTGGGGCTACCAATCGTCCCCCCCCCGCCCCGCCCAAAGTAGAATTTCAAGATTGCTGTAGCAGACTTCCTACCCTGAGCTTTTACCTGCTCTACATGGGGCTTCCAGGAAGCATCCGCAGAGGAGATGACCCCCAGGTACTTAAAGGTTAAAACTTGAGTGATGGCATTCCCTTTAATAAACCAAGCGGTTGGGCCCCTCATTCTTTTGCAGCCTGCCACCATAACCCTACATTTTGAGTAGTTAATGACCAGTGATACCCTCTCACAATAATCACTAAATAAGGCCAGTTGTCTTTTTAGGCCAATGGACAGAACAGAATCGTCCGCATAAAGCAAGACTGAAAGGTTTTTTTGGGCTACCACAGGTGCATGGGTGTCCCTTATATTCATATAGGAGACCAGATCATTTAAATAAAGGTTGAATAGTACTGGGGCCAGCAAACAGCCCTGCCTAACACCTTTGCCTACAAAAACCGGCTTTGATAAGGATCCACAGTTATCCGTCCTTATCTGGAGTGAGCTTTCCTGATGTAGTTGGATCATCAAATACAGGAGTCTTGGCTCTATGGAAGACCTCCTTAGCTTAAGGCATAACTGCTCCCTGTTGATAGAATCGAAGGCCTTTTCGAGGTCCATAAACCCTAGATATAATTTGTTGTTACAATATCTGGATCAATGCTGATAACAGCATAATTTGGTCTGTTGTGGCCTTCCCTACACAAAAACCAGCCTGCTCTGGTTCGATTTGATGAGTCTCAGTAATCCATACTCGTAACTTCTCTAAGAGAAAATGAGTATAGAGTTTACCAATCGAACTGAGTAGGCTGATCGGGTGATAATTCACCGGGAGTCTGGGGTCCCCTTTTTAAAATATTGGCACGAGCGTACTCCTCAACCATGAGCTGAGTATAGTCCCAGTCTCACTGATTGTCGTGAAGAGCGGTGCCAAAATCGCTGCCCACCAATCAGGAAAGTTTTTAATCAGGTCAATTGTTATTCCATCAGGGCCTGGTGCCTTCCTGGCCTTTGTCCCCTGAATAAGAAGGCAGGAGTAATAGGAGGTCAAGATTGAAATCTCTGGGGGGGATCCAATCCTAGATTGCAAACCTCAGCAGGCGGGGCTGAAAACAAAGCCCTATAAAAGGCTTCGCACGCCTTAGCTGAAATCAAGGGGGCCTTCTGAATGGTCCTGCCCATGCCCAGAGAGCGTATCAAAGCCCAGAATTTCGTTGTATCCCTCCTTCGGGCTGCCTGCTGTAGAGCTTGCCACTAGATCTTGCTAAATGCTCTCTTTTTAACTGTTATCAGTTGTCTATATAATCGCCTTCCAATTACTACCCTTTCTCGGTTTGAAGCTGATGGGAAAGCTCTTAGTTTCCTCACAGATCTTCTGAGGTAAGATCTTAACTCCTGACAGTCATTATCAAACCATAAAGGAGGTTTAACTGACTTCCCCCCTTTAAACGGCTGTGCTACTTCCTGGAAGATTACCTGCTGTAACAGCTGGAGGAGGCTATCGAACCATATAGATTCCTTGTCCTCACTTTGAGTCGCTTGTTGGCAAAGCTCCTTAATTTCCTGCTGCTCAATCAGGACCCCAAAATCTACACTAAGGTGATCTAGACACTTTCTCCTAAGTCTAGGGCCATTTCCCTGGCCCTCTTCTGCCACCCGACTCTCATCTGTCTGGTGTAAAAAATCCCGACCGGCTTTATTCAGCATCAACACACGTGGCAAGTGGCACGTGTCCGACCTCAAGACGACCTCCATCCTAGCAATGGAGTTGAAATCAAAAGCGGATACCAGGAAGTAGTCTATTACACTGGACCCCAGCCGGGTATGCAAGGTAAAATCCCCTTCCATATCATCTGAGACCCGGCCATTTACCACCACCAACTCGAGAGTTTCTAATAGGAACTCCATGCTTGTTTTCTTCGGGTTCTTGTAATCATCCTTAGACGATCGAGGGGGCAGCCAGAGTGGACACTCCAAATCATCATCAGCAAGATCCCTCCCCTGGCTAGCTTGGTTCCCTAGCCTGGTATTAAAGTCCCCACCCAGATAGAGGGCCACCCCAGGGTGTTCTTCTTGAGCCTTTGTGGACAGCTTACTTATCTGGGTCCAGATATCCGCCGAATAGTACCTGGAATAAGGCGGTGGGACATAGACATTACCCAAAAGGAACTTCCTGCCATCTGCTACAGTACAAAGATGCAGAGCAAAATTAGATTTATACGTTCCTAATTCCTTTATTTTTGGCCTAAGTATACTGCCACCAACACTGGGTCTCCCAGCCTCCTGAGATGGAGTGGCCCCTTGACAAAATATATTAAAACCACACAAATCCATATCAGTCGATTTCCCCAGTAACCAGGTCTCCTGAAGCAAAATAATATCGTATTGGCCCAGGACCAGCAAGAAATCAAAATCCTGGCAGCGGGGTTTCTAGCCTGCTATATTGCAGGATAATATGGCAAGGCTCCCCTGGGGATCCTGGCCTAGTCATGTTCCTGGAAAGAGTACCTGGGTAGAAAGAGGTCTTTGGGAACCACTTTTATTTGGGCTGGAAACCGCCAATGGAGCTCCACAAGGTCATCCTGGGGAGCCAAATTCTTTTGGCCCTTCCAACCCAGATCCCTCTGATCAGAAAATTCTTCAATACTCCTGGAGGCACAACCTCCACCCTCTTGGGGCAACCCCTGCTTTCTGCCCTCAATTTGTCCCTCTTGAGCTATCTCCTGCTGGCCAGGTTTAAAAAAGTCCCCACCAGGGCGGCTGGTCTGATCGGCCTTATTGGGAAAAAGGCCTGGGGTGATCAAGGGAGCATAATCTACTACCCCCAGATCGATGCAAGAAGGCTGGGTGATGGAATGGTCTACCCTGGAGTCTAAAATACGACTCCTTCACCCAAAGCGGGGGAGAAGGGTTGAAGATTCCTTCCCCTTCACCACCAAACCAGATCTCCCGGTCTAAGTGAAAGAAGCTGCCTTTGTACCGCCTCAAGTCTTTCAATTAATTTTACTGGGGTGAGTGAAGGGGCAAGACCTCCAGTACTGGCTTTTCCAATAGGAGTTTGTTTCTCAGAAGGTGATGCCTTGACGCTTAAAATCCCAATATCCATATTATGTTCGTCCTGAGACGTACTATGCATTTGAATTAAGGCCCTTAAATGGCCATCCTGTATCCCCAGGTCCCTAACATGCCTGCCTTTCTGAACATATTGGGAAGCACCCATCCGCTGAGGAGTAGCCTGGGAGGCATCTTCCAGAGGCTGAGTTTGGAAAGGAGTCTGCCTATCTCTACCCAGAGGTGTTTGGAATACTCTCGACACAAAAATTCCTTTCGACACATGCATATTCACATCACACAGATTGCCTAGAAAATCCCTGACGTCTGTTCTGCCTTGCCACTTCTCCTGGTGGCTTTTTTCCACCCCTTGCCCAATTTGTACCCTCTTACCTATTTTTTCATCTGTGCTTTGTTATTTATTTTTTCTGAAGCCCTTATTTGAACATTTTTTGTTTATTCAGGATTGCTATGGATTTAATGGAATTAAATTCACAACTTCAATAGAATTATGTAATGTACAGATATATTTGTAATCCCATACAGTGTGATAGCTGGGATTATGAGCACGTGTAAGCAGTAAGGGTTTTCTTAATGCATTTTTGTTTGATGGGTTAACATGTAGTGTTTCTTTAAAAAAAGAAATCTATATAAAAATTAATCCCAAAATTTCTTGGGGTGTGTGTGAAATCCCCTTTTATCTTTAGTCTGTATACAAGCTAAACAACTGCCTGAGCTCAGACTTAGAACCTAGGAATGCAGCCTCTCATTGCCTTGCCTTTTTACACCGTTTCTTCCCTCAATCAGGGCTTGGTTTAATCCAGCAGATGTACCCTAGGTTATGAGTGAATGGGCAGAGCCTTAGTTTTCAGACCTGTTTTACTCCACTTTACCCTGCTTTAATCCGCTAGCTACTGTCTCGTTAGTTCCCAGGCACCAAATGTTGTCATGGGATAGAACCTGGCCATGTTGGCGGCTAGTTCAGGCTGTGACTCAGGAAAGTCTCCTTGCCACAGCCTGCATAAGCTGCCAACACGGCCAGGATCCAGCCGCCCAACTAGGTGTAAAGCGAGTTATCACGTTTGAAAGCCCAGTTTTCCTGAACCAGTCCAGAGTGCCCACCCATCAGTGGCTGCCATGACTGCCTGTTGAGGGGGAGGGGGGCAAGCCACTGGACATAGCGTGGTAGTGGGAATGGGCGTACGCATGTCCGTCCCGGCCCCCATCATGTCTGGGGCCCCAGACTGATCCCGGCTGCAGTGGTGACCCAGCTCCAAACCGGGTAAGTCCGTGGCAACGGCTCACCTCCATCATGTATAAAACACCCCATATTTCACTTGGGCCTGTCTCTTCCCAGTCATTCATGGGACAGAGGTGGCATCTAGGCTCCACCAACCAGGAATCTAGCGTTGCAAGTGGCGACTTTTGTTTGCAAACATGGGACTCCTGGATTGGGTGGCACTGCACCCCCTCCTGGTGTTCTGGCATGCCCCTCCACAAACACATGGAGCATCTGGTGAAAGATTGTAATGCTCAGGGCTCTATATGCTCGGGGTAGCAAAATTTGTTAAAATAAAATAAAATTAAAATAAATATATAGAGGCTGCACCAAGCTGGCATCCAGTTGCCCTGCTCAGTACAGTGTGGATCCCTTGCACCCATGTGTACAGCCTGCTCCCTGAATTTCCCTGCTGGATCATGCACCTTATGAAGTTCTTTGTTTATCCATTCCATTTCCTTCTCTCAGTACATTCTGCACTCACACACTTTCCCTTTCTATTTATTCAATTTTTTAGCCAACAACTATTTTTTAGTAAACAACTTTTGGCTTTCCTCTCTTCTTACTTTTCCATGTCTATTCGACACCCTCCTCCCTTGTGTGACAGTATATAAGGAATCTAGAGGGTGGTTGCTGTGTTAGTTCCAAATGTAAGAGATGGGAGACAAAGTAGGTTGGATGGTATCTTTTATTGGACCAACTTCTGATGGTGAGAGTAGGCAAGCTTTTGGGATCCACAGAGTCCTTCCGCAGGCATGTGTTACATGCCTTAAGAACATCCCTATGTGGCCCAAAATCTTGTCTACTCTCACCAGTGGATGTCGGCCCAATAAAATATAGCATCTGAACTACTTTTGTATCCAGTATATTAGGGAGGCAAAGATAGCAAGCGAGGCAGGAAGGAAAAAGAAAAAGAAGAAAGTAATGGAAAAGATAATAGAAAAGATACGAGAAAGAAGAAAGGAATGGGAAACAGGGGCCAGGGAGAAGAGGGATAGTTAAATCATGGTGGTGGCTTTCACCCAGTCTACAACCCCCAGAAACAACCATGGAAAAGTGGAAACCTGGAATAGCTTAGTATGAAAACAAAGCCCATTACAGTTTGAGATTTTGCACTGGGTATTTGTAGGCTTAATTTACATTTCAGATAAGCATTTTGACCTTGCCATTTTGCCTTATTTTTCAGGCTTTCGAAACCAAAATTATTCTAAACCACTTATTTTTCTGTATTTGTAATCGTTCCCCATTGGTTGAAGGTTCATATATCTTCAGTGGCTCTTATGACATAATTTGATACCCGCTTCACAGCATTTGTATTTGTAATCCCCAATTTCAATCCATGATTTCAATATCACAGTGTTAAACTAGTTAACACATTTAAAAAAATTTTTTAAAAAAAATCCTTGTTTAAATTTATGTTACCTTACTCGCTTTTGGAATTATTCCTCCTGGAAGAATATTGAATTTAGTTATAATTGGTAGTAGATTGGTAACTGGTTAAAGGATAGGAAACAAAGAGTAGGACTAAATGGTCAGTTTTCACAATGGAGAGAAGTAAATAGTGGAGTGCCCCAGGGAGCTGTACTGGGACTGGTGGTGTTTAATATATTCATTAATAATCTGGAAAGGGGAGTAAGAAGTGAGGTGATCAGATTTGCAGACAACACAAAGTTATTCAAGGTAGCTAAACCATGAGCAGACTGTGAAAAATTGCAGGGGGATCTTGTGAGACTGAGTGACTGAGCATCTAAGTGGCAGATGAACTTTAATGTGGACAAGTACAGAATGATGCACATAAGGAAAACTTTATGTACACAATGCTTGGTTCTAAATTAGGAGTTAGCACTCAGGAAATGGACCTTGGAGTCATTGAGGACAAAACATTGACATCCTCATCTCAGTGCGTGGCGCCCGTCAAAAAAGCAAACCGAATTTTAGGCATTATTCCTAAAGGGATAGAGAATAAAACTGAGAATATCTTAATGCTACTATATAAATCTATGGTGCGACCACACCTTGAATATTGTGTGTAGTTCTCATCTGCCCATCTCAAAAAAGATATAGTTGAAATAGAAAAGGTACAGAGAAAGGCAAGAGAAATGATAAAGGGTGTGGAACGGCTCCCCTATGAGGCTCGATAGGTTGGGGCTCTTCAGCTTGGAGAAGAGACAACAGAGGGGATATGATAGAAGTTTATAAATCATGAGTTGCATGGAACAAGTTAATAGGAAACAGTTATTAACTCTTTCAAATAGTACTAGAACTAGAGGATGCTTCATGACACTAATGGGTAGCAGATTTAAAACAAATCTTAACAAATATTTTTTCACTCAACGCACAATTAAGTTGTGGAATCTGTTACCAGAAGGTGCGGTCAAGGCCAGTAGTATAACTGGGTTTAAGAAAGGGTTGGATACGTTTCTGGAGGATAGAACCATTAGCAGCTATTAGTAAAGTAGGTCTGGGAAATGTAACCTCACTGACAAGAACTGGGAGCGAACAACAGGGAATGGATCGTCCCGTTGCAGCCTGTTGGGTACTTCTTCCAAGTGACCGAGATTGGCCACTGTCAGAGACAGATGCTGGGCTTGATGGAGCATTGATCTGATCCAGTATGGCACTACTTATGTTCATATGTGATAATTATTCCTTATTTATTGCGTATGTTTAATAATGCTCATTAGCCACAAGCATTGCTTTATGAGCACAACATTGTTGTACACAGTCATCTGCTTGCACACAATTATTTTTGGATAGTTTTTATTTATTAAATATGCAACACGAGTTCATATTGTCTATATTTACACATATTTATAATAACCATCTGGTGACTTCAATGTCTTACATAACAATAGACAAGTAAAATATTGCACACTAATTAAGATACAGCATGCATCCTGAATTCCTGCTAAACCAAGTTTTTCCTCTTGATAAACTTTTTGCTGACAGTAGAAAATGTAAATTGCTATGATGCATAAAAAGTTGCCAATTATTTTGCTTTTCAAACAATGAGTTAAGCTCTCAGAGAAAGTGGTTGGGCAAGATGCCATTAACAGTTGGAAGAATAACGACTCAAAAATTGATTTATCTTTTTATAAATAATGGCTACATCCCCAAATGGATTTATAAATTAATTGCTGTCTTATTGGAATAAAAACCTTGTCCTGCGGACATGATTGATATCATCTGTCTAAGGCCTTGTTCTAGACCCCCCTCCTTCTTAGTTAGTCTATCACAGCTGGAGCTTTAATTTACTGATCATATTAACTCTGATTAATAACTAACAATAGCTTCTTCCCATACATCAACAGTCAGACATTACTGAATGGAACTGGGATTGGTCGAATTTGCTGCCAAGTTATCTGGGACTAAATCAAATGACCTTCAGGGCGCTGCTGGCACACAGGTAATAAGATTCTGATAAAGAATGTCTCTAATTCTCAGGATTCTCTTATGTTGTACCATGCACTACAGTCCTTTATGAGATAAACCAAAATTGGGGGTGAGGGGCGGGATCTATTACTGAGGGGTTTTGAAAGTAAAATAATTTTAAAGTATTGTGTTGGTTTTTTTTCCTATTTGGTGTGCACCAAGAATATCCAGTGGTAAATGGCAGGTAAATGCACTTTACCTGAAGGAGCTAAGAGCTGCTCTCCTGGTGATTCTTACTTTCCAATACATGGAGCTACAACATTAGATTTTAATACTTGTTTGTTGTTGCTCAGGAAAGATGATTTAAAGAGTAATCACAACAATTTTCAGCATTTCCAAGCCAACAAGAACACAGAACTGTTAATATCTCCTTCAACTGTGCCACACAGAATTCAGGGATATGCTTATTAAAATAAATGATGAAGGCCTAATTCCAGTGATGTCATGACATGGCAGTTACTATATATCTAAGCTGTTAAATAATGCAATGCAGATTTTAGTTTAATAAAAATATTTTATTTTAAGTACTGTTATCCACTTTCAGATGACATTTATGCCTTGACAAAATGTAGTAATTAATGAAAAGGCTGCTAGGGAATAGTGGACTCAGTTTGCCCAGGGTCTCCTGGAGATGGATTCTGGCCAGAGACAGGGCATCAGGGCAGCCTAAGGTGAAGGTCCCTTGTCCTGGCATGGTGTGGCCAGCAACCTACCCTCTGCTCACTCCCTTGCCTTATCTCCCCTCTTTGTGTGGTGCCTTCCTTTCTGGGCAGCTCCTGGATTACTGGATGTGACACTATGCCTTCAGAGCAGCAGGCACAGATTGAGTCAGCTTTCCCCAGTCTGCAAATACAACTCGCAATTCAGGTGAAGTCCGTAGGTTGCTCATGCTTACCGCTGCTGGCTTCCGATGGAACAGGACTGACCCTGAGCCAGGCAAAGCCCTGGGAATTTAAGCATGCATGACTGCTCTCAGCCCAGATCATTGCTCTACTCTCTAAGCATGTCCAAAGAAGTTGGAACCCAAATCTAGGGTTCAATAGAGACTCAAAATCTCTGTTAGGCCTGTTTCAAGGACACTTAGAGCTTCTGTTTGTACCAAAACCAGTTGTTAGTTCCTTCATGTGAGCTGTGGGGGAAGCAGGTCAGAACTGGCTCAAAGGGTGAAAATAAATGAGACAATAGCCACTAAGTGAGTGTTCACCTGCCCATCTATTAGGTGTTTGCCAAATGTTAGCCTGCACCCCACATGCAGCCTCCACTCATTCCCCACTCACAACAATGTCCAAAGACATCACAGACCCACCATGTGGGACAGTGCATGCTAATGCGCTCCCATGTTGCCGGGTCTCATTAATTAGGCTCGCCCACATCCAGTCCGCCAGTTCCACAGTATCGTGCCTAGCGTAGCTGCTAGAGGACAGAGTGCAATTGCACTCTCTCTGCTGATAGGAGTATGCGAGAGGAGAGGTTGAGGCAGAGGTGCAGGAAGGAGGGAGGGATGAGGCTTCCCTTGAGGATCCACCAGGTTCCTGCACTCCCCTCGGTTCCTTTCCAAAACAGAGAGAGGAGTGCAGGTGCATATCCTCTGGAGAAGGTCCTTCCTGCACTCCTACTTTCTTTCGCCTCTTGCGTCCACCTCTCAGCTGAGAAAGTGCGATCACTTTCTCCTCTTGAAGCTGCTTCTCAGTTGGGAGTGCACACGAGTGCTGCTTCTGATGGAAAGGGAGGATCACGGCCAGGGAAGAAGCCTTCTCTGGCAGTGACTCCTCCCCCCTTTCCATCCAAGCCAAGGCTAGGGAGAGGAAAGAGCTGCGTGGTTCCAGTGGTGGTGGCTATCGTCAGCAAATGAAATGCGCACTGGAGGCTGCCCGTTTTTGAGCTCTACATGCTAAAAAATGTGAGTGGGGGCTGTACGGACCGAACACAGACTCCAGCGGACTGTTGTCTTGTTTGAAAACACCCAAAGTGACACAATGAAAAGGCAAGGGTGGATCCCCATACCAGCCAGACTAAGGACCTCCTGGGCCTCACCCAGGTGCATAACACAAAATGACATACACATGGGCTTTCATCACAATTGGTACCCAGAAATTCAGTTTCAATTCTTGCAAAGCTGTTTTAATCCTTCTGCTGGCACAGCCTGATCACTCAAAGTAGTGATTTAGGTTTCTAAATACACATTACTCTGGGTGAGGATTTCCACTTGCCTAATTTAACCTATATTAGCATTTTATGAGAGTTTCTCGCTGGGGCTAATCCCATACCCCACATGCACCACACTATATGCGTGCCCACGCACACACCCATTGCAGGAATATTGTGCTGTGTGCAAGTCACACAGAAGTCACGCGGATTCTGCGTGTGGGAAGTTTGGAATCACAGCCATTGTCCGCAGAAAAATGGTAGTGGCACAGCTGAACTGGAAGATAATTTAAGGCCAGCTGTGACCATTTAGGAGAACTAGCTGATTCAGTATTTTAGACATATTAACACCCTTAGCTTCTTAGGAGTGGAGCAGCCAAAGAGGAAGTGACTAACTTACAACCCATTCACACAAAACTTGTACAGCCCATGCTGGCTTGTCTTAAGGGTCAGGTGGTGTCAGAATTGGCAAACACTTGCCCAGCAACTTTGCACTGCTAGGGGTTGGGGGTTTTCTAGTGCAAAAAACAACTTCTGACCAGCATCCAAGTTTTGTGTGAATGAGCCCTAAGGAGCTCTCTAGTGCAAACCTTTTGGCCCACCCATTCTCCTGGGTGTAGAGAAGGAACTAGGTAGAGTGGGACTCCTAGAGGAGAGAACTGATAACCCTATGGGGTGAAAACAAATGAGACAGGAGCAAGCCAGATCCCCTGACTGCCCGGGTGGGCCACTGCAGCTCCCACTCCTCAGGTCAGTGGGGAGGGCAGTTCATACAAGCAGCCCCCCCTGGAGAATCCAGGTCGAGGGGAGCCAACACAAGTCCCGCCTCACTAATTTAAGGAGCCGTACACATAGGACAGAACTCCTGGCTCCCCGCTGCCAAGCAGGATTGGATCCCTGGGAAGAGCTGTCACCAAACAGCTGGTCAGGGGGCCCAGAGGAGCACCCTCATCCAGCCTGGGTGTATGCATCAAACAGCTGAGCGGTGGGGGGCTAGAGGAGCACCCTCACCCAGTTCAGATGCATATGCCAAACAGCTGATCAGGGGGTAGGGTTGGAGAAATGTGCTCACCCATCCCACCAAACAGCTGATCAAGGGAGTCCAGGGGGAGCGTGCTCACCCAGCCTGCCAAACAGCTGATCAGAGGGGCCCAGAGGAGCGCCCTCACCAGACCTGGAGGAGCACCTCAGGTTGGGCTGGGTGTCTGACAGATGAGAGGAGACATGTTAGCCTGGATTAACCAGGTGGGCCAGCCTTAGCCTCGCTGAGTCACCAACCTTCTCTTGATGACGCAGCAGCCATCGTCCCGTAGCAGCTGCGCGTCTGCCCCGAAGCCGAAGTTGGTGAACATCTGGTGGCCACCAAATTGATGGCCATGTGACTTGCGGGCTACTGTCTTGTTTGTTTTCATCCATGGTTTGTACTGGCCTGCAAGAGACCTGGGATTAGAAAATCAAGATAGTAGGAGACCTTTAGCGTGGGAAGGAGCCTCATACAAGGACTCTCTAAGCTAAAGATAAGTCAGCACCCACAAACAGTAGTTAAAAGGAGTCCAGTATATGTTGCCTAGTTTATCAGGAAACTGGTGATACCGAGGGGGTGACTGATGACCCTATCACAGCAAGACAGGGAATGGATTTCCTGCAAGGTTTTATATAGGCATCAGTTTTTAAGGAGGGATTTGAATGGGAATAATGAGGTGGCTTTGCAGATGTTTATGGGAGGCTTCTCATGGGTGTAAGGAGCAGCAAAGAAGAAAGTATAAAGGTGCTTGTCTACAAACATTTGCTCAAAAATGGACTCAGATGACTATTTTCTTGTTATTACTGTTTATTATATATTGGTATGTACCTGTTGCTTGTCTCATTTTAACTCTTATAATCGTTATAATTATATAAGGTTTATCCATACAGTATCCTTCTCCGTTTCTGCTATGTATATGAAGTTAGATAAAATTGGACAAAATGTTTAAAAGGTGGTTGCTGAAGGGATGTTATATTTTTTCCAGTATTATTTTTTTATAATTGTCCAGTGCACCTTAATATCTTCTTTGCTGTCTTCACCTCAGATGCACAATGAGTTTGTGTTCACTGAACTGTCCACAATGACATCTTAGTTTCTTTCTTCCTTTTATGTTTCAAGGAGAAATGATGTCTACTTTACACAAAGTTGACTAAGTATGCTTTACTTATATATGGCATTGGAAAAAGTATGCAAGATGTGCTTAGGGAACTCATGTGCAAAGGAAGTGCCTCCCTAACCTAGTTAATAACTAAGTTAGATGGGGAGAAGCTTTGTCCCAGAGCCTGGAAGTAGTGAGCAAATTAATTAGTTAACCGTTAGGGGAGGATAAAGGGTATTTGATAAAACGGGAATAAATCTTTGCACAATACACAGTGCTGCTTCCCACCAAGTATGTTGGTCCAGCCCTGCCTATTCCGCAAAATACAAGTGGAGTTTGGAAAACATTTTAAATAAATATATGCATGGTTAATGATATTACATTAGGTCAGGGTCAAAAAAATTGAAAAGGTCTGAGCCATGAGGACAGTAAAAACAATAGATTCCAACAGTAGTCTACACACTGATTCTGGCATGGCCATGCTCACAAATGACCACGTACATTTAAAGGCAATACTTTCCGGTCTTATTAGTATAATTTCATAGGATTCATAACATTTCAGTTTTCACACAGTTGTAAAATACCTATTCTACAGAGTGCTTTTTCATTTTTATAACACAACCTTGATAATATTAAGATAAGAAGGAAGAATGAGATCAAACTATGCTACATTTATGAGGCAAAGATAGTCACAGCCTAGAGTATGTGTGTATGAAGGGAAATGGGCAGGTGCAACGCTAAAATGAGAACAGGGTGTTTCTACTCTGCTCTGCTTAAGTATGGCAGGCTGCAGTTCTGGAGAGAGAAGCTTGTACTGCCTCTACAGAGCTGGTGTTACCTTGCCAAATTTCGTTTTGGTAGCAGAGTATTTATTTGTTTATTTATTTATTTAAAACATTTACTATCTCTAGCTTGCTCAATAGCAAGCTAGTATGCACTGCAGCACTGGCAGAGGATCCATGTAATGGGAAGTGACACAGCCTAAATGTGAGTATTTGCAGAATCATGGAGCTGGATCAGGCCCAGGATGCCCCCAGCTGACCTAACGGATCGTAGAGGAACATAGGGGAGAAAATGGTCTTTTAGCTATGCAGGGCCCAAACCATTAAGGACTTTATAGGTCAAAACCAGCACCTTGAATTGTGCCTGGAACACTATTGGCAACCAGTGCAGGCTCTGGAGAACTGGTGTAATGTGCTCCTGGAGACCCCACCCCCCCCATCAGAAGGTGGGCTGCCGTGTTCTGTATCAGCTGCAGTCTTTGAACAGTCTTCAAGGGCAGCCCCACATAGAGCACACTGCAGTAGTCTAGCCTCAAGGTTACAAAAGCATGGATCATGGTAGCTAGGTCCCAATAGGAAAAGGCCACAGACTCCTCACCAGATGGAGTTGGTGAAAAGCACTCCTGGTCACCGCTGCATCCTAATGTTCCAAATACAACATGGGATCCAGGAGCACCCCAAGGCTGCAAACCAGAATGTAGCCTTACTAGTGCCGAATACAGTGGAATTATTACTTCTGTTGACCTTGAAACAATGCTTCTGTTATGTCATGCTAAAATTGCATTAGCTTTCTTTCCAGCAACATCACATTGCTTGTTCTTCCCTCATTTTATACTTGTGAATTTGGTTTTTCTTCACGAAAAGCAGAATTTACATTTATCTTGGTTGAATTTCATTTTATTAATTTTAGCCAAGATTTAAAACCTATGAAGACTGAATTCTAATTCTGTCTTCCAAGGTATTTGCTACCCATCCCAGTTTTGTGTCATCTGCAGTTTTGATAAGTATTCTTTCTACCCCCCTTCATCCAAGTCGTTAATAAAGACTACTAATTAAAGCCCACCTACCAGCCATGCTGACAACCCTGAGATGTCACCATGTCCTTCATCGACACCACTGGAAGCCCAGGTGCACCGGCTCTCCCTTCACCTACAACCCCTGCTTCCCAGAAACTATCCAGCACATATTCCAGTAACCAGGATTTGTGCAGCTCCACTCCATGCCTGGGTGTATTGCCATTCAAGTGAACTTCCTACTCACATTTTATTTAGTGTTATATGGGACTCTACAAACCATTTAATCAGCAAATCGGCATGTTTGGCAATTATTTGCATATTTGATCAGCTATAAAGCTGGGTTGAAAATGTATTTTGAAGCAACATTTTTAATTCAAAAATTTGAATTACATATTCAACCAGCTGTAGTAGGGCTGGGGTGAACTCGAATGAGTTCAGCTCAGTCCTGTTTATGATGGGTGCTGTTGAACACAGCTGTATCATTGCTTTTACAGTCAAGAGATAAATGGTGGCATATTCCATTCATATCGCCTATTAACCCTTAAAACGGCGGGTGTCGGGCCCTTGCTTAAGAAACCATCTCTGCATGCTGACTCCCCGGCCAGCTAATGGCCTGTCTCTAACCTTCTCTTTTTAGGGAAGGTCATTAAATCGGTGGTTCAGCTCCAGGCTCATCTCAATGCTGCCGGATTCTTGGACCTGTTTCAGTCAGGTTTTTGTCCTGGGTACGACACAGAGACTGTGCATGTGGCCTTGGTCAATGACCTGTGCCTAGAGATTGACAAGGGAAATTGTACCCTGTTGATCTTGTTAGATCTTTCGGTGGCCTTTGATACCATTGATCTCAAGGTGTTGTTGACGCAACTGCAGGACCTGGCAGGGTTACACGGGACTACTATTGAGTGGCTCGGCTCCTTCCTGTCAGGGAGCTTCCAGAGAGAGCTCTCAGGAACTCCCCTGTGGGGGCTTCTATTCTGTCTCCCCTCTTGTTCAAGGTGTATATCAAGCTGTTGGGCCGAGTTATTCAAAGGTTTGGGCTGAGGTACCATCAGTATGCTGATGACACCCAGCTGTACCTCTCTTTTTCATCCAAACCAGGCCCTACAGTCTTGGTTCTTACCTGATGCCTGACTGCTGTTGGGGACTGGATGAGGGTGAGCTGACAGAAGCTGAATCAAGACAAGAATGAGGTGATGATGGTTGACTGGCCATGTGACTGGAGGGAATTGGGACTCCTGTTATTGATGGAGTCTGGCTTCCTCTGGACCACCACATCTGCAGCCTTGGGGTGCTCCTGGATCCTCTGTTGCGCCTAGATTGTCAGGTTGCAGTGGTGGCCAGGAGCACTTTTCACGAAATCCATCTGACAAGGAGGCTGCGGCCTTTCTTTCCAACTCAGATTTGGCCACCATCATCCGTGCTTTTATCACCTCAGGGCTAGATTATTGCAATGTGCTCTGCGTGGGGCTGCCCTTGATGACTGTTTGGAAGCTGCAGCTGATGCAGAATGTGGCGGCTCTCCTCCTTTCCGGGGACAAGGCATTGGGAGCACATCACACCAGTGCTCCGGAGTCTATACTTGCTCCTTATAGCTTTGAATCCCAGGTTCAATTCAAGGTGCCGGTTTCGACCTTTAAAACTCTAATCTGGACCCCACACATCTGAGAGATTGCCTCTCCTTCCTTTCCCCACTATGGCCACTGCATTTGACTGGGAACACCTCCCTGTGGGTACCCTCGGTTAGTTTTGTTTGTATGACAATGGCTTGCAGGGAGACATTCTTAGTTGCTGCCCTGATGCTTTGGGATTCCCTTCCCCACAGGTTTGTTTGAGCCCAAGCCTGATCGTCTTCTAGAAGCACTGTAAGACTTTTTTTATTTGAAAAGGTATTTGGTGGGTAGGGATAAATTAGGGATTGGGATGGTTTGGGAATGGGGTGGCGGTATTAAGTGGGTTTGGTGGGGGCTAGAGAGGTCTAAAGGTTTTTTGTATTTAAAATTTTGTGATTTGTAAGCTTCCCTTAACCTCTGGGAAGGGTGGCATAGACATTTAAATAAATATAAATAAATTAAATAAATAAATAAATTAAATTAAATTAATAAACAAACTTTAACTAGGATAAAGTGAAAGTATTTTTCTTGTTTAGAGTTTTGAAATATCACAGGGCAAAACTGCCTACATCTTGTATATTCTAGTGGATACACAGACACCATCTGTTATGAGTGGTAACCATATGGTGAACTATTTATGGAAAATGTTTACATTTATAATGTTTATTGTGTTGTTGATTATCCCTATATGCAGAAAATGCTGTTTTAAAATCCAATTCATCAACATGCTTAAAAATCCATTTTGTAGTCATGAATTTGAAAAACATATTAGTGAGTTTATGTGAGCTTGTAAAAGTACTTTTTTTAAAAAAGCAAAATAGCATTAAGGCTTTAAAGATGCCTGAGTCTGATCAGTGAGGCTGAGAAAAGGTGGCAAGTCCTCTGGCTGTTTCATTTTGAATAAAAAGCTTTGGTAGAAGAAGATCTGCTGCTGGCATGCCACAAAGAAACCACAGAGAACATAGTAATTGGGAAAGGCGACTGGCCAGAACATTATTAAACATGTGCAAAACAATATAGAACAAGCAGTTTGCTCCAAGGTTATTCTAGTTTGATCCCCTACATCTTGCCCACTGGGACCTCTGGACTCCAGTAATTGGAGTTTTGTGCTGGATCTCCCCATCCTCTTGTACAAATGGCTCAGCCCCAACACTCTGTGGATTATGTTAACTCCCCAGAACCCATTTGGGAAGCAAATCTTGACCTCTTCCTTGATATACTTCCTCAGCTAAAGAGCATGTTAAGCTGCTGGTTTAGTACAGTGTCCAGCTTCTAAGATGGGCAATACAGTACTAGACACTGTAGACAGCCTATAAGAAAGGAAATTTCCCTATCAGAGAAAAATATAAGACATCACTGTGCTTGTCTTACTGTACAGTACATGTTAGAGAGAGTATTGAGACAGCCGTGCTCCCATGGCTAGAGCATTAGACTGGGAGTTAAGAGGCTCTGTTTCTGCCACTGAATCACTTTGCCTCAATTTTCCATTTGTAAAATAGGAATGATAAAATGTACTTGTCTGTTTAAAGCTCCTCAATCTCTGTAAGGCACATGGATGAGGGGTGTCTGGGCTGTGGGTGGATGTGGGGCTTTGGGTTGCAGGATCAGGTTCAGGCCTAAGATTGAGGCTTTGGGGAGCAAGACAGGAGCAAGGTTGGAAACAAGGCAGGATTGAAAACCAGGGGCTAGAAACCAGGAGTCAGAGAGTGTGAAGTTCTGCCCAGCTTCTTGGTGCTACCAGCAGGTCTTATATGCTGACTGGCAACCAACCAGGAAGCTGGGAGGCGTGACAGGGGCCAGAGACAGACAGGAGGGGTATGGCTAGGATAAGGCAGTTTCTTTGGGGAAGTGATCGGGACTGAGGCCGCTTTTAGAGGAGCGGCGCGCGATCGCGCATCGCGATCGCACATACTTTGAAACGGCCGCCTTTATTAATTACACAAGACGGAAGCAGGGTATTATGCGCATATTATGGCGGTGGCGCATTTTTAAAATCCGCGAATTAAATACCTCACAATCGAGGTATTTAATTCGCAGACTTTAAAAATGCGCCACTGCCATAATATGCGCATAATACCCCACTTCTGTCTCGTGTAATTAATAAAGGCGGCCATTTCAAAGTATGCGCGATCGCGATGCGTGATCGCGCGCCGCTCCTCTAAAAGAGCCCTGAGACAAAGCAAAGCAATGGCGCTGCAGGCCCAGGCATCACTCCAGAAACTGTTGAATCCTCTAGGATTCAAGACCTGGGTCTTGGCAACCTTTTTGGATGAAAAGTTCTATTGGAGCATTAAGTATTGCTGTTTACTTATTTGGGTCTGGGTCTCATCTATTATCTTGGCTATGTTTCCTTCAAAGCAAGGTTTGTTTGTCCAACATTGGAATTTATTTGGATTTGGGGGAGTTCCATACAATTTTCAACTTCAGCTAGGAAGAGTTGGAAATTGAAAATGATACTATCATCTGCTAGGGATCCTCTAGTCTTCTGCTCCGATTATTAAGTGGAAAGGGTTGCATTTATCCTTTCTACTGATGCTCCTGAACATCAAGTTCCCTGCACATTGGCTGCATAGAAGGGCCCAGATGTGCCATAGAATTTGACCTGTTCTGGTGTGGGTAGAGTACTGATTGAACGCTTGTTCCAGCTGCTGCATGCAGGGACACCAACATTATTTGGTAGAAGATTTCTCAGTTCTGTAGGACACAGGCACAGAACTAAAATAGGCAAGCAGAAAGTTAGAAGTGTAGCCCTGCCCAGTAACTAGTTCCTTCAGCCTTGTGGGTTTTTCAGAAATGTTCTTCTTTTATTTCATAATAATTCAATATCCTTTATATTAACATCACTTTCTATGCATTGATCTTAATTTTTTGCAAACACTAATGATTTAAGGTTCAAAATCACCTTGTGTGTGGTAGTTGATGAAGAAAGTGAGGTCTCTCTAGACAGTGTGTGGTTACTGTGTTGTTCCAACTATTTTTTATTATTATTATTATTATTATTATTTTATTTTGAATTTATATCCAGTACTTTTCCAAAAGGACTCAGGACAACTTACAAGTTGAAACACAATATCAAAATACAGATAAGTCACGTTAGCCCCTTACAAATGACAAACTACTTTCACCCCTTTTGCCCCTCCCTCCCTTAATGTGATATGGGTTAAAAAGCTAAAACGTAATTATCAACACTGCATCTTATTCTCACCCACTCTCTCACCTTCTCATTGTGGAGAGGGTATTAACATACCCAGTCATTGGCACTATACCCATTCTACTCTCTCTCCTACATCTTTTCCCATAGCCGCAATAAAATAGAACAACAACATTAACATTCAAACAAGAAATACAAAGAGAGACACTGATGTTTTATTTATTATTATGTCAACTATGAAAGAGACAAGAGACAAAGTAGCTCAGATTTCTTTTGTTGGACTAACTTCTGTTGGTGAGACTATACAAGTTTGAACTTGTACTATTGGTACTTTGGTATTACCCCACCTTGAATATTGTGTGCAGGCCTGGTAACCCCATCTCAAGAAAGATATAATAAAACTGAAAAAGGTTCCCAGAGGGGCAACAACGATGATAGAAAGGATGGATCGACTTCCATATGAGGAGAGTCTCAACAAGTTAGGGCTGTTTAGTTTGGAGAAGAGATGATTAAGAGGGGATGTGATAGAAGTTTATAAAATTACGAATGGAATGGAGAAAGTAAATAGGGAACTGCTGTTTGCCCTTTCCCACAATAAGAGAACAAGAGGACACTCTCTGAAGTTAAATGGCAGCAGATTTAAATCAAACAGTGAAAGTACTTTTTCACACAGTGGACAATACAGTTGTGGAACTCGTTGCCAGAGGAAGCTGTGAAAGCCAGCAACATAATTAGCTTCAAACAGTAACTGGATAAATTCTTAAGAGGTTAGCTCCATAAATGCCTGCTTAGTTGGGGCATAATCCCCTGGCTACCGGTAGTTCATGGTGGTTAGCAGGTGATGGGTCACACCTCCATGACCTGTACATGTAATTTGAGCTACTGGGGATGGCCAATATCAGAGACAGGATGCTGGGCTAGATGGACTGCTGGTCTGATCCAGTATGGTGGTACTTATGTTCTTATGAGCTGCAAAGAGCTCTTCTTCAGGCAAAAGAACCCTAATAGGAAGTCAGAGCTGGAAACTGCTATGTATAGACGGAGAGATTAAAGTATAACAACAGTCGCTATAAAGAACTGGGGGTTAGTGACAAGGTGTTAGTAGGCCTATTGGGGGGAAAGGTCATTAGCAATCCAAGCAGTTTAAATACAACAAACTGAAAACAGCAGGTATAAGGAGTAAAAGCGGACAAACTCTTATAGTGAGTCATGAAAGCCTAAATCGTTATTTAAACCACTGATTTTGGTATCAAGTAGAGTTATGATTTTTAGTTCCTAGGCTCATTTACAAGTTGTCACACAAGTTCTCTTTCAGGACAGGGATTAAGAAATCAAAAATGGTGTGGTTGCTCTGGAAAAAGTGTTCATCCATGGGCATTAGGATGTGCTTGTCCATAATTGTTTTTGTGTCCAGTCATAAGATTCTTTAGTTTCCCCATGTGGTTTGAATGAAGTATACCACATGCTGTGATTTGGCATGTGTAGCCCCTCATTATTTTAACGTTTTTCCTTTGGGGATGTTGATAATGGCTGTGGCAGAAGTTTGTTTGCAGATTACACACCTGCTGTTCTGGCAGTTCTTGTTGCTCTTGGTTTTGGCATGTCCTGGTTAGTGGGCAGTTTTTTCATGATGATCAGTTCTGAAAAGCTAGGAGGAGGTTGTTTGAAAGAAAGAAGAAGGGGTTCAGGAAAGATTTGTTTCAAGGTCCCCACTTAATATGGATTGTTGTTTGTTGATGTCCTGTATAGATTCAGATTGTGGGATCTTAGGTGACAACTGGAGGTGTGAAGTTGAAAAGTTATTTTCCCCTGTATATTATTTAACAAGCTCTTCGGAGGTATTGGGTAGGCCATTCCATTATATGGGCTGCCTCTCAAGTGGAGTTCACTAGCTTAGTAAAGTTCTTAATTTATTGAGGCGTATATCACAGTTCTCTTCAGAGGTTCCATGATTTCTGATAGGCTTGCTGTTGATTACAGATTTTGATCATGTCTTCCACTTCCACTTTTAATTTATATCCCGCACTCTCTTATCAACGGATAACTCAAGGCAGCTTACAACAAGCAAAATACAGTAATACATAATACAATAATACATCATAATACATCATAAATACAATAACAATCCCCAATTAACAACTCCCAACCCTAACCCTTACATAAATCATACAATATGCCCTCCATCCATCTAGCAGTCTCCCAACACCTACACACAGGTAGTGTTAGCCATCCTGCCAAACATCTTCCACTTCCATCCTGCTGCCACCAGGGAGAAGCTCTCCTCTACTCCACCCCCTTGCTCTCCCCAACGGGGAGAGTCTCTTCCCGGGCAATAAATATATACCCCTCTTCCTCTGCTCAAACATCGTGCACAGTTCTCCTTCTTGCATCACGCCTGCCTCCAATCACCCCTGATCGAGTTGAGCCGAGACCATCTGTTGTTTCTGCTACCTCTCCCACCGGCATCAACAAAGATCCCACCAGCTCTCCACATGCTGCTCCCATCCTCCAACCAAACTGGGCCGATCTGCTCGCTAATGCTGCTGTCCAACCCTACTCCAGCGACCAACCATTTAATTACTTGTAGGGCAGAGGGGGACCCTGGGCACCACGGTTCAGCAAATGGCACCAGCCAACGGCCGGCACCTTTTGGGTGTCGCCCTTCAGGCTGGCGCCCAAGGATTGGTGCCCACAGGGCCCCACCCTGGGAGTTCTTACCTGGGGAAAGGGCGGGAGAAGCAGAGTGACAACCAGCTCCTCCAGTCAGGACTGCCCCAATCCCCCCAGCACCAAACACAATGTGCAGCTGCCACACAGGATCCCGCCCTCTGAGTTCTTACGGATCAGCAGTACGGATATTAAGTAATTGCTGGATTTATGGAAGTAGGTGTGATGATCTGTTGGTTTCTCATATATCCCTATCAGATACCACTGTTTATGCTGACTGGCTGTGTTGTCTAAGAAGTTGGTGCTGATGTAGGAATGCTTCAAAGATAATTTGATAAAAGAATGTTGGCTTTTGAAGTTACGGTGAAACTCTTAAGGGTAAAAACAGATGCACCAGTGCTGAGGCAGTCCCCTCCCCCCGGTCCCCTGTTC
>QEPC01008742.1:966343-979300 GCA_003113815.1 Sphenodon punctatus
ATATCCTCCTTCCCCTCCCCCTCCCCCCCCCCCCGGGTGGAAAAGCACAGCTGCTACTTCTTGGATTGGCCAGTGGCATGGAACAGACGTGCCTGTGACTTCTGGTGACCAGACAGCGGGGAAACACAACCAATGTGGCCATCCCCACCTCTTGCCATGACATGCAGTGAGGCTGAACAGATGTGCAGATCCACATTGGACTGTGTGGGTGGCCCTTGGCCTGGGATGGTTGCCTGGGATCTTCTGGAGGATGCATCCCGGGCCAGCTGCCTACCCACTCTGGGACAGTCGTCGTCCAACATCTGGGGAATCATAGAAGTGAGTCCTGGGCCTGGGCAGGCCTTACTGGGCCCTGGTTTACATTTTTTCTTGGTTTACATTTTTCCACTGCTCTTCTTCAAGATGTCTAGATAGAGATTTGCATACAGGTGTGCTATTTTGTACCCATAGTTTGAACATAGTATTTGTTATTGTATGGAAAGTTTTTGTGTGAAGATGAAATGAATATGGTTTGTATATGCTTGGAATTGATTTCTGAGTGCTCTCCACTGTCTTGGAGAGATCTGAGCAGTGGCAATGCCCTTTGGAGTGTGTTGGAATATAGGGAGAGAGAAGCTAAGCACATTCTCCAGAGTAGAACAGAAAAGTGGTGGTAGAGCCAGGAATAGAATTTAGGTCTTTGATATCCTGATAAGATGCTTTAGCCAAAAGACAGTTCTTATTGAACATGTCACTGTTGAACCCATATGTGATCACTTGCATAAAGGGATGCTATTTACCAACAGTGTGGTTTAGTACGGTAAGCATTAGATTATGGTACATCTTGAAATTAAGGTGCTGTTGGTAATGCAGATCAAAAGGATGCCTTTGTTATGCTCATAGAATGTGTCCCAACACATACTGTAAACTTCTGGGAGTTGGATTCTTTGAATCAACCAAACATAGCCTGCACTGTACTCACAAGTTCTCAGGCAGGCTAATTTTCTGAGATTGGATTTCTCCTGAATCCAATAGCAAGTCTGTTTTTTTTGCATAGGGCAGAAAATTGTGTTGTGGGTTCTTCATCTTATAGTAAAGAGGGAATTCAAAATTGTCACTTCAGAAGTTGACACCATGAAATATGTCACTGAGGAGAGCTTTTTTATATTAGTATTTAGATTGACAGGTTATGACAAAACTGCATTCGTGTTGCTTGAATACATCTTTTGTCTAGTTTTACATGCTTTTTGACTTGTCTAGAAAATGACATATTGAGGTTTTCATTAGCTTTAACCAGGTGTGATTTTCTATATGGAAGATACCTTGGTAGGACTGCAGTTGAAGGCGAATAAACCAGTGAAGCTTGGAAAGGCCATCGCCCTTCTTCAGATGGTAGCAGTGAGTTGAAAGACTCATTAATCAACAACTGAGTCACAGGTGTGATGCCTTTCCTACAAACTGCCAACAGACTGTGAAAGTCACATCCAACACACTAAATTGTCAAACTAGATGCATCTATAAACATTCTGAAACTTTCTTTCATTCTTAGTTGAAAAATGCAATATTATATAGTTATTAAATATCCACAAGAAAAATAAGAGTGAATCCTGCATTTATGCCTTTTAAAAATGTAACATTTAAAAACATGGAGTATATTTGAAATTGTTTTCATTCATGCAAACTTGTATATATCAGAGGCAGCTTTGTAGTAGTAATTCCAGTAGCATCCAGATACATAGTTGTATACGTTTTAGTAAATGCCTACAGATTTTAAGTTGCTGAATTTTTAGTATTCATAATGGGACGAAATCACTGATTTAGAATGAAAGTAGAAAATGTAAAAAGCTTTCATGCAACGCTGTGTGTTTGTCATACACATGGCAAAGGCAACGTTCTTTACAAACCCTCATCATTGTTGTTAATAAAGCACTGAATATGCAACTATGTGTTGTTGGAAAAGAGTTGTCACATCATGCCATTTCACATGGATTATGTACTGTAAATGATGTAGTTGTATTTTAATGGGCATATTTTTTAAAAAAAGATTTTGCCATAGGTATCAAAGAGAAGTATAACTTGAAGTTGGTTTGTTGGCCCTTTTTCGTGGTTTCTAACTTTCTGTTATTGCTTTGATTCAGTAATTTAATTATAGATTCTTTCAAGAAACTACCCTTTAAAATAATATGGAAATGATCATTTTAATTGTAGTAATAAAGACTCTTATAACTGCATTTATATGCAACCAAACTCTTACTACTAAAGTGTTAATGAAATTAACAATAAAAGAGTATAATGATTTCTGCTGGGATAATTACATAGGTAATTCAATAGTGAATTTGGATAAAAACTGAAAGCATTTGTATGTTACAAAGTTAAATCTTTGTAAATGGTATATAGAAAATCAAAGATTTCTTATTGTCTCTCAAGTACAAAAGAAATCTTTAAAAATGTTAAGTACTGGTGTAACCTATGGCACCTCTTAAGAGGTAAATTTTCTCTTTCATTGCTCCCCCTTATAAATAGCTTTAAAAAATATGATATCACTAATTGTTTCATATGATTTTATTGTCTGTTCAATCCATAAAAATAGCATTTCATGTACTTACTTGCTCCCAAAAAAAAAAAAAAAAAGATTTAAAAAGACAGCTAGGTCTCTTTCTGCTCAGCTTGTATATTATAGAGTGGTGTGATCCGCTTTATAGTTAAGGCGAGCAGCACACTGCATTATAAGTTGTGAACATTCTAAGGGTTGTAACTTTGGCATTTTGAGCCCCAATATTGTGTCATTTGGCATAGAGGGTCCCTTGGGTATGGGGTTGAATCTGTCCAAATTTGGTGGGAATTGGTTGTAAAACAAAGAGGTTATGGCAGTTTGTTCAGCAGAGGAAATATTCTTATTTTCAGTTTTTGGAGACTTTGAAATTGACCAGGTTCCCGGTGTGGTGATCAGTTTCAAAGTCATGGAAAGGGCATACAAAATTCCAGTATGAGGTCCTATGTCCGCTTTTGTGGTTGGTGTGTAATAATGTTGTATAGTTTCTGGGTTTGAAGATGGTGAAGCCCCCATGTTAGGATATGACTGGAATGCTGCAGCCTCAGCCATGCAGGTAGAACACTTTGATGTCATATTGGATGACAGCCTCCCTGTTAGTAATCCCACAGCTGTGGTAAGCAGAGAGCAGGGGGAGGGGGTGAGCCACCTACCAAAACTTTCCTACTACTGTCCCCTTGCCAATAGCTTGGGCAGGGGGGTGGGGGAGGAAGAACTACTGCCGCCCACCCCACCCGGCTGCCTGACTAACTGCCCATCTCTCACTCCCCCGTCTGTCTGCCTATCTCTGCCTTTTTTCTTGCAGCCTTTGAGATGCCGCCCGGGGGTAAGATGGTGGTAGGGAAAACCTGTGCCACCTACCTGGCTGGCTCACCTAACTACTGTCTCTGCTCTGCTGTTCTCTGCTTACTTGCAGCTGCTGCTGCCATTACCGCCGCAATTTTGGGAGATCCCGTGGCGCCGGCCCACACCCGTGTGCATGCTGGAGCCATGTTTTGTGTGTGGCATGCTGAGTACTGTAGTCCCATCAGACACATAAACATGGCACAAACACAACCAACTCCAGTAATTCTCCCCCTCTGTGGATCCGCATTCGCTCTTCACCTGTAGTTTAAGAGTCCTGCTGCCGGCACGCGCGTTCACACACAGGCTGAGGCCATGAGCATTATTCCTCTGACATGCTGGAACTATGCTTCCCAGCACGCCAGAGGAATGATGCCCGCAGCCTCAGTCTGCACATGCGCACGCCGGTAGCAGGACCCTTAAACAAATGGTGGAGCCAGCAACGGCATAAGCAGCCTGGTTCTGGCAGCAGTGAAGAGTGAGTGCAGGTGCTGACGTGATGTGGGGGGGAGGGAGGAAGAGGGTGTGTGTGTGCGTGCTGGCTGTGTGTGTGCACGCACACTGAGAGAGGCTGAGAGTGACTGAGTGTTTTTGTGTGTGTGTATGTGTGTGTGCTGGAGGGAGGCAGAAAGTGACTGGGTGTGTGTGTGTGCACACACTAGGTGGAGGGAGGGTGTGTGTGTGTGGTGAGAGCACCAGGAGGTGTTTCTGTTGTGAGCCTTCTTCCCACAAGAAACTGCCTTCCATGTGTGTTTATGCTGGGGGGAGGAGACTGTGTGTGTGCTGGGGAGGAGGGAGATTGCATGTGTTTGTGTGTGTGTGCCCGCACATGCTGGGGGGGAGGGAGACTGTGTGTGTGTTGGGGGTAAGGAGAATGTGGGAGCTTGTGGCTGACTGAGCACAAAGGGAAGGATCACCTTATGATCTGAACAGTGATGGAGGTGTTGGAAAATGTTGGCAGGTTCAGTTGTGAATCCTTATCTAAAATAAGGTAAAGGCGCTTCAAGTGTGTGAAGCCCAGACTGACAGTCTTTAGAGAACAGGTTTCCCTGGAAGGCCTCTGCCAAGGTTGGCGAGCCAGGAAACGCTCATCATTGTCACTGTAACTTACACATTGTGCTCATAAATGTCAATTTTATAGTCTGCGAGTTGCTGTAGGTTTGTACTGGGAACAAGTAAATTCTGTTCTGGGACATGAAAGTCTTAGTTTCTTGGACCCACAAGAGAGAGTAGCTTGTGGGGAGGAGGTTTTCCCCATATTTGCTAGTCATTATGTTATTTGTTGCTATGTGTGATGATTGCTTGCTGCATAGTGGAGCGCTAAAGCATACAGGTATTAGTGAACTAGTCTTACTTGGATAAATCACAAGTCTTTCAGGATCCAGGAAAAGGGGTTTGCACAATGTGTGGGGTCTTCCTGACTGATGGAAAGGACCTCAAGAGTTGTGTAGTCCAACCCCCTGCTTTGAGGCACAAAGTCTATAGCAACATTATTATTATTATTATTAACAAACATTTATATAGCGCCAGCAGTGTACATGGCACTTTACAAAGTAATAAAATAGACACGGTCCCTGCCCCTAGGGCTTACAATCTGAGAGACAGGAGCTGGGGGAGAGACTTAGGAAGGGGAACAGAGGGAGAGACAAGGGGTCTAACATTCATGAAGATGCGAGGTCTCAAGTGCACGTACTTGGCTTGGTTACGATGAGAATGACAGCAGGCAGGTCCATGTTGCAAGGATAAGGGTAAACCGATCGTAGGTATAGGAATAGTGGCTCAGCAGGATAAAGAGTCAGACAGAGCAGAGCGAAAGAGGTGAGTTTTAAGGAGAGATTTGAAGGTATGAAGGGAGGGGGCAAGGCGGATGTGGACAGGGAGGGAGTTCCAGGCATGGGGGGCAGCAAGTGAGAAGGGACGAAGGCGCTTAGGGGAGCAGGGAAGGCGTGGAAGGGTGAGAGAAGGGACAGAGGAGGAGCGAAGTGCACGGGCTGGAGTATGGAGGGCGATAAGTGCAGAGAGGTAGGGGGGAGCAAGGTTGTGAAGAGCTTTATAGGTGAAGACTAGGAGCTTGTGCAGGATTCGTTCAGGAAGGGGAAGCCAGTGAAGCGAAGAGAGGAGGGGCTGCACATGGTCGAAGCGACTGGCGAGGTAGATGACCCTGGCAGCAGAGTTTTGGACAGAGATGAGGGGAGAAAGGTGAGACCGGGGAAGGCCAGTGAGAAGGAGGTTACAGTAATCGAGGCGAGAGATGACCAGAGCATGAACAAGAGTTTTGGCAGACGAGACAGAGAGAAAAGGGCGAATCTTAGCAATGTTATGGAGGGAGAAGCGACAGGATTTAGCAACAGAGTCAATGTAGGGTTTAAAAGAAAGGGGTGAGTCAAAGATGAAGCCTAGGCTACGGGCTTGGGGGACAGGCAGGATGGTGACTCCATCAATAGTTATTGACAGTGAGGAAGGAGAGGAAGGATGAGGGGGGAAGATAAGGAGTTCAGTTTTAGCCATGTTGAGTTTGAGTTGACGTTGAGACATCCAGGTAGAGATGTCAGAGAGACAGTTGATGAGACGAGCTTGAACAGAGGGAGAGAGAGAGGGAGTAGAGAGATAGAGTTGAGTGTCATCAGCATAGAGGTGGTATTGGAAGCCATGGGAGGCAATGAGTTTGCCTAAGGATGAGGTATAGATCGAGAAGAGGAGAGGGCCAAGAACAGAGCCTTGAGGAACACCAACTGAGAGGGGGAAGGAGGAGGAGGCGGAGTTGGAGAGAGACACATTAAAGGAGCGGTCAGAGAGGTAGGAGGAGAACCAGTTATGGACAGAGCCACAAAAGCCAAGGGAGTGAAGGGAATCCAGCAAGAGTGAGTGGTCAACAGTATCGAAGGCAGCAGAGAGATCAAGGAGGACAAGAATGGAATAGAGACGTTTAGATTTAGCCACCAGAAGATCGTTGGTGATCTTAGCGAGAGCAGTTTCAGTAGAATGAAGGGGGCGGAAGCCAGATTGGAGGGGGTCAAGGGAGGAGTTGGAGGATAGGAAGTCAAGGCAGCGGGAGTAGACAACACGTTCAAGCAGCTTGGAAGCAAAAGGAAGGAGTGAGACAGGACGATAGCTAGAAGGGTCAGAGGGGTCAAGAGTGGACTTTTTGAGAATAGGAGAGACTGTGGCATGTTTGAAGGCAGAAGGGAAAGAGCCAGTAGAGAGGGAGAGGTTGATGATGTGCAGGAAGGAAGGGGCGACAGTGGGAGTAATGGAGGTGAGGAGGCGGGAAGGAATGGGATCAAGGGGGCAAGTGGAAGGGTTGGAGGAGGCGAGCAGAGAGGAGATTTCCTTAAGGGAGGCAGGGGAGAAGGAGGACATGAGAGAAGGAGGGGGAGGAGGGAGAGGGGTGGGAGTTAACAGATAGTTAATGTTAATTTATTATTATTATTATTATTTATTTATTCATTTATACAGCGCAAGCAATGTACCTGGCACTTTACAATTGTAAGAAAGAAAACATGGGCCCTGCCCTAGCAGGCTTACAATCAGAGAGAGACAAGTGGAAGAAACAGAGGAAGAAACAAGGATACATACATGAACTCGTGTTGAGATAGTTGTCCAACTCTTTTTTAAAACCTTCAGCAATTGAGAGCCCACAACCTCTCTAGGCAACCAATTTTTCCTGATATTTAACAGAAGGTCTTATAAATATTTCCTGGCCAACCTTTAATTGTGAGATTCCTGGAACAGACAACCAGGCATAGCACTCTCCTCGTTCCTCCACTCCTTACCTCATTTCCCCGCACCCCTCCTTGCCTTGATCCTGCATCCTTCACCTCAGTTCCTGTCCTGGCCTTTTGGACTGCCTGTCCAGTTACTGACACTTACCATGGACTTCTCCATGCTTTTAACTCATCCTTTGGACTTGACACTTGGATATGGACACCTAGGAATTGACCCCTGGCCAGATCTCCTTCTGTGTGACAACCCTTCAGATATTTGAAGACAGCTATCATGTCTCCCCTTAGTCTTTTCTTCTCCAGGCTAAACATACCCAGCTCCTCCAACCTTTCCTCATAGGACTGGTTTCCACACCCCTAAACTAAATAGTTTCAAGGCTAAACATACCGAGCTCCTTCAAAACTATAGTTGTTGCACTCCTCTGAACCCATTCTAATTTGTCAATTACCTTCTTAAAATGCAGTGCCCAGAACTGGACAGTGGACACTGTACTCCAGATGAGGTCTGACCAGTGCAGAATAAAGAGGAACTATTATTTCTTGTGACCTGGACACTATGCTTCTGACAATGCAGCCTAAAATTGCATTAGCCATTTCACAAGCTGCATCACACTGCTCAGCTTGTGATGTACTACAACCCCAAGACCTTTTTCACATGTACTGCTGCCAAGCCAGATATCACCCATCCTATACTTGTGCATTTTTATTTTTCTTACCTAAATGCAGAACCTTAATCGGTGGAGGACTACAGCTGTTACGTAAGTATGGGGTACCTTACCACTGAGTGGTGGTAACTACAGACTGACCCTAATTTAGGTGAGGGGTACTAGACAGTACTAGATATTTGCTTGGAAGTCACCTCAGTCCAGGGGTTGCTGCGTTTCAGTGAATTTCTAAATAAATATAAGTCATTTTATATGTACTTTGAGATCTTCTGTTGCTAAAAGGACTGTCTAAATGTACTGTGTTATTTAATAAACAGAACAGCATGCAGACAACATTGGGAACTGTTTAGTGAAATCAATGCCAGGATGTAGCACACAATGTCTTGTTTTCCTGCACAATTGGCTATCACAAAGGACTAGCTAGCTATAAGGTGTGAACAGCAGTTTCCCCAAAGTGTACTTGAAAATTTGTCTGAATGTACAAGTAACATTAGGAGTGATAAAATACCATGAAAGAGATAATAGTGGTGATACTGAGATATCTATCTCACTAGACACAGCAGTCCTGGAGTAATTCTGGAGGGGTCCCTCAAACCATGAGTTGAAGTTCCCTGTATTGTAGACTTGTATGTTTTGAATGTATTGTTATTTCTAGTTTAATTATTAGCCTCATGGGTTGGGGGATGTCTCCAGAATTACTCCAGGCCTTCTGTAGCCTGGGGCTTCTGCATTTGAGGCCTTGTCAACCCATATTCCACACCTATGGACTCCAGTTACTTCAAGTTTATTCATGAAGCCTGTATTGGGAGTCTTTGGGGCCTCCCAACTGCTGAATCCTTGTGCAGTCATTTGCACAGTTGCCACTATTTTGGATCCAGTTCTGACTATGCTATAGCATGATGTTACAGTTTTTAGTATTTACTAACATAGAGCTCCAGTTGAAGTCAGTATGAATTTTGAGTGAGTAAAGTTTGAGGTACATTATCAAGGCATTAATGTTAAACTTTCCTTTCTTTCTCTTAAATGCATCCATTCTGGCAAAGTGCACAGACTCAGATTTTGAAGACACATACAGTTTTGTGGACACTTGTTCATAGCTTGAAAGTAGTCTTGTAAAAATTCAGGCCTAAGATCAATGCAGGAAATAAACCTACCGTTAACCCCAAACTTTAGACTAGGTTTTCCAGATCAAGCAAAATCCAAATAAACCTTGCAATATGACCAAAACCTTGCTTTGTTGGGCTTTTGAAATTACCTCCATTACTAGGGATGGGACTCTGAGGAAAATTTTGGTTTTAGTCAATTTTGGTTTTGGTTCTCATGAATTTCAGGGGGGTTTCGGTTTCGATACTATCGGATCTTTTGCATTGATTTTTGTACCAGATTTTTAACATTGCGTTTTTTCAATGGGGAACAAACCACAATGTTAAAAATCTGGTACAAAAATCAATGCAAAAGATCCGATAGTACCGAAACCGAAAAAGAACCAAAATTTTGGATTAATTCGAAATGGCCATTTTTGGGTACTTTCAGTTTTATCCGAAACTGAAATTCCCATCCCTATCCATTACTATTTGGTATTTAAATCTGTGGACTGTTAACAAGAGCATCCCACCTAATATCAACTACAAGGTGCTTTAAAAAGAAAATGGAACTTTATGAGGGTAAACCACTTACTACATAGAATAATCCCTTGGAAATCAATGGGATTACTCCAAAGTAAATGGCTTGAGAACTTCAGTGTAAGGTAGGATGAACAAAACTACATAGGCTTTGTAGATCAAAATCGTCATCTTGAACTGCATTAGATGTGGAGTTGAAAGCAACATTAATTATAGAGGCATGAGAGTGCACATGTACACACATGTACGTGTGTACACACACACACACACACACACACACCACCCAGCACTCCAAAGACACACACACCCCTCTCACAGCACCCTGCACTATGCGCGCGCGCACACACACACACCACTCAACAAGAAACAAAGACCCACGCAGCCCAGCACAACACACTCTCACACACACACACACACACACACACACACACACACACACACACACACACACACACACACACACACACACAGCACACCAACCAATACAGCAAAGGCCGTTTTTAGAACAGACGCTACCATGCAGGTCCATTGAGTGAAGAAAAGTGGCAGTGGGTGGCCATGTACTCCTGCGACCCATGCACCTTCAACAATCACACCACCTAAAGCATCCCTGGAAAGCTGGATTGCTCCATGCGGGGACATGGGTAGACGAGGCGTGGATGTTAGCAGAAACCCATCCACTGCCATCTTAAACACTCCTCTATCCTCGCTACTTTAGACATAAATTTAGATACAGTTATAGCTCCCCTCTCACACAGAAGCTAAACCTTTTTATAAAATACCGGGGGACTACCCATGGCAAGCAGAACATTATCGGGTGTTAAACAGATGTGTTACCAGTCAGGGCCAGGGGATGGGTGTGTGCTCCCAGCACTCTGATATACTAAATCCTATATGATTCATGGATTTCCTGAACAGTTGTGGACACACACCCTCACTGGGTGAAATCTGAATCATTGCCTTATGTTCTACTTGCCCCAAAGGGGTTACACTGTTCAACATTACAATGTGATAGCAGAACCACCACCCCACCCCCTGCAGAATATTGCATTTTCTGTAGAGCACTACAATATCAGTAAAAACAGAAATCAAATTTGTCGCACGAGGAGGAAAAAAAAGAAATTTACCAACAAAAAGCCTCCAGTTTAAGAAAATAGTTAAGGTTCGCACAAAATTACTAATCGAAAACCTCTGGATATAGTGAACAGTTGAGGCACACACAAATTTACATACCAAAAACCACCGGAAAAAGAAAACAGTTGAAACTCAAAAAAACAACTGTGCTCCAAAAAGCAAGGAAATTGATAATTAAGGCTCACGTTAGAGATTTAAAATTAAGGTTCTCGCCTTAACTTGCACTCCATGAAAATAGAGTTAAGGTTTTTGCTTTGACATTTCTCTCCATATACTTATTGCTTCTGTTCCTCCTATGCTGACTGCATTCTGTCTGTCTATTATGACTTGTCCTTGGTTTTTAGCAGTGACTCAGCAGTCTAGGACATGACAGTGGGTAAAAAGAGCTGACTATTCTTTGCAAAGGGTGGTTTCTTCCAACACAGTTCATGCTGTTTCATGCAGGTGATGCTGATATGATGCGTTTCATGTGACGATGGTGATCTCTACAATTTTCATGTATTATTGTATTTTCATGTACGTTATATTTCCAAAGGTAAAATACTATCATTTGTTATTCGTTGGGTGGTAGTTTTCCAGCATATACGATACAGTGAGGTTCCATTTTCATGGAGCACAAGATAAGGCGAGAGCCTTCATTTTAAGTCTCTAACGTGAGCTTTAATGATCAATTTCCTTGCTTTTTGAAACACAGGTTTTTTTTTCACAGCCTTGACTGTTTTCTTTTCTCTGTGATTTTTGGTTTGTAAATTTATGTGTGCCTAAAATGTTTACTATATCCGAAGGTTTTTTGTTAGTAAATTTGTGTGAGCCTTAACTATTCTCTTAAACCAGAGTTTTTTTGTTTGTAAATATTATTGTAGATAAAATGGCAGTTGTGTAGGCGACTTAGATAAACCGCTTTTAGTATAAAATAACATGTGTTTTAATCCATTATCATTTTTTGCAATATTTAAGCCATAATATTGCACATTGTTGACTCTGGAAAAGGCCCATATAAACCGTGGCTGGACACATGTCCTGGATCTAATTTAGAAGCTACAGGTCACTTTTTACTTTTTATAAAGAAGTGCAAACTAAACTGCCACTTCCAGTTTCTAAACAGGGAGTGCAGCCACATGAGCTGTGAGGGCCCGATCCCTACATGGCCCTGTGGTGCGCAAGCTCAGCTGCCACACTGTCGGGCAAGTGCGGGGAGCTGGGCAGATGGTCATGGGAAAGCCAGGTGGCCCTGCCACCATCAGACTGCCACTATAGGTGATTTCAGATGTAACGTGGTCAAAGGCCACCAAAGTCAATCCCCTGTGGTGGCAGCGACCACGTAACGTCTGTTGGGGGAAACGGATGTTTCCCCCCAGATGTTACCACAGCGGGGAATCACATTCGCCGCGTGAGCGGCCAAAGCGGCGGGGCCGGAGGTCGTCGCGCGGCGAATGTGATTCCCTGCAGTGGTGACCCCCGCCGTCACGTCTGGACGGCAGCCATGCAGGGATTCTGGCCCATGGCCATAGCAGGTGAGCGCTGCAGCGGCATTGGCCACGGCTCCCGCCCGTCTCCCCAGAGAGCGGGCAGCGGGGAGGGGGCGGGGCCATGCGGCCGCACATTGTGCCACGTGGCCCCGCCCCCTCCCCGATTCCCCACCGGGATCCCCTGGCACGTCTGGTTATGGCGTCACGGGGTCATCCTGGCGGGGAATTCAAATTTCATTTCGTGACGGGGAAAATCCGCCCTGTCACGTCTGAAATCACCCTATGACGGGGGAAGGCCGAGGCCCCCAACAAGGACATAACTATAATAGGTCAGCAGGTGCAGTCACACTGAAGCCCATGAGCCTGGGGGCCCCACAATCATGTAGGATGCATACGCACACTGGAGTAGAGTGCCCCAGCAGGAGGCCCATTCCATCTTGTCAGTGCTGCCTGCCTCCACCTGGCCTGGAGCAATCCAGTGATCGCTGTGACCGGTTTATCAAGTACTTTATAGATAAGATCGCTTGCATCCGCCATGATTTCGGTACCACAATTATTGCAGAGGATCATCTTGGGGCTATGGATGCCCCGTCCTGTCCTGTTTTGTGGGATCGGTTTCAGATGGTGTCGCCTGCCAATGTGGAGTCCTTGTTGGGATCCGTTCATGCCACTACTTGTGAGCAAGATCCATGCCCGTCCTGGCTGGTGAAAGCTAGCCAGGAGACGCTACAGCCATTGCTGGCTGGGGTGGTTAGTGCCTCCCTTCGGGAGGGCAGGGTGCCTGATTGCCTAAAGGAGGCTGTGGTTAGACCCTGCTCAAGAAACCATCTCTTGACGCTGATGCTCCTGCCAGTTATCGGCCGGTCTCTAACCTTCCCCTTTTAGGGAAGGTTATTGAATGGGCTGTGGCACAGCAGCTCCAGGAACATCTGGACCACACCGGTTTCCTTGATACCGCCCAGTCTGGGTTTC